>JAPMOS010000116.1:0-126062 GCA_027972325.1 Paratrimastix pyriformis
GCAGTCCCGTGGCCTGACGGCACCTGGTGTTGCTCGACGTGGCCATCACCGGCCAGACCCACGACTGGCCGGCGCGGCGCGGCCAGGCACACGTCGCCCCTGCCAGGCCGTCACGGAGGCCACCGGGCAGCCCTGCCGCGCGGTGCCGGTGATCTTGTCGGCCCGAGGGACCGTGCCCGGCCACATGCCAGGCCCTGTCGCGGCTGACACCCCGACCCCTGCCGCGCGAACCGACCTCCAGCGGCTCTCCTCCGTCTCGACCCTTCTGGTTCGGGACGCCCGCGTCATGAGACCATGCGCACGGCGCAGCTGCGCGGCATCGCGCCCGCGCTGGCCACGCCGTAGCGGCTGCCCAGGGCCCACGACCCGCCCCACCCGCCCCTGAGCACCCTCCCATCACCCACACCATCACTGGGCGGCCTCGCCACCAGGGCCCCGGCCGGCCACCACGGGTCATTTGGCCCGGCCCCCGAGGTAACGCATGGCGCGAAGGCGAGTAACCTTCTTGAACTTGTCGCCTGCGCCCTCGCAAATACAGCATGTTCTTCTAGTGGATATCACCACCGCGATCTTTTCAATCATCGCTTTCAATCAGCACCTAAAGGCTTGCCAACGCGCAAGAGTGCGATATCAAGATTGGAAATCCCGGATTAACCAAGTTCATGGAAGCTGGACATGCCCGACATTATCAACCCTCCAGAGCCGTCCAGATCTATAAATGGGAAGCGCAGAGAAATGTCATGGAAACACTCGAAAAAAACCACTCGCATTGTGACGACTCAAAAGGGGTGGGGTGGGGCTTCAGTCAGGTCAGGGTAGTATCAAAGAGGTATCAACGGGAGCGAGCACTTTACTTGGTGACGATCTCAAAAAATATGGGACAGTCCGAATATGTACCCCTACAGCCCACGAAATTTAATACCCCCATTTTTCGCCATTTTCTAATTTGTACCCGGGTCCTAAATTTCGTGTTTTGTGCGTGTTAGGCGTTTGAATAGGAGAGTTCTCCTGGGTAATATACTCGTGCACCCTCTCTGCACCCACCCTGCCCACAGTATCGATACTGCACTTTTTCTTGATTTCAACGAGTGCCTGGTAACCGTTACACCATGTCAGACAGAAATTCGCCACCATTCTTTGCCGTCGAAGATTCGAGTATGAAGCCGGAAGCTTTTGTTTCACCTTTGCCGAGTCTTCCTCGCCTCCGCAACATCTTAAACTTTGAAGAGTGTGTGAGATTTGAGGACACCATCTCACAGACTATTGGATCGATTGATGGCCTTCCTGTTGATTTGAGGCAATTGGTCTCTCCTTCTGCGGTGGGTATTCTTTGCGTTACAATCAACATTGCTTCGATTCTTGTGAAGATCTCTTTGATTCGCTTTACGACATCTCTCGACCGAAATCAAATTTTCCGAACTCGTCTTTTGGCATCGCTTGTCTTTTCTCCTCCACCGACGTCTGAGCAAATTGCCTCTCACTTGAGGAACATATTTGGAAGTTCCTCAGGTTTGTTGATGGGTTGAAGTTCCCGGCTGAGGCCGCCGCGAAACTCTTTCTCGTCTTCGCGGTTTCTTTGGTGACATGGTCAAGGATGAGTTCCTTGTTGGTTGCGCTGCGTCTCCTTCTTCGGACGATGACTCTTCGTCTTCGTCTGAGGACGAGAAGCCAGCTCCTTCGGCTTCTGCCACTTCTGTTCCGGCCACTTCTGGTTCTGACCCCGCGTATTTCTGGGGTTGCGAAGACGCCTGCCGAACAGGCCGCTCAGGAGTTGGCGGCGCTGGATCGAAACCGAGTTACATCGAGCGGTCGAGCGCGTGCGCGATCTTGCGCAGAGACTTGATGAGGCTGCAGTGCTCCATCTGGTCACGAGGTCACGACCGCTCCTCGCCCTGTTTTCGGCCACTCCTTCGGCCATGGCCATCACCGTGAACGTGCTTTCGCCGGCCGTGTTCCTTTTCAACCTCCGACTCCGTCTCCTCCGGCCACCGCCTCGGCCCCCGCATCCGACTTCGCGGGCTCCGTCGAGCGTAGCCGCCTTCGCGACCAGGGCTTTGCACATGGTGTCACTCCTCCGGTCATGCGATCTCGGATTGTCCGGGCAACGATCATGGAATTCCCGGACGGAGCAGGTATCATCCCGAGAACAACGGGGCCCCGAGGTTGGCCCCAACCGTCCACCTGCTCCTGCCCGCCTTCGACGTCTCCAGCTCCTTTGCACTTCCACCGCATCGGCTCCCACTTTCGGTGGCGGACGGTATCCACGCCGTTCGCGGAACCCGGCTCACTTGCGGCTTCTCCAAGCCTGTCCACCACCGGCTGGGGTTCCTCACTCCTGTTGGGCCTGTCACCGTCCACCTCCTGTCCGGCTGGCACCCCCGCACCCTCAGCTTCTGTTGTGGCCACCACTCCATGCTCTGGGGCAGCTACCACCGCTGTCACTTTCCCATCTTTCGGGAAGCTTGACCCTCAGCTTACCACAACGGTTGTTGTGAACGGGGTGTCCGCGCCGCTCTCCTGGACACTGGCGCAATGATTTCCGTTATCTCACCGGCTTTTGCGCATGATCTGGCACTACCGGTCGTGGAGGACGGCCCGGTTCGCTCGGTATTGCTCGCTGATGGCAGTCGTACTTCTGTACAGCGTTTCAGTCCCGTTACTTTGAGGCTGAGCCCGAATGTAAGCCTCAACAGGCCGTCTTGTACCATCTGGGTCGTGACCCGTTGATTCTGGTGGGACTCTCTGAATTGCGCGGTCATGGCCTTGTTCTGGTGATACTCCAACCATCACTCCTCTCAACATCCCTGTTGGTGATGACGACAACGATCTGGGTGATGATGATTATGGTGGTGAGGCCATTGTGGGACGCCTGGTTTTGGCCGGTCCCCTTGGTGCTCTTGATTCTGACGGCCAACCTGATTTGGCCGCCCTTGCTCTTGCTGCTCGCATTGCCACTCTTGCCACTCCGCCTTCTGGAGTTTCGGAATCCCCGCCTGTGTGGATTGCACCCGCGCCTGATCAGCCTCACTCTGGGAAGGCTGCACCGACCTTCCTGTTGTTCGCCGTGATGTGCTCACCGACCCTGAGGCCCAGCAGGTTACCGACCTTCTCGGCGCATGCGCATCTTTCGGGGACTTACCTCTTCCGCGGTGATGGAGCCTCGGGTCCAGCTCTTGCCTGAGCCAGCCCTGTCTCGACCCTCCCCGGCGTTTCACGGGGAAAGGAGGCCTTCGTCAAGAGACAAATTGATGATTGGCTCTCTGCCGGAGTTATACGTCCATCACGGAGCGTCTGGGCTGCTCCTCTGACAGTCGCCCCGCTGGCGGCTGGAGACTTTGTGTGGACTTTTCTCAACCACCCCGGACTGCTCAGGAGGCTTTCCCGTTACCGATGGTCAACGATTTGACTTCGGTTTTCGGGGCTGTGGTTATTTGGCCTCTTTGATCTCAGCGCCGGGTTCAATCAAGCGCCGGTGGCCCCAGAAAGTTCCGCTGCTCTCGTTCACCTCGAGCCATGGACAATTTGAGTTTCTTCGCCTGCCCTGGAGTTGTTTCGGGGCCCTCCTATTCCAGAGGCAGACCTCAACCATTTTCTCCAACCTGGCCCGGACGGTTGTCTATCAAGACGACCTGGGTATTGGAGGACGGACTTTCTGAATTCCTTTCTGGCCTGCGACGCATTGGAACGGGCCGCACTTCACCGCCTTCGTCTGAATGTCAAGAAGGCCAACATTGGCCCCAAGGAGTTGTCTTATCTGGGTTTGCTCCTTGGCCCGGATGGGACTCGTCCCACCCGAGCGTGCTGCCTTTCCTGCAGCTGCGTGACCCTTGCAACGTGGCTGAACTGCGCAGTCTTGTGGGGACGATCCGCACTACATCCCGTACCCCTGGACATTACCGTCTTTTGCCCGATGCTTCCTCTTTGAAGAAGGCCAGCACTGGAACGTGGAGTGCTGGGAGTCTTTCAAGCTGAAGACCCTGTTGTCGCGCGCGCCTGTGCTCCATCACCTGACCCTCAGGCGCGGCTGGAGATCCGGACGGATGCTTCTCAGAAGGGATTGGCGCGGTCCTCCTTCAATACCCACCTGGCCGTCCGGTGGAGACCGTATGCTTCGCTGGAGGCAGCTGACCCCGCGGAGAGACGCTACCCACGCTTGAACAAGAGACTCTCGCCTGTGTGTGTGTGTGTGATACTTCCCAGCTTTCGCTGGTTCCGTGCTCGGGCCGAAGCCTGCGGGTAACATGAACCCCCGGTCTGCTCCTCCCCGCGAGATAAACTCGCAGGATGGGACGTCCTAAGAGGCCCATGGTCGGTTACCGTCCCCGAGGGACGGTCACCGCCGACCCCGGACTACGTCTCCTCGTTCATCCCTTCTTCATTTTTCTCGTTCTTCTTTCGTTGCATGATCGCCAGCAGCATGGTTTTGCGGAGTGCACCAATTTCGCTCCCAATCTCCTTTTGGGTGTCTTCATCCACAATCCCCAACTCTGCTGCCAGTCTGCAATCATTCGCGTACATCTCTCGAAATCCGCACCGCCTCCGAAGTCTTCCCGCAACTTTCCGCACCACCCCTCTGAGATCCCCTCCAGTTGTGGAGCACCTCGCCCTCCTTCGGACGCCCCTCGTAGTCAGCCTCCACCTTCCGCGCACCCGCCTCTTTCCGAAGCATATTCTCCAAAGCCCACAACGGGGCAGGATCCATCGGAAATCTCTCCCGGGCCCTCTGGTTCTCAAAGAGCAGGATGCCCACGTCGAACGGGGCCTTCCCGCACCTTTCTCCCCTGTCCGCCAGAAGCTCGGCAGCCAGAAGCCGAAACCCCTTCCTCAATGATAAACAGCTCCTTCAATCGCATGTCCCCCTCAAGGCCAATCCGACGCCATGCTGCGCCTCCATTCCCTGCACCGGCCGCGTCCGGTTGGCTTACCCACCCCGTACGGGACGATTGCGATGCATCGGAAAGCTCTCTTCCCAGCTCTTCCCATTGGACTCTCTGCCCAATCGCCAATTGCCTTAAATAATCGGTCCATCTCTTCCTGGGGGTTGTACTCCGGGTTGGCAAAGATGAGGAGGTCACGATTCTCCTTGAACAGCCCATATCCATCCAGTCTTCCACCCAAAAACAATCATCTTTGCTGGGTGTTCTGAATTGGGAGCTCAAATCGGCATTCCCAGGATGCGAGAATGCCATCGTTGTCAAACTGCCTGCTTGTCTGAGCAGAGAGGACACCACGTGGGGGGTCGTCCACTGGTTTCGCAGGGTGCTCTTGTGGGTCTGCCCTTCTGCCATCTCCGTGCTCACTCCATCCGCGTACCGATCGCACAGGTTCGCCACTTCTGTTGAAAATGTTTCCCAGAAGCTGTCCCAGGTTCGGGCGCGGTACCAGCGCCCCCGCGATCGCTCGATGAGCTCCCAGAGTCTGTCCATCGCTATCTGCTTACCTCTCACCTGCACGCTTCGGCCCATAGGCTCCACCCATTTTTCTTGGAGCAATTGTTCTGCATCTTCTGCTCCTTCCCCCTTGTCCAGCCACGCGATCAGTTTGATCGCGTTGGCACCACTCCACCTTTCCGCGACACTGCCCATCATCGAAGGGCATTCGAAAACCAAATGGTTTGTACAATCTCTCGCCCCACACCAACATTTCCCATCCCCTTCACCATTGATGTAGAATCTGATGTTGGCCGTGATGTAACGCTGCAAGATTGCCATCATGGCCAGTCTACCCGACATTTCACACCGCATGGTCTGCGTATTTATTCCGCCATTTCCCGTCTGAGCATTGATGACCACTAGTGCATTCTTGCACTTCTGGGCTGTCCTGAAGATGCGCCCTTTGCGGCCCCACTCTTTTAGGTTTTCACGAAAATCTCCCTCCACCGTCTTTCCATCGCTCCGCCGGACAAGCCGAAATCCCCAGGTCTGCTCTTGCGGCTCCTTGGTGCTCTCCAGTTTTATACTCTGGCCTGCAATCTTGTCCGCCAACCTATTCCCCTCCGCATCCAGCGATGCCCCTGTCTCCTGGGTGCCCCTTTACCCAAACCAGCCTGACCTCGCCCCTATGTTCCTCCAAGATTCGTTGGCCCTCCGAAGAAGACCCTCAGCCTTCGACTCGATTAGGTCGGTCGGCGTCCAGTCTCTCCTCATCAGCCCTTCCACCCATCCCTTTGCCACCTTGCTGTCCGTGCGCACCTCCACGTTTGCATCCTGTCCCACCCTGATGGCCTCCAGGATGGCCTCAAGCTCTGCCTCATTGTTTGTTTGCCCCCTGCCCGTGCACCTTCTTCCAACCCGCACTGCCAGCACCCCGTTGGGCAGCCGCTCCACCACCGCCAGTGCCGCTCGCCGGTCCTTCTTCTTCCTGGATGCACTACCGTCCGTATAGAATGTCCGCCACTTGAGTTCGGCCTCTACCCGCACTTCCACCTCGTCGCATTCCGCTCGCAGCGCCTCCATTCTGCTCCTCATGCCGCCATCTTTGTTTCCCTCCTGCTTCAGGCGCCCCCTTGTTGCATTCGTCGTCCCACTCGCCCCTACCTTCTCTTTTTTACCCTCCCTGTCGCCCTGCGTCTTTCTCCGACACGTCGCCGGCACCACCACCGAGAGCTTCCCACTCTGCCCCAAAGCCAACTTGGTCTGCTTCTTCCCCTTCTTTGCTTCTCCAGTCTTGCAGCCGGCTCCATTGACCTTGTCCTCGCCATTCCTCTGCTTCAATGCCCTCTGGCTCCCCCTCCCTCGCTCTCTCCATCCTTGCTTTCTCTTTCCTTCTCCGCCGCCTCTTCCTCTCTAATCCGCCTCGCCAGCTTCACGTACTCCGTCTCCACTCTGTTCCCCCAGACGCAGACCCGCTCCATGATGGCTTTGACATACTGTGGCTTCCTGCCCTTCCACTGGAACCTACCCCCCACTATCAGGTCTGCCACGCTCCTGATCCCCCTCCTCATCAGTGTTTGTCTGTGTTGCTTGGTGATCCTGTGCGGGCTTGCCAATTCCTCCAGTGTTGTTGGCATCCCATACCCCTGCTCCTCTTTCAGCTCCTCGCCCTCCCTGAGAATGGCCAGATCATTCCTGGACATGACCTGCAGCATCCCCGAGAGGATGCCAGGCATCTTCTCCTTTCCGTGGAGCCTTACCCACTTACCCGGGTCATCCAGCAGGGGTTCACTTGTGGTCCACAACTTCTGAAGAAGTGCAATCTCCTCACGGAGCATCACCCCACATCCTTGCTCATCCGCCACTCTCCCCAACAACTGTGTCAGCACCATCATATCATGCACATCCACCGGGTCCTTCAGGCCCATGCCCCCTTCATCCTCCGGGAAGAAAAGCACCTCCGCCGGATCGCACTTCCCCAGACAGCCACCAATCTCCCTAAAGACCCTCGCATATCTTTGCCGTAGGATCTCCAAGTCCTTCTTTGGCATGGGGCACTGTCTGGCCGTGTACTGGAGGCACGTCGACACGCACTCGTTGATCATCTGCACCATCAACCTCGGGGGGACCTTCTTGTCCATCAGCCTGTGCAGCCTCCCGCACATTTTCTGGATAACCTTCTCCGTGTTGACCTTCATGTTCATCTCCTCGTCTATCCAAATCCCCAGGTATCGGATGGCCCCACCCTTCTGCTGGACCTTGATGACCCGACCCTCACCCAAGTCCAGGTCCGTCTTGCTCTTCACCCCCCCACACAGGTAGTCACACTTGGTCCACGACAGCTGCATGCCCGCCTCCTCCACCTTCCGTCTCACTGTGTTGACCAACCGGACCATCTGCTCCTTGGTTCGAGTGACCAGCATAACATCGTCAGCAAAGGCAAGGACTTTCACCTTCCTCCCACTATCCAGGATATACCCACCTTCCTGCTTTCGCACCTCTGCCAGCACTTCCTCCATGAATGAGATAAAGAGCAGACACGAAAGCGGGTCCCCCTGGCTGATACCCCTTTCTATGTCGTAGCTCTCTGTCAGTCCGTACCCTGTGATCACTCTCGCCTTCCTTCCCTCGTACAGACTATCTACGTACCTGATGAATGCCTCCTCAACCCCCATCCGTCTCAACCCCCTCCTCAGTGCGTCCATGTCCACCGTGTCGTATGCTTTTTTTATGTCCAATGAGCACATATGGAACTCTCGACCTCCCATAATTTTCGAGTCAGTGAGCACTCCCATAATCTCTGCGATTGGGGTCTCAATCCTCCGACCCCTCAAGAATCCAAACTGCTCCGCCCCAAACACTTGCTTCTCTACGCACCAGTCTTGAAACCGCGACGCCACCACCACCTGCAGCCCCTTCAGAAAAACTTGGATCAAAGTGATCGGTCTCCTTCCTGCCGGGTCCCCCGGGTGCTCCGTCTGCGATTTCGTGGCCATAAACACCGAGCTAATCTTGAGCTCCTGCGGCACCTCACTCTTTTCCAGCATCTCATTATATCTCCTTCTCATCCACTCCTTGATCTCATCCTGACAGGCGTGAATCATCTCCGCCGTCACCCCGTCCGGGCCCGCTGCCTTGCCATCTGGGAGTGCTCCCAGGATCGTTTCAACGTCATGCATGGTAAGGGGGGCCATGATGACCCTCTCCTCCTCCTGAGACCTTCCCACCGGTGCCTGCTTCATTCCGCCCATCGGCATCACTCTCCTTGCCAGGTCCGCCATGAATTCCCTCCATCCCCTCTTCACCAATTCTGGATCTGTCACCACCTTATCCACCTTGCCTTCACCGTTCTTGGTGGCATACGCCGTGACGGGCGCCACCCCGTCAGTCATTATGCCCTTATATATCCGTTTGCGTTTTCCCTCCAACGCCCTGTCCCGCTTCTTGTAGTGCATGCTTCTCATCTTTGCCAATTGGCGCTGCATCTCCCTCCTCCTTTCCGAGTCCCTCTCCTCCACCGCCCTCCGCCGCAGCTTCCTCATGCGGTGGGGCTCGTAGTCCCGATCCGTATTTGTAACCTCCCGGTACCCAAACACATGCCCCGCCGTTTCCCTCAGGATCCGACCCATCTGTTCGAATGACAGCTCCTCCCCCTTCCCCGATGCCTTTCGAATCATCTCCGCCACCTTCCTCCTATATGAGCCCATCTTCTCCACCAACACATCATACTCTTCTCTCCCTTTTTCACGCAGCAACGCGTCCAAGTCCGACCTGGACGGGCAAATGGCCACCTTCCTCCTTGTCGTCCCCGCCCATGCCGGCAGCATGTTCCTCAAGTCAGTCACGACCATGTGATGGTCTGTAACTTCGCTCCACTGTATCTCCTCATTTCTCCATACCCATAGGTTATCGAGCATCCTTGCCATCGTCCCTTGCGTTGCGAGGCAAAGGTCCAACCGAGCCACCCCTTTCATCCCCGGCTGCTTGTCCTTCTCCTCTGCATCCCCCCCCTTCTTGTTCCGCACAAACGTGATCTCATTCTCCTTGCCTACCATCTTCGCCGTGTCATACAGTCCCAACTTCTCATGCTCTCCGACTTCCTTGGCCCAGCTATTCGCATCCGTGTACACCACCACTCCCCTTCCCTCTGCCGCCCCCTCCGCCATGCACTCATCCAGCCTTTCAATAATCACCTTCCTGACCCTCTCCTTGTCATCTCTCCCCAGTCGGATAGTACATATTCACCAGCCGGAGGTTGGTCTTTCCCTCCGACCAGTCCATGTACATCAAATAGCCCGGCAGGACCTCCGTGACACGACGCACCGCCATCTGCAGGGTCCGTCTATATCCTATCATCACCCCCCCTTGGGTGACGCTCCACCGCATTCTCCACCACCGAACTCCTCCACCGCCATCCCCTCATCCACTTCTCCTCCAACTGCTCCTTATTCGCCTTCGTCCCCTTTGTTTCTTGCAACAGGGCAATGTCTACCCGTCCTACCCGCAACAGGTCCGCCACATTACTTCGCTTCCACTCTGACCCAAGTCCTCGCACATTCCACCCTGCCACCCGCATCCTGTCCTCCTCCTTCATCGGCAACCCCGCCCTCAGGTTGGCCTCCTTCCTCCCCTGGCACCACTTCTCCACCCCCCGAAACTCCTCCTCCTCCGCCTTCACGTCATATCCCCTCTCAATATCCAACATTTTTGCTTTTTGCCTCCTCTTCCTTTGTGCATCCTTCTTCCCCCTCTTCTTCCTTGCCTTCCTGCTCATCCCATCCCCAGGTCGCCGACTCACTTCCGGATACGACACGCCCGCTACCAGGACCTGCTCCTCCTGTCCTTCAGGCTTCTCCGCCTTGTCTGCTCCCCGCCCTGTCATCCCTTGACTCTCTTTCCTCACCGCACACGATACCTTCTGCAGTCTCCCCTCTGCAGCTCCCCCCCCAAATGCTGGCCCCCTCCCGGACCTTTGCATCCGCGACCCCATTCCAGCTTCAGCCACGTACACGAAAACATCCCCATGCATAATCTCGCACTCCTCCACCTCATACACCACACTGTCATTGAACCTCCACCACGCCCCATCAATCCTTTTCAGTGCCACCCAATGACGCCCCCCGCCCCTTCTTCCACAGAATTCCGCCTCCGCTTCCAGGTGGTAGCTTGTCCCGAGTACGTCTACTATGTCCGGCTGCACTTTCCACTGCGTCTGATCCGCCCCCCTACCCCTCTGGTTCCGAACCACCTGCACCACCAGGACACTCTCCCCTTCTATCGCACGCTCATCCCGTGCATGCCACTGGTCCCCACCACACACCGGACACTTCTTCATGACACGGTCATCTGCCATCACTACCCTCCTTACCGCCTCATTCATACTGTCTCCGTCCCTCATCAGACGCACAAACAAGCACTCCCGCGCCCTCTCTGCCAACACTTTCACATCCGCATTCCACACACACGTCCACCACCCTCATCCTGACTCCCACCGGGATCCGCGCCCTTTTCAGCAGCTCAATCACAGCCACCCCTGCTTCTCCATCCTGCGTCTCATCCAGTCCCTCCGTCCCCCTCTTCCAAATCATCAGGGTCCCCACCGACACCTCTGACCACATCAAACAGCGGATCTGCCCCACCAACCGCCTCCGCCGCCTGCAGCCCGGCGCTCAACCAACACCTGTGTCCAGTCGTGTTGGCGATGCCACGATATTGCTCGACGTCTCCCTGCACCGGTACCCTATCCATCCCCGGCTGCCCGCTCCCTCCCCCATCCAAATCGTCCATGCTCTCCCCCTCCAGGGGTACATCCTCGCCCGGACACCCATCGACACCTCTCGATGCCACCACTTTCACCCCATCCCTACCAACCGAACCCCCCGGCATCCATCCGCCCCGCCCTCGTCCATGCCGCGCCATCCCCCGCACCCTTCTCCGAGCCGTCTTCCGCCCCGTCTCCCCACTCCATCTCCGCACCTTTCTTTGCGCTTCTTCCTTTTCCCACAATCTCCTCCTCTGCACCTCACATTCCGCTATCCCCATCGCCAACAACCAATTCCATGTCAGCCCCAACCCTGCCATTACCACCCTCGCCCACCGTGCGATCCACTGGCTGATACATCTCCAGTGTCCTTCGTTCATCTTGTTTTCTGAAATATAATGCCAGACCATTGTTGTTCCGCTGCCTTTTGCCTGACCGAGATCACCGTCCCATCGCAGCCCCCAGAGTCCGTTCCCCTGATCAGCAAATGGCACAGAACCCTCATCCTTCCGCTCACATGCCACATCTTCTCGGTCCCCACAGCATCTTTCAACATGACCTCGGGCTCCCCCTACCCCATCGCTCATCCTGCATTAGTTCAGCCTTTTCCGGCAGCCTCCTCCGGCTAGAAGCTATCCCCCACGCCCAATACTCCTTCAGTTCGCCGGTCAGTTTCTTTTCCCCATCATCCCAGCTTCCCTCAGGTACCAGAACTCTCCTTCCCACATCCACATAGCAGCCATTCAGCCAACATCCTCTTTGTACCAGCCATCTCTCTCCAAACGCTCGATTCCATCGATTCTCGCGTTAATTCCTATCCCTTCCTGCCATACTTCATCCACCAGGTCCACCCATTTTCCCACTTCCAATTTTCCACATCCACTGCCCCATAGCGCTTCTCTCCCAACCATCTCCACCATCTGATCCCGTACCCAGCTCACCTCCATTGACCCTGCCACGCCCATTGTTCCAGTCTGTTCCGTTCCATACCCTTCTCCGCTCACTTGCCTTACGCAAAACACAATGCAGAGTCCCACCACCTCAAGATGCCACGATCGATCACTGTCCCAATTCCATCCCACCGTTCCAGTCTGCCCCTTGTTACCCCTCGTTGTCCCCCATCCATACTCCTCTTCCAGAGACGCACCAAAAATGTTTACAGCGCGATGGCCCGTCTCCATATGCATCTCAGAAGCGCGCCTAGCTTCGAGAGGCCCCCTCATCGTTACCGATGCGACGACCCATGCCCATGTGCATGCGTGTGGTGATGCGAGTGCGACGAACGTCGCTCCCCGCTTGGGCTGGGCTTCCTCTTCTTGCTCTTGGCCGTATCTGTCGCCGAGGCAGTCTTGGCAGCTGCCGTCCCCTTCTCGCCAGGGGCACTCTTCGCCGCCCCATCCTCGGGCTGCATAGCCTGCCCCGTCCCCGGCGTGGCCAGAGTCGGCGTCACCGGCACTGACGGCGTCGGCGACGTCACCAGGGGCCGGGCTGACGCCGGCGTCACCGCTGCAGGGTGGTCGAACCCTTCGAAGACCGAGGCCAGCTTCGCTGCAGGGGCCTTGCCTCCGATGAAGGCCGGCCTGGCCTTCTCCCTCTTTTCCATCCGGAACAGAGCCACTGTCCTCAAAACAGTGAGCCAACGGTAGCGGGATAATCAGACCTTTAAGGGAGACCAGGTCCGCTGGCGCTGCAAAGACCATGCCACTGTCCCATTTCACCGCAGATGCATCCGCAATTGTCCCTTCGTCCAGGGCAGCCTGGAGGGCCACTTCGAGCTCCATCTCCGACCTTCCGCTGCGCCAGCCCAGGTCTTCGGTCTTCTTCGCAGCGCTTGGGGCCAGCCTCCAACGCACCTCCACCTCGCGCGACGCTGACCGCACTGGGACCTTCACCGGGCGGGTAACAGCCCGCTCAACCGGGCCACGCACCTCCAGGACCAGGCTCCGGCCGCAAGGGGTCACTCCAACATTGGTCGTGCTGGTGCGTTGCCGTTTCCACGCCGCAAATAAAGCCTCGGGGCTACCATCTCATTTGATAGGAAGGTTGTCCTCTCGCCAGCAGAGGGGTGGCCGACATCACCTGGGCACCAACCGACTCCGCCCAGGCCTTCGCCTCATCCAACATGTTCCCCGCACACCCCAGGGACAGAGCCGTGTTTCCCACCATGGGCAGCGCATCCATCTTTGCTGGGGGTCTCGGCAGACTGCGGGCATCAGGGTGGTGGATTCTGACCAGCCACCTATCCTTGACCACGGGCCCAAACAATCCCTTCCCTCTGCGCACCGGCTCAGCCTCGTCCACAGCGCCATCCACCGAAACCGTTGGAGACCCGTCCGGACGGACAGCCTCCTCCGCAGCCCCACCAACAACCGGGGACGGGACCAGCGGGGCAGGAGCCACCGCAGCAACTGGATCGGCCGAACCAGGGGCAGGGGCCAACGCTTGGCCAGGAGCAGGGGAGTCCAGCACCGAAGTTGACATAGCACCTACCGCACCACAGAAGAACAACAAAGTGAGGATCGTTGCCAGGCCGCAGATCATCGATTGCATCCCCTTCACTACAGCACCAAAATACGTCCAACACGACGAAAATAGTTCATTCCCATTCCCTTGTTCCCTCCTACTTTCCCGCATTCCCCTGTTCCATCCCTTGCCTCGATGAGCTCTCTCAGAATAAAGCATTCTTGCCAACACTCGACTGATAGCTGTCATTCTCCTACCAATAATAAAACAATAGATCAGCATTTCCAATTCATTATTTCCCAGGTTCGTCCTGAGAGCATTCCGCACGATCTGCTCGATCGTTTGCGGTGCAGGTCTCCGAACTGCTTGTTCAGATCCCAAGGCGCAGACTTCTTGTCTGTAAGCCCATACACGCAACGCAAACATAAGCGGAACTAGGACGGACCAAATGCGCAGATTTAAAGCTTGCAACAGAGATTATAACGCGGGGGGGACTCTCGCCTTGTTTGGGCGTTGTACAAGCTCAGGGGCTATCTGCATGGCCCTATTGTGGCGACGACCGACCACCGGAACTTGAGCTTCGGCACCAGTGATTCCACCAGTGATCGTGTTCACCGCTGGCGTGCTCAGCTTGCCACGTATGCTCTGACTGTTCGCTATGAGCCTGGCTCTGGGAACTTCATTGCTGACTTGCTGAGCAGACTCATTGCTCCTGTGGACCCTCCCCCGCCGGTTTGTCGCGACGCACCACCTGGGGTTCGGGTGGTTGTGGTCGACGATGACAAGGATGGTCCCCTGGTTGAACAGCCACCTTTGCCCGATCTTGCTTCTTCTCACGAGCTTCCCGATGGGTTTTCCGCCGATGATCTTCCTCTGGTGAAGCTGTTGTCGCCTTTGAAGCACCGAATTGTCGATGGCCGCTGGGTCCTTGAGGAGCGACCTCCGGATGATTGTGTGTCGCGCCTCTTGACATGTGCCCATTCGCTCCCACTTTCCGGCCATGGCGGAATTCAACGGACCGCCTATCGTTTGCATCAGGCGGTCACCTGGCCCCACGATGAGGAGGATGTTGCCAAGTTTGTCCGGTCTTGTGTGGGGTGCCAACTTGCAGCCCGCAAGCCAGATGCTCCTGCTGATCTTCTGACGACACCAGCTGGGAGTCCCTTCTCGTCTCTGCAACTTGATTTCATTGGGCCCCTGCCGAAGACGTCGGCGGGATCCGTGTATGCTCTCACTGTCGTTGATCGCTGGTCTCGCCTGACCGAGGTCTCCGCTTTTCCTGATGCCACCGCTCAGTCAGCAGTTTTGGGACTCCTCTCGTGGATTTCGCGCCATGGGGTTCCTCTTTCAATTTGCTCTGATGGCGGCCCGCACTTTGCGTCCGGAGCCTTTCACCAGGTCGTGGAGTCTCTTCGGGTTGATCACCATATCTCTTTGGCCCATGCGCCGACTGGTCATGGTTTGGTGGAGAGGCAAAACGAAACCGTTCTGGAGGCCGTCCGAGCTCTTTTGCTCGACAATCATGCTGCTGATGTGGAGTGGGATACCCTCCTGGAGCCTGTCTCTTTTGCCATTAATTCTGCTCCGAACCGTGTGACTGGACTTTCGCCTTTTGAGGCCGTCCACGGGTTCAAGATGCGGTTGCCGATTCAGCAAGAGCTGGGGTTTCGCTCTGTGCTTGCTGATGATCCTCTGGCTTTTGCTGCTCGCCGATCGGCCCAGCTCCAGACTGTTGTCGCCCGTTTTGCTGAGGCGGAGCGCAAGGCGTACGAGGGACGCCGCCGCGCGTATCTCCAGCGCGTGGCCCGTCGGCCGAAGGC
The DNA here is from genome assembly GCA_027972325.1 of Paratrimastix pyriformis. Taxonomy (NCBI): domain Eukaryota; phylum Preaxostyla; family Paratrimastigidae; genus Paratrimastix; species Paratrimastix pyriformis. Next base: position 15,417 of record JAPMOS010000116.1, read on the forward strand.
TGAGTATGATCCGGCCGAGTTCGTCCTCGTTTCTTGGCCTGCGCCCAACAAGCTTGCTTCGGTGTGGCGTGGGCCGTACCAGGTTGTCTCTCGCGAGTCGCCTGTGAGTTACCGGCTCCGTGATCTGGTCTCGGGGATCGAGACTGTCTTTGCTGCCTCGCGGCTCCGTCGCTTTTTCCAGGGCGACATGTCTGAGAATGATCTTCGCGAGGTGGCCGCTGCGAAGGGGGAATTCTTTGTGGAGTTTGTCCGGAGTCACCGTCGCCAACCCGCCCTTGAGTTCCTGGTGCATTGGCTCGGCTATCCCGACGCCGATGAGACTTGGGAGCCGTACGAGAACTGTGCTGGGAACGCACAGGTGGAGGAGTACGTCCGGGCTCACCCTGATGCCCGGCCTGGTTCGGAGGACCGGCCCCAGCCCAAGCCTCGTGGCCAGCCCCGTCGGGCCCACAAGGCCGCGAGGGGGAAGGGGTAGGGGTCTTGACTTGTCGTTTGTCGTAAAGCCGAACTTCTTTCCTTTTGTTTTGTCTATTCCATCCGTCTTCTTCGCCCTGCCTTTGTTTCCATTCCCCTTCCTCTCCCTCACCTGTGTCTTCGTCTCGAAGGGGGGTAGTGTGCGTGTTAGGCGTTTGGAATAGGAGAGTTCTCCTGGGTAATATACTCGTGCAGGCACCCTCTCTGCACCCACCCTGCCCACAGTTTTACGGTACAGGAATTCGCCCATTTTCGACCAGCCCCCCGGGGTGCCCCAGTGTGGTGCTGGGTGGCGAGCTATCGGTGGGGGGCACCTGGGGGCCAAAACCAGGTGGGGCGGTGACCAACGTGGGTGGGGGTGGTGGGCAATCGGCATGCCGGTGATGGCGATGCCCGAAACCGGAAGGTGATCTCCACAAGAGGGCTCTGGAGTGATTGATAGCCCCACGCCAGGATTCAGCCCGCAGTGCTTTGGGGTTTCATATTCCTGCCCAACTCTGGGAAAGTGGGCGCCATCACTTGATGCTCCCGTTGGGGAGCGTCAACTTGTGAGATGGAAGTCCTCGCACAATAGAAATGGTCTCAGAAGAAAAGACCTGCTCCAAAAAAACCCCGGCTCACCAAAAGCGCACCCAAACCCTGACAATTCAAAAAATGAGGCGCCGCTCCAACCTCACGGATCAAGAAGCTCTCTTTCGCGTCGTGTTTTGGTTGGGCACAGCGCGATGCAAAACAAAAAGCGGATGGAAAACACCACAGACGATGAGAAAATGAACGTGATAATGGGATTGTGCACAGAGACAGGTTCAGAAAGACGACATGGTGGCTCCGTGGCAATGCATTAGAAAGGGCAGGCAATGAACCGTGTCGAAGCATAAAATAAGATGATCTATTCATGCAACTCGGAAACATGCGCCGCGGAGAGCCAACCACCCTCAGAAGATCCCAAAGATTAGATTGGTCGAAAAGCTTGAACGGCGGCCGGAAAAACGCGCCAAGATAGAAAGATACACAACAGAAGCCACTAACAGCTGATAAGACACCCGCAAAGACCCTCGGAAAGGCGGAAGTGCCGCCAAATTCTCTGCCGGGAAGAGCCAAAAGCGCACAGTGGTGAGAGCGGCTATTTTTTTGGGGCGCGTTTCTGTGGTGGCTTTGGCGCCCATTTTCCCACGGCCTGGTTGGGAGGGGCCCCATTTTCTCACAGGGGATGAAGTTCCCCCACCAGAGTGCATATCACTCCAGAGGGCTTTTTTGGAAAAGGTCCGGGAAAACCCCATCTGACGCAGATGGGCATCCACTTGCACCCACACCCACCGCGAGTCCAGGCTCGCTGCACCAAATGGGGCATCTGGGGTATGTCACGGTTTGTTTGGGTGGCCTGTTCGGGGCCCTGGATGGGTCCTTCCCAAAAGGGGACACCATTTCGAACGTTGGTCCGGGGACAATGGCAACTTGACCCCCACCTGCCGGCCCCGCGCCAACCGCACATCACCCAAGTCAAAAAAGCCGTCCCTAGCTGCCCCACCTCCTGCTGTCGATCCCGTGCGTGCAGTTTCTGTTCGGTTTGGGAGATGGTTGCAGGGGTCGAGCTCGTGATCCGGGCTTCTGCCAGTTCCTTCACGACTGCAGGAAACCCCACTCCCTGGGTGCGCACCTTCTGTCCTTCTAGGTTCTTCACAAAAGTGAAGAAGATGGCAGGTCGGGGAGGAGGAGGCGGGGATGCAACCAGAAGCCGGAGGCGTGGACATCGCAACACAGGCCACGCCAGAAATTGCCAGCGGGGTTTCCCGCCTGTGGCTCCCTGAGGGTTCGGTCGATTGCCCCTGGGCAAGCTCACGGGCACACGGGCACATGGGTACACCGACATTCGCACGGGCACACGGGCAACGCACAGGCACACGAGAGCCACAAAAGCCCAGCACACCGCTTGAACTCCTCGGTCCACCAGAAAGGAAATGGTTCCAAGGGCACGACCGCGTTTGCTGATGCATGAAAGTAGTGTGTCTGTCGTTGCCAGGCGGTCAGAACCTGGGCGGACCTTCACCCAATGGCTTTGTGCCTTGGACCCAACCTGCGACAAACACGAAAAGGACCCAGGAGCCAGACTGGGGGAAGGCCGCCGGCACCTTGTGGGTCAGGGCTCGCAGAGGGATCTCCAGGTTGTCTGCGGTGGCACGTGGAGGGGGCACTCTGTCTGCCCAGACCCAAGTGGGGGCCAGCGCCCAAGATATTGTCAGACCCGTGTGCCCGTGCGCCCGTGTGTGTGGGCACGCTCACGGGCACACGCAAATTTTCGGGGGGACTGCAGGTCCGCTTGCGGGACGCCACCCATTCGGACACTCCCCGAGCTGGGGGCGATGGATCGATCCCCCCCCCCCCCCCATGTTTTGTTTTTTCCGTGCCCGTGGGGAAGACTCTCCACTGCAGCGGTCCGGCTGATCTGGCGATGGCCAGGCGGCAGAACAGGTGGCTGGGCCGCAAGATCAGGCTCTATGAGGAAGTGCCTCAGAACCCGCCCGGTCGATGCGCGACCCCTGGAACGTCGAGACAATTCCCAAGGCGGAGACGAAGATGGGACAGGGAACTGCGATACCGTGTGGCGCTTTACCGGTTTCAAAATACGAGAGAATCAGCTGACGACACAGTGACCAGCTACACGCTGTGCACAGGAACACTTCCGACGACGACTTGGCGCGGGTGAGATAGAGAACGGCTGAGCGGAAGGGGGTGCGGGTTGGTGGGCCCGCCGGACGTACCGGGGGGGGGAGGGGGAGGGAGGGGGGAGGGGAGGGGAGGGGGAGGGGGAGGAGGAGGGGAGGGGGTCTTGGTGGGGTGTACTTTGGCCGCTCAGGCGCGCCTGGTGATGGGCTCCCCCGTGATGGGGTTGATCCCGTCGGTGTTGGTGTTGCGCCGGGACAGCTCGGCCATGCGGAAATCGGCCCGCTCCCGAGCCCGCTCATCGCGGTCCTTCAGGTTGCGCCCCTCGGGGGTGTCCGCATAGGTGAGCGTCAGTGGGTCATAGGCCACACCTGCAACGGCGCCGGCCCCGCCCAGACAAGACGATGTCAGAAAAGGTCCAACATCACCGAGACATACGCACGCGGAGAGGCACACGTCGCGCCCAGACCGGATTGGTTCCGTTTGCTGGTCCCCGCCACTGCCGCAGCGCGCTCGCGTTCCCGGCGCTCCTCCTCCTCCTGCACCCAGGGTGAGGTTGGTCAGGCAGGACTTCGGGAGAAGAGCGGACCATAGTCTTCCATCGTTGGGTCTCTCGCTCTTCCTCTCGTTTTCTGTGCATCTCAAGCGATTGCTTTTCCCTGTTCAGGAGCGCCTGCCTCCTGTTGTACTCCTCGGCTGCTGCATCGGTCTGGAAACGGGAAACCTCATCCACGAACCTGTGCCCGGAATGGAATGACGTGTTCTGGTCGATTGGGAAACAGACATTGGACTATTGGTTTCGACGGAAATTGGGTGGTCAAGAATCTCCTCGCGTGCGAACCCCTCCCGACGGGCAGCCAATCGCTGCTTCTCAAGAGCTTCACCACTGGCCCGGCGAGCCTCTCGGCCCAATGGCTGAATATTTCTAAACCCGCTCATCTATCAGAAGCGAGGGGAAATTGCGGATTCCCAAGAAATCAAGGAAAATACAAACAAATTTGAAAACAGTTATCACACTCTGTTCCCGCGGTTCTTCCCGCAATCTTTCCTTTCTTTGAAGCCCGTGAAGGGAAACTAAACGCGCTCGGGGGTGGATCCCATACAACAATCCGATCTTCTCTCGGACTCCTCCAATGATTCACCGAACGATCTGGCCAGCTGTCCATTGACAAGCTCCGATGATACCGTCCCCCTCGTTTGCGTCGTCCGCCAGAGTTGTGAGGCTGCTCACATCTCCTGGCGTGTTCTTAATCGCATCCCTCAACTTCTTGGTCTGAATTTCCACCACCAACTCCGCGCCCAAGCCATTCCCCCAGGCTTCGTCATCAGACGGCGAAGGAATGATGAGGCTGAAACCATCCTTCCAACAGCTCTCGGTTTCCCCGGGAGGTCTGGCTTTTCTCCTCTTTGGTTCTGATTGGCGCCCTGGGGCTATAGGACGGAACCACCCGGGGTTCTTCTGCCATCGTCGGCATGGCCCATTCAGAAGTTCCAGTGGTGCGATTGCGATCTGAACGTGGGTGATCGGGTTTCTTATTGTGTTGTGGCATTAGTTGGCCCTTTTCCGGCCGAGGCGCACGAAAGTGTGGAGTTCACCTCGGCATGGACCCCCCCAGTATCGCTGGTGGTCTGTGGTATTGCCGTTCCGACACAAGCTCTGACCCTTCTCTCCCACTCAGAACCGAGTCTCCCCGCATTTTTCGGTGTTCTTCAACCGGGGCCTCCTGGCCTCCGAGTGGATGACCCAACACCTGTCGCTCCCGCCCGGGGTCATCAGCCCCGAGGCCGGAATGGAGCTCCTGCGCAAGGTCGCTGTCATCATCATCATCATCATCATCATCAAGCCATCATCACCCAGCCATCATCACCCAGTCATCACCCAGCCATCATCACCCAGCCATCATCACCCAGCCATCACCCAGCCATCATCACCCAGCCATCGGCATCTGATCATCATCATCTTTCCTCATGCCCACGCACCACCACACACACCCTCTGTCCCCGACGGCAGGACCTGTACACTGCCGACTCCCCCAGCCGGGCCTACCTGGGCGGATCCCTCCGCACGGGCGCCCTGGCCTTCCTCGATTCGGTGGTCCGCGGGCCGCCCACGGTGCACCTGTACGGCTGCCTGGCCGACCTGGAGGTCGACGAGCCCGAACTGACCCGGCCCCTCCTCGGTCCGCCGACATCACCCGCTGACATCACCCCCCAGCCGCCCCGGGGGGACAAAATGGACACGACCAAGGTGCGTGGATGCCACGGGGGCCGAGTGCTGCCTTTGAGCTCACGTGGGCACGCGTTCACACACAAGGCGGCGCGCACACACACGCTCATGCTATGCACACACGCAGGCACAGCCATAATTGGTGTCTCCCTCGTCGTTGTTTCCTCTCACCCTCATATGATCGCTCCCCCGTGCTGACACATACGCACATACCGGGGCTGGCTGCTGGACGCCACCACCCCCCCCCCCACACACACACACACACACCTTCTTTACACGACACACATACACACCCACATATACGCACACCAGATTCGACACTTGACGAGACTTTGGTGTTGGTGGTGTCAAGGGTGGATGTGGCGATCTCAAGAGACAGTTTGTGACACACATCAGGAAACATCATCAGACATCGTTCATACGATTTTTTATTGGTTGACACGGCAGTCTGACCGTTCTTCACGACGTATTGTTCAATCCCCCCCCCCCCCCGGGCAGCGCTGGGCCCGCGATTGCATCTGATTCTGGGCAACGGGGGCACCGAGGCCTCCCACCTGAAGGCCCTCGACCACTTCCGGGCCGCAGGGGCGGAGGTCCTGCCGCGCGTTCTCCGGTCCGTGGGGTTGGCGTGTATGCGTTTGTGCCGTGTGGGTGTGTGGGCGTGTGTCTGTGGGGTTTTCACGCCTCCTGAGCAGCAGCATCTCAATCATCAATCGCCTATCGCCTATCATCATCAGTCAGCATTCGGTCATTATTCAGGCATCATCCATCCAATCCTCATCATCCCAATCATCATCATACAATCATCATCCAATCATTATATTCTTTCTTCTTTCCTCGCAGCTCCCAGAACCGGGTATGCCACCACAAATTCCTCGTGGCGGTGGACCTCCAGCCCCCAGCCGCCTCCCCCTCCCCCGCCATCCCATCCGCCGCCTCCCCCTCCACCATCACCACCACCCCCCTCCTGGGGCCGACCGCCCCCACCGAGTCCGGCCTCTCGCCCCCGCCCCAGCCGCTTCCGGCCAGCGATGTACCGCCGGCCGGCCGGCCCCTCCGGGTGTGGACCGGGTCCATGGATTGGACCGCGGGCGCCCTCTGTGCCCAGGTCGGTCCCTGCCCTCATGCCCACCTGCCCCCTGTGAAGCGGCAAGGGACACACGGCTTCAGCGCCCTCATCCAGCACCACCTTCATCACCAGCATCACCATCATCATCACCACCATCACCATCATCATCATCATCATCATCATCATCATCAGCATCATCATCATCACCACCATCATCATCAACGATCATCAGCCAGCGAGCTCCCCAACCAACCAATCATTATCATCAGCAGCCAGCCAGCCAGCCAGCCAGCCAGCCAGCCAGCCGCCAGCATCGCGGGAGTGTGAGGGCTCCCAGACCTGGACATCATCCCAGGTGCCCAGCCGGCCCCCGCTCACGTCCCTTCCACCGCTCACCTCACGCTGGCTGGGTCGGTGGGTGGCGGCGGGTGTTGCAGGTGAACGTGGGGCTGCAGGTGGACTCGGTCCGGGTGGCCACCTGGTACCACGAGACGTGGCTCCGCCTCCGCGAGGCCAAGTCGACCATGCCCAACAGCCTCAAGGTCGACATCCCCCCCCCCCCTGCCACGCATGTCAACACCCCCCCCCCCCCCCCCGATTCCAGTGGCCCCCACGCACACCCAACGTACGCATGCTTCGCCACCTCATACCCTCACGCCCACCCGTCACGCGCCCTCTGTCCTGCCTCCCCCACCCGCCCAGGCGCACAACTCGGTCTCGCGGTCGGTAACGTTTCGCTCGGCGGCCGAGTTCGAGGGGAATGGGAACGGGAAGCCCCAGCCCCAGAGCGCCGGGGCCTGCCCCATGCACTGTCTCGGCATGGTCCGGATGCAACAAATTGCACCCCCCCCCCCCCCCCCACACACACACACACACACACACGGGTGGCCTTCGTCACGGCCTCGTCACGGCCTCGTCACGGCCGCATCGGTGTCTCATCGGGGTCTCATCGGGGTCTCATCGGGGTCTCATCGGGGTCTCATCACGGCCTCATCGGGGTCTCATCGGGGTCTCATCGGGGTCTCATCGGGGTCTCATCGGGGTCTCATCGGGGTCTCATCGGGGTCTCATCGGGGTCTCATCGGGGTCTCATCGGGGTCTCACTTGGTTCTTGTTCGATACAATCCGACCCCCCCCCCCCCCCCACCCCCCACCCACCCACCCAACCATGTCATTGCGCAGGCTCTGCCCGACCGTGGGCCACATTGACATCGCCCACGCCCGGCGCCTCATCCGACGGGCCCGTGACGGGCTGCTCTTCCTGGTGTACACCCAGGGCCCCAAGGGCACCCTGGTCTGTCATGAACACAACCACTGTCACTGTCACAATCACTGCCACAATCACTGCCACTACCACTACCACTACCACTACCACCACAGCCACTGTCAAGGGCACCTGGTCTGCTCAACCGCAGCCATGGCCACCCCCCAACCACTGCCACTGCAACCTCAGCACCGCTACTGCTGGCACTCCTGTCACTACTGTCACTGCCACTGCCACTACTGTCAGCCGGACTAGATGTGCGTCATTTCAGAAACTTCTCAAATTCAAATTCACCCGCCCCCTTTGCTCCATCCCCCCGGCAGATCAACGACATTGTCGACCTGCCCCAGACCCGCCTGCGCCACCTGTACATTCACGGGCTGGTGCACCAGGAGGCGCCCCACCCGGCGGTCATGTTCCACCGGGGCGAGCAGCTGGTGGTCCCACCAACCCTCTTCCAGGCCCCCGGCGCCCCGCCCAGCGAGCAGGCGCCCGATTTCTGGATTCGACAGGTCAGTCACGTTTCGATTGCGTGTTCATTTTGAGGGGCGTGTCTTGTTGGTGGTTGGCGGACTGTATGCCTGTCTGGCCACGTGTGTGGTGTGTGCTGAGTTTGAATTCAACAGCCGGGGTTCCCCTTGACCGTTCCAGTTCACAGCTGGCTGTTTCTCGCACACGATGTAACCCCCCTTACAGGCGGTGCGGTGGTGTGGGTGTGGCTCCATGGAATGAAGGGTGGTCCCCATCATCCAATCATCATCATCCAATCATCATCCAATCATCCAATCATCCAATCATCATCATCATACAATCATCATCATACAATCACCATCATCATACAATCACCATCATCATACAATCATCATCATCATCCAATCATCATCATCCAATCATCATCATCCAATCATCATCATACAATCATCCAATCATCCAATCATCCAATCATCATACAATCATCATCATCATACAATCATCATCATCATACAATCATCATCATCATACAATCATCATCATCATACAATCACCATCATCATACAATCATCATCATCCAATCATCATCATCCAATCATCATCATACAATCATCATCATCCAATCATCATCATCCAATCATCATCATCCAATCATCATCATCCAATCATCATCATCATCCAATCATCATCATCCAAACATCATCATCCAATTCTCATCATCCAATTCTCATCATCATCATCGGCCATCCTCACTTTTCCTTTCCCTCCTCTGTTTCTCCCCCAGCTGCTTCCCATGGCCGTGTCCCCCCAGCCCGCCTCCATCCCCACCTCCGCCGCCGCGCCGCCACAACCGGCCGGCGCCCCCGTACCCCCGACCTCCCCCGGGGCTACGGCGGCCTTCCATCCGCTGCAGTCGCCGGTGCCGGTGCACAGCCAGCTGATTGTGGTGGACCCATTCGGGGCCCACCCGGTGGTCATGCTCGGCAGCCATGCCTTCGTCCGTCCCCGCGCTGCCCTGGCACGACACACCCGGGTGATGATGATGGTGGGAACGATGACGACTGGGTGTTGATGATGATGGGTGAATGATGATGATGATGATTGGATGTCGATGACTGGATGATGATTGAATGATGATGATGGCGAATGGGTCACCGCCGTCCCCACCATCACCCACCACCGTCATCAGCATCATCGCCGTCGTCATCCGTGAGCATCAGTCTCATCCAATCATGAGTAGCATCAGCATCCAACCATCGCCAACCATCAGCATCAGCATCAGCATCAGCATCAGCATCATTCAACCATCAGCAGCAACGCCGAACCCCCGTCAACACCGCCCATCAGCATCGCCGCCCCTCGGCATCATTTGACACGCGTTCCCCGTCCCACTCGGCTCCCACAGGGCAACCGGGCCAGCAGCAGCAACGACGACAACCTGCTGATCATCGAGAACGAGCCCACCATCGCCGCCGCCTGCGCGGTGCACATCATGCAGGTCGGCTCCTCCTCCTCCTCCTCCTCCTCCTCCTCCTCCTCCTCCTCCTCCCCCTCCCCCCCCGCACCAAACGTACGCCCCCGGGCACACCGCGTGCTGCATCATCATCATCATTTTGTGATTGCTCACCCCCCGCACAACCAACACGCCAACACGTCACCCCCAGGTTGTCGACCACTTCCGGTTCCGGCTGTGCCTGCACCGGCTCCGTGAGCAGGGCCACCCGGCCCCCTGGGGCTCGCTCGACCCCACGGACGGCTGGCAGGACCCCTATCTGATGGTCCCCCAGGCCCAGGTGGCTCCCTCCCCCGATGCCGCCAACCGCCGCCGAGAGCTGCAGTTCTGGCTGGGCCGGGAGCAGGAGCAGGACCCCACGTACCGCTCCGAGGACGACTCCGTGTCGAGTGGCGGGGCGGACGAGGCCGCGAGCGAGGAGCAGCCGCCGCAACCCGCGAGCCTCCTGGCGGCCCCGGCCTCGCCCTTGGCACCCCGCCCGCCCCGCGCCGCCGCCACCGCCCACCGCCGCGCCGCCGCCGCCGCCGCCGTGGCCTCGCAGAGCGACGATGACGATGCGTTTGAGCCGAGCGACGGCGATTACGAGGAGGCTGAGAAACCCGGACGGCCGGCGGCGGGCCGCAGACGACGACGGGCCGCGGGCGGGACGAAGGTCGCCGGCCGGAAGGCGCGCAGGGTCCGGGCGAAGAAGGGCGCATCCTCGGCAGGGAGGCGACGGGCCGCTCGGCCGGCCACACAGGTCTGCAGCAAAACCGCATCACACCACGGCCCCCTCCCCCCCCCCCCCCGCCCCCCCCCCAGGGGTGTGGCCTCTTTCATGTTGTCACAATCGCAGAATACCCACTGCGACCTGACCTTTTCCATGGTGAACTTGTCATCTCCAAGCCCTCTCATTCGAACAACGTCAAGGGCATTTGCTTTCACTCCCGCTCATCGTGTGAACGAATGTTTCTTGGGATATCGATGACGCACTTTCAGTGCCCCAAACGTGGTTCTCACCTTCCAACGCTCTCTTTCTCACGCCCACACACCACACCACCACACATCGCCAGCCCACGGCCGCCGCGGAGGACGAAGAGGAGGAGGAGGAGGACGAAGAGGAGGAGGAGGAGGACCTGGACGAGGAGTACCGTGAGGGCGCCGCTCTGACCTCCGTCTTCAGCCAGGCGGCCAAGCGGACCCGCGGGCGGGCCGGCAGCAGGGGCGCTGCCCCGGGCCGCATCGGAGGCAGACAACGACGACAGCCGACCCGCCGGGCCGCTGCGGCCCTCCCGCCGCCCCCCGCCACTACCACCATCACCACCATCCCCTTCGCTTCCGCCGCCGCCGCCGCCGACGCCACCACCCCCGTCACGCCGCTCCGACGACGACGATTTCTGGAGTGAGGACGAGCCTCCCCCATCCTCCTTCCCCCAGCCTCCGCTCCCACCCTCCCTGCCCCTTCCCCAACCACCCCCACCCCCGCCATCACCACCACCACCAGCTCCCGCCCCCCGCCGCCACTCCGCCGCCCCGCCCCCGATTCTGGTCGGGCTGCACTCACTCCGCTCCGCCCGGCGGGTCAACTACGCCGCGGTGACCCGGGAGAACGAGGCCGACGAGAAATACTTCTCCGACCTGGCCGCCCGGGCGGGGGGCGGCGCCGAGGCCGCCGGGGGGAGCATGGCGGGGCTTCTGGATGGGTACCGACATCGCCACCACCTCCGGAGTGCCCCCATCCCACTAGCGCCTGTGCTGCTGGATCTACCCGCTGACCTTTTGCCGCCCCCGACCCGCCGCCGAGCCCCGCGGCGCCGACCGGCCGCCCAGGCGACGGCGGCAGCGGCCACCCCCGACGCAGCTCTGGTCGAGGTGGACCTGGAACGGGAGTTTGCCGCTGAGGACGCCCGGTGCGAGTATGGCGAGGAGGAGGAGCGCTCCGACGACCGGGACTTCCCCGGCGAGGCGGCCGGTGGCAAGGGGGTCGCGGCGGCGGGCAGGCGGACGGGCGGCCGGGGCGGTCGAGGCGGCGCCCGGCGGCAGTCGGCAGGCGCCAAGAAGAAGCGCCGAAGGCAGTCCCGGGCCAAACCCGCCCGGGGTGAGGACGACGATGATGAGGACGAGGACGAGGACGAGGGGCTGGGCTTCAGCGAGGAGGACGTCCGGCCCAGGAGCAGACGGCACCCGGCATCACCCGCCCTGCCCCCGCCGCCCCCCTCCTCCGTCATCCCGCCGTTATATCCACCCACGCACCCTCCTCCGCCCCCGCCCCCGCCGCTCTCCTCGGACGAGGATGAGGGCGGCTCGTCATGGGACGATTCCCCGCTTCCACCCCCACCGCCCCACGCCCAATCCCACCTGGCCGTTGCCCCCCGCTCGGCAGCCCCGCCCCCGCCCCCTCTCCCCCTGAGCGACAACGAGGGCAGCTTCACCAGCGACGGGAGCAGCAGCCTGGACACCCCCCTGCCACCCCCGCCCCCCACGGCGGCCCCGCCACGACCGCCACAGCAGGCCCCTGCCTCGGGGGCCAGCAGCTCCAGCGATGAGGACGAGGGGGGGGCTGCATCCCCAGGGGATGGTCGACCTGCCCTCCCGCCGCCAGGCGCCCCTCCCATCCCAGCCAACGGGGATCCATTTTCGAGTGACCTTGAGGAGGGCGCATCGTGATTCGTTTGACTCCCCCACTGTTTTCGCCTCTTGTTTTATCTCTCCTGTGTAATTCTCCCCATCACCGCGATCTTCACGGTCGCCTGTGAATAATCCAGCTCGTTCATTTTGGGGAGCCTTGATGGGGGAGGGGGGCAGTATATAGACCAGAGTGTATAGACCATACCCCTCTGGAGCCCGAGGGCAGAGGGTGTCTAGACAAGAGAACCCGAACCCTCTGCCCGAAGCTCGAAAAAAAGCCAGTCTATCCTTGGGAGATCGAGGCAAATTTTCAGTGTCCGTTCCATTCATTGTTCCGCTTCTCTGACGTTGTTTTGGCTTGCATTATGGTTATGCCAACTTGTGGTTGAACTGACCTCAAGGTAGTATGTCCGTTGACGTCAAAGTCCACCCGCTGGTCATCATCGCCATCTCTGACCACTACACGCGAACCAAGGCGAACCAGGGCAAGCAGACAGTGATGGGTTGCTTGATGGGGACCCAAAGCGCGCGGACACTCGAAATTATGACCTCCTTCGAGATTGTTTATGAGCGCTCTGGTGACACGGTGACTGTTAACCCCGCTCTTCTGAAGGCTCGCGAAGAGCAGATGAAAGGAGTTTTCCCAGACTACGATATCCTTGGCTGGTACACGACTGCACCCGCCCTCACCCCATCTGACACAAAGATCCACCGCGACCTCTGCGAACTGGTTGAAAATCAGTTGATTGCAATGACGGTTGACTGCCAAGACATTGACAAGAAAGATCACAAGGATCTTCCCATTTCTGTTTTTGAGCCCGAGGTCTGATCTGCCCGCCACCTTTGCTGGCCCCTTCACCAATGGCCTATTCTGGGTAATTTTATTTAATGTTTTTTCCTCGATTTTTCTCCACCTGGGCATACTCTGGGTGCTCTAGGCTGTGATCGTCGATGGCAATCCTCTCCTCGCTTTCCGGTCAATCGCTTACCGTGTGGAAACTCTCGAGCCTGAACGTATTTCGGTTGACGCTGTTGCCCGCATGGCAACAGCTGGTGATGACAGCGTCTCGTCGCAGCTCACCGCTCATCTTCACTCGATGCGCTCTGCCATCTTGATGCTCAACTCTCGCGTCACCATGATTCTCAACTACCTCCAACAGACTGTCGATGGTCTGTTTGACGCTGATCGGACCCCCGTTTTGAGATCAGTCCCCCTCCGCCTCCCGCTCCCCCCCCCCCCCCCCCCCCCCCAGGCCCCCCTTCCCAAGGACCACAGCATCCTGCGGGCGATTGCCTCGCTGTGCCACCGCCTGCCGGTCATGAACACGCCCACCTTTGAGAGCGACTACCTCCGGGAGTATAACGACGGGATCCTGGTGACCTTCCTTACGGCCCTCACCAACGGACTTGAGGTCTCCAATGGGCTCGTCGGTCTGTGGACATCTCACCCTCCAGGTCAAGTCCGCTCACCGCTTCCTTCCTCCACAGACAAGTTCAACTTGGCCCAGGAGAAGCGCGGCCGGGGCGCGGGCCCGCAGATGGCAATGTTCATGTAAAACTCAAGACGTTCCCCATTCCCATTCCCCTCCCCGCCTCCAATTACTCCGGCTGCTCTCTCTTGTTTCATATCCCCCAAAATCTTCCAGATGTCCACTCGGAGGCCCATTGCACACCATCCTCTTCGTGAGAGAGGGGCAAACGAGCACCAGCATTCGGGAGTCGGGGGAGCTTGTGATTCATTTGGGCGGACAGCCCTCTTAGTGTGCGAAGATCCTTTGCGGGATGCCACCCACAAAAAAAGTCTGGACTGCCGGGCGACGCGAGATAAAGGACCTGTCAGCATCGGATGGCGAAAGGCACGTTAGGGAAGCGGTGTGTCGGGGATTGTTGGTTTGAATATGGGCTCCCGAAGCTGCTGCAATTAAAGATGTGCCTTGGGATTTGAATGAGAACGTGAATACCCGATTTGGGGTCCATGTCAAACAACAGCTGAAGAGCCAGGGCGAACTTTCCTCTGTCCCGGTGGGGAATGGACCGATTCTTGCCCCCTGTTCCTGATGCTGGTCCGGCAGAACCTCTCTGGGAAGACGAGCCACAGCCTCCACGTGCTGTGAAGTGCGGGAAGAACTTTCTCGTGGAATTGGTCTCTCTCTTTTCCTTGCGCGTGCGGCTCCACTGCTCGTTTTTTACATGTAGAAATCGCATCACTCAGAAGAGTTTATCTGGAGGTGGGTCCCCCCTCCATCGGGGCCGGATTATGATATCGTCCTCTTGAAATCCAACCATTTCAAACCTTCTGGGGGTGGGTGCTGTTGTTGTTGCTGCTGCTGCCACCACCACCGGACACCCAACAAAAATCCTGGGGGATCTCAGAATTTTACATTTCGGGCGAATCGTCCCGGTCGAGTCGATCTCCATTTGATATACTGCCGAGGCCGTGATGTGCCTGTGACTGTGGACACCTCAACACTGGCCACCTACCGGACTGTGCTCGACCGGCACTTCGTGATTCCTGTCGTCGTGGAGTAGGGTCGCACTCTTGCTTTTTGAGATTATTTAGTGTTCGGCTTCTTTTGGCTGGGCCTTCTCCCTATCATCTCAGCCCTATCATCAGCTTTATCGTCTGGCATATTCATTGTCCATGAACATTTCTTTTTCCTTTTTGTTCTCCATCATCCCAATCTCTCCATCCCACTCTCACCTCCCACTGCGCCGCATATTTATGCTGTGGCGCTGTGACTGGGCGGATCAGGGCACCACCTCTCCACACCCCACCTCACCCCACCCCCAACCTCACCCCACCTCACCCCACCCCCAACCTCACCCCACCTCCACACCCTCCACCTCCACAACTTCCTCTCTCCATCACTCCCGTGCCAACACCGTGCTCGTCAGAAAAGGAAAAGAAGAAGAAAAAAAACATTGAGTTTGGGGAGGGAAGAGGGGGGGGGGGGAGGGATGGAGACGTCACAAGTCGGTGTGCTGGTCGTGCGTCGAGGCGACTTTTCGGGCGATGCGCTCGAGGTGCCCCGTCACGACCTCCCCAACCACGGGCACGCTATACCGGGCGACCATGTCCCGTCGTGCCTGCTCACCCCTGGCGCTTGCCCCCGCCCGGTCGGTAAACACTTCTCGCATCAGGGTCCGCAGATGGCCGCCGGAGGGCTGGGCCCAGCGATGGGCCCGAAACGAGCCGGTGCCACCCACGGGTTGTAGTCCCTCGATCGAAAGGGGATAGCCGTTTGCCGGGGTGAGAAAGGCCGTGGTGCCGGACCAGTTGGTGGCAATCACCGGGAGGCCCATCGACATGGCCTGTCGGTGGGGCGGATGGATGAACGGGTGAACGGACGGACAGGAGAAGTGCACCCCGCCACCTTCCCTGCAGCTGCGCTGCGGACAGACCTCAACATGCGGGCGACCCCACCCCTCCCCGTGGGACGGCTGCACCAGGCACTGGGCACCGGAATACAGCCCGGGCATCAGGTCATCCGGCACATGTGCGGAGATCACCTCGATGCAGGGCAAGGCAGGCAGGGTGGCATTCCCCGCGGGATCCATCCCCAGGACCTCGCGGATGGTGGCGGCTATGGCCTCGGTAATGGGCCGGTCGCTGTGGTAGGGCTGGGTGTGGATCACCAGGCACACGTCTTCCGTGGGGCCGAACTCGGTCAAGTAGGCCCTGAGAAGAATGTCCCATCCTTTCCGGGCCTCCCACTTGCCCACTGAGAGAAACCGGTAGGACCTGCGCAAAGTCGGAAACCGGGGTGTGGTGATGTGCGTGACGGGTGGCGGGGTCCAGACTTGGTGTTGTTGTACACAAAAGGCCGCTCCGTCCCCCGGGCTGGGCTGAAAAACTCGGTATCAACAGGTTCGGGGACCACCACGAGTTTGTCCGCTGGGACCCCGGCCTGGGTGAACGTCTCCACATTGAAGGTGGATGGGACCCAAATCTCGTCCATGGCCTTCAGACGGGCAATCCAACCCGGGGGAACATCGGCGGTCTCAAACATTGTCCGACCAATAGAATATAGCGCATCTGGTGGAGGACAACGGGAAGTCGGCCATTTTGGTGGGTGCCAGGCACCTGGTTCGCTGTGACAGATCGCAACCGAAACGGAGGGATCAAGATGGACAGATTGCATGTGGCGTGCGACCAGCTCGGCCTCTTCTCTGTGAAGACCGTTCAAGAACTCGGCATTTATCGAATCGCCGTGTTGGATGATCTGAACTGGGGCACCTGCGGCTGCCATTGTCTTCAAAAATGACGTCGCTTCCGAGCAGTACCCACCGCCGCTCAGAAAAGGGGCAAAGTACATAACAGGGGGCAAATTTTGCGTTGGGGAGGCTGCCGCATTCAAGCCTCCGACGAATGTCAACAAAACCGCTGACACGACGGTGGCGGCGAACATGCTATAACCTCCAGGTGAAATCCCCTATTTTGCGGGAACGCCAAAATAACGATGCAGGCCCCACCGCCACGGAGACAGAGTCAGGACCCCCTGCAAGATCCCATGCAGTATTACCATGAGAGCCTTACCGTGGATACCGAAGATGGCTCCAGGTTTCGTGTGTATCGTGGCGGCCGCAGTGAAGGGGGCACGGTGCTCTTCCTTCTCCATGGCGCCGGCCATTGTGCCATGTCGTGGGCATTTTTTACGAAAGAGATGAGAGATGCCGCAAAAATTGTTGCCATGGTCTGCAGTTCTCGGGTCGGCTATCTCACGCTCATCCCAACAGGACCTGCGTGGACACGGTCTCCGAGACTGCTTGCGATCCTTCACGGCAATTTTTTTTCGCTCTCTTCGATAGGCGCCACACAAACCTCCACAGAATCTGACATGTCTCTATCCCGCCTTGCCCAGGACGTCATCGAAGTGAGTCTGTGTGTCCGCTCCACATCCACTGTGTCATCTTGCGTAGTCCAAAAACTGTGTCCCAGCGACCCGTTGGTGCTCTTCGGACATTCCATGGGCGGGGCTGTTGCCGTCCAATGCGCGGCCTTGGGGACCCTGCCCCAGCTGAAAGGCCTCTTTGTGCTGGATGTCGTGGAGGGAACCGCCCTGGAGTCGCTTGCCCTGCTGCCGGCATTTTTGAAGGACAGGCCCACGTGGTTCCCAACCCTTGAGGCAGCAGTCGAGTGGGTGTCTGTCGAACCCCTCCAGCCGGCCCCATCGTCCCGGCCCTCCGCTGCTGCGCACATATCGGCACAGCTCCTGCGCGCCCGTGCGCAATCCATGCATCTGTGCCTTTTTCTGGGATGGGTTGGTGGGTTCTGTCCAATCCATCGTTTCTCGCTCCTTGCCGCCGCCGGCCTTCCTTCTCCCCAGCGCGGCCAACGAGATCCACAATCGTGCCTCGGCCGAGGCGAGCACCCCGTGTCGTTTCGTGCGACGCGGCACGGGGTGGACCTGGCGAACAGACCTCGGGGCGTCGTCGCCCTTCTGGAACGGTCCGTCGCCACTGTTCTGGGTTCTGTTGGCCATGTCAGTCCTTCCATGGGCTGGGGCGATGATCGCTGTGCTGGCTTCCTTCCCTACAGGCAGTGATCACGCTCACACACATCCGCCTTGACCTGAGTTTCCCAGGCCCAGTCGCTACTTGTTTCATCTTGATCCACCACTCTGTCTCGTGGAGTGGGACCCAGAAACACGAGGGACGGTTTTTTGTCTCTTTGTCAAACGACGACGAACACAGCTTTTAATAAGCTGTGCGTCATTTGAGACCCTTCCTCTCCGATTGATCAGTCCCTTTGTTCCCACACACTCACTCACTCACTCACTCCCCAGGCTGGTTCGAAGGCATGGACGCCCGATTCCTCTCCCTGCGCATCCCCAAGGTGCTTGTGTTGGCTGGGAGCGACCGTCTGGACACCCCGCTGACCATCGCCCACATGCAGGGCCGCTTCCAGCTCTCCATGGTGGCCCACGCGGGCCATTGCATCCAGGAGGACAACCCCCGGGGTTTATCCCATATTGTCATCGATTTTCTCCGCCGGTATGGGCTGTTTCCGCCGGGGTACACTCCACCTGCCATTGGGGGGATCTGTGTAGCCCCTTGAGCTGCGCCCCCCTTTGTATAGATTCTACGGTGCGACTGCGTCTTGACAAATAACTGCGGACTCGGACACAATAGTAGGGGGGGACGAAGACGTCGGACGCTGCCATTGCCGGAATGCGAATTTCACCTCAGGGTTGATTACCCCTTTCTCTCACAGAAGGAGCGAAAATGCGTCTTTTTCGCCCTCTGGCCTTGACACTCGTGATTGGCTTTTTACTTTCCTCTGCAACTGCCGAAACTTGTTCGGAGGCTGAGTGCCGCAAGGCTTACTCGGCTTGTGTTGAGGGCAAGCGTACAGTGCAGTATTTTGCTCCTCGTGATTGCACTCCGCCAGTCCCTGCCCAGGTTTCTTGCGGTCTGGTGTTCGACAATCTTTTCTCTGGTTTGCCACACGCCTTATTGACAGACTGTACCGCTGACGACTATTACGCTGTCTACACCGACTGTGATAGCACCACCCGCACCCGCACCGCCACCTACGTGAAGTACACTGATTGCGTCAATGGGGTCCCTCTTCCGCCAGCAAAGACTGTCAAGTGCTCTTGCTCCCTGAAAGATCTCGAGGTCACCTTTGGCGTGTGCGATTCCTCCAATAACACGCGCAAGATCGTCCCGTACTTTGCCCACGATTGTGAAGGTCTTCTATTGCCACGATTGCAGTCCGGACTGGATCTGACAATCTCATTATAATAGGCGGTGATGCCCTGCCCGCGCCTCACGATGTTCCTTGTGGTCTGATGAGTCTGATCCGGTTGTGGCCCACTCACACAATTCCCCAGATTTTAAATGCGAGGCCGGCCGCCGGCTGAACCTGACCTCGCCCACCTTCGACTGTGTCGACTGCCCCGCGGGGACGGTCAGCCTGGGGGGTGGGATGGTCTTCAACAAGTGGGGCCCCACGTGGCCGGTCCAATTCCACACGGAATGCCGCTCGACCCGTGACGGCAGCTCCACCTGCAACGGGTCTGTCGCCCACAGATGATCGCCGCCCACATGACACATGCTTGCCTTCTCTTTCTCATCCCGCTATGCTTCCTGTTTGTTGTTGCGCTGTATTTGTTGCTGATGATGATGGTTGGATGATGGTTGGATGATGGTTGGATGACGATCGGATGATGATGATGATGGTGATCGGATGATGATGATGATGATCGGATATGATGATGATGATCGGATATGATGATGATGATGATGATGGTGGTGGTGGTGGTGATGATCGGATGATCGGATGATGATCGGATGATGATGATGATGATTGGATGATGATTGGATGATGATTGGATGATGATTGGATGATGATTGGATGATGATTGGATGATGATTGGATGATGGATGATGATTGGATGATGATGATTGGGTGATGATAATGGTGGTGGTGGTGATGGTGCTGATGATTGGATGATGACGATGGCGCATTCCTCCCTCCAGGTGGGCGATGGGCGGGACCTTCATCGACTCGGGCAACAACACGGGCATCGACAGCATCAACTCCGACCTGACGCTCACCTTCGACGTCTGTCCGACCGCCCTGCGGCCCTCTCTCTGCTGTGTGTGTGTGTGGGGGGTGACATACCTCGGATTGTCTGGAGACCCGCACATAATGCATACCCTTTGCTCCACACCCACCACCTTCTGCATGCGGGCGACAGCTTGTCATGGCGGGCAGCCTGTCCTTCACCTACCGGGTGGACTCCGAGAAGGGCTGGGACGGCCTGGTGGTGCTGGTGGACGGGGCGGCCAAGCTGCCCCTGACCAGCTTCCAGCCCGTCTGGACTCTGGTCACCTACGCCCTGCCCCAAGGTCCGCCACCCACCCCCACGCACACAGACGGGCACGAGAGGTCCTCCGAACCAACTCACACCTCACACCCCATTGAAACGGCGCAGACCCGTGCACACACACACACGGGGGGCACCCGTCATGCCACCTTTGACGCCATGCGCTCATCCCCCCCGTCACGCCCCCCCCCCCCCCCCCCCCCCCCCCCCCCCCCAGGCCTGCACACGGTTGTCTTCCGCTACCAGAAGGACGCCACGGGGAGCCGCTTCCTGGACCGGGCCTTCCTGCAGAAGATCATCATCCGCGGCACCAGCTACGCCGACAAGGAGTGCACCTCCTGCGCACCCGGTCCGGCTGCCCGCCACCCCCCGCTGCTGCTCCTGCCTGCCCGCCTGCTCCTTTTTGCCGGCACCTCTGCTCCTGCCCCTCTTTGCCGCCACCTCTGCTCCTGTCCTGATGAGTGAACACCACCGGCCAAGAAGACACTTTGCGGTTGAACGCACAGGATCAAGCGAGTCGCCACTTTTGATCCGCCCCTGGTGGGTTTTCGACAGCCAGATGGAAAGGCGGATGCATACACACATACCGTCCTCCACAGGGGATTCCTTCGCCCACGGG
Source organism: Paratrimastix pyriformis (assembly GCA_027972325.1). Lineage (NCBI taxonomy): Eukaryota > Preaxostyla > Paratrimastigidae > Paratrimastix > Paratrimastix pyriformis. The sequence continues at coordinate 36,157 of JAPMOS010000116.1, forward strand.
TGCAGTGACATTCGTGCTGTCTCTTCGACCTCTCTGGTTTTCGTTTTCCCGTTACTTCTTTCCTTCTCTACTCCACACAGACCATAATACGATTCTGGCGAATGTGGTCTTGACCCTCTCCGATCCTGCCCTCCCGCCCCGTTGCGTCCCACACACCCCACCCCATCCAGGCTCGACCTCGGATGCCCGGTCGGACTCGTGCCATCTGTGCCCCCGCGACACCCGTGCCGCCGGCTACGGGAACCCCAGCTGCACCGCGTGCGACCCCGACCAGTACGCCAACTCGGGCTCCGAGCAGTGCGTCACCCGGCCCGCTTGCACAATGTCCGCGGCCTGGCCTGGCCTGGGATGTGCTTCCCCTGCCTCCCTGGCTGGAGGTGGGGCGTGGGGTCCATCGCGAGCGCTGGGCTGGGTGGGCGCCCCCCCCGCACCACCACACCCTTCCATTGGCCTTTAAGGCGCGCGGTGCGGCGGCATCCACAGAATGGACACCTCGTGTCATTTTTTTGCCCTGGTCTTAGATGCATGCCAGGGCGATGATGATGATGATGATGATGATGATGATGATGATGATGATGATGATGATGATGATGATGATGATGATGATGATGATAATCATAATGATGGGTGATGATGGGTGATGATGGGTGATGATGGGTGATGATGGGTGATGATGGGTGATGATGGGTGATGATGGATGATGATGGATGATGATGGATGATGATGGATGATGATGATGGTGATGATGCTGGATGATGACCTCAATTTATTGTACCTCCCCATTTTCGCCTTCCCTCCCTTCTTCCCTCCACCACCCATCCCGCCCCCGCCCCCACCAGTACGGACTTCCAGTGGCTGTACAGTGAGTGTTCGGCCAGCACGGCCACCCGGACCAAGTACGCCGTCTGGCTGCAGCCCCAGATCTGCAATTCCACCTGCCCCGACTGCGGCCTGCCCCCTTCCACTACCGCCGACTGCGCGCCCTGCAACCCCGGCGAGGCCCCCAACGAGCACCACCTCTGCGAGGCCTGCCCCGAGGGCACCTGGAGCCCTGGCGGGGTCTGGCGGCCGCCCCGGGTGGGATGCGTGCGGCTGGCGCATTGGAGGGATATCCGATCCGCGAATGACGAATGGATGATAGTGATGATGATTGGATGATGATGATATTGGGTGATGATGATATTGGGTGATGATGGTGATGATGGTGATGGTGATGGTGATGGTGATGGTGATGGTGGAGCGAATGATGATGATGATGATGATGATGATTGGATGATGATGATTGGATGATGATGATTGGATGATGATGATGATGATGATGATGATTGGATGATGATGATGATGATGATGATGATGATGATGATGATGATGATGATGATGATGATGATGATGATGATGATGATGATGATGATTGATGATGATTGATGATTGATGATGATTGATGTTGATGTTGATGATGATGATTGGATGATGATGACAACGACGACGACGACGACTACTTTGTGTGGGCATCTTTTTCGCCATGTGTCGCCCGCGCTCATGACCTCACGCCCGTTCCCTTCCCCCGCCTCCCGCAGAACGTGGCCTGCGCCCCGTGCAACGCGGGCAGCGCCGTGGCCAAGTCGCTCTCGATGAAGTACTTCGGCAGCCTGCCTGCCAATGCCACCACCAGCTGCGAGGGCGAGAGCTGCGGGTCGGCCTGGCGCGCCATGAACGAGTACCTCGACTCGGGCTCCGGCCATACCGGCCCCGTCCAGGTCCACCCCCTGTGCCTATATCATGAATGATGAATGGTGATGACGAACGAGGACCTCGGCCCGTGCATATATACGGTTGTTGATGGATGCCGACCGGATGATGATGTTGGTGATGATGATGACAGGATGGATTGGTGTCGTGGCACTGCTTCGATCCTGCCACCCCACCGTCTCATCAACCACCACTTTCGCCCCCCCCCCCCCCGCCCCGCCCCGCCCCGCCCCGCCCCGCCCCGCCCCGCCCCGCCCCGCCGCTGAAAGGTTCGTCTGAGCTGCCCGTTGACCTGGCGGTCAAGGGGTCGATGTCGTTCAAGGTGCGCGTCCAGGCCAACTACGACTCGACCTTCCTGCACTTCTACATCGACGAGGACACCATGGGCTACTGGTCCAAGTGGTCCACCTACTTCGTCAGCTTCCGGGCAGACCTGACGGCCGGCCATCACGTCCTCCGGTGGGAGTTCGAGAAGGTCCCTGCTCATCCCCTGTCCCCTGCTCCATGCTCCATGACCCCATGACCCCATGACCCACCCCATGACCCCATGACCCCATGACCCACCCCATGACCCCATGACCCCCATGACCCCATGACCCCCATGACCCCATGACCCCATGACCCCATGACCCCCATGACCCCAACAGAGACACACACGCACGCCCTTTGCTCACCATGCAGGAAGTCTACCAAGACGGTGAGATCCGCGAGTATTCTTGGCACGAACACTCGTTTCTCGCCATGCGAAAGACGGTGAGATCCGCGAGTATCATGGACTTACACACACCCGTTTCTCACCCTGCAGGAAGTCTACCAAGACGGTGAGATCCGCGAGTACGCTGAGGTGGCCGAGATCTCCCTGACGGGCACCCGCCTCGGGGGCGCCCTCAGCTGCGAAGCCTGCACGGCCGGCACCTTCGCCGAGCGGGGCGCCGCCCAGTGCGGCACCTGCCCCGCCGGCCAGTGGAGGTCCGTCCCCCAAGGGGGACCAGCCAGCACCCACCAGTACCAGCAGCACCAGCACCAGCACCAGCACCAGCACCAGCACCAGCAACAACACCAGCAGCGGGCGTTCCCTGCACATCCGCGTTTGCGCGTTTTGCTGGATGTGATGTCATGGCTATGATGGTGGTGATGATGGTGATGGTGATGATGGCGGTGGTGATGCATGCAGATCCCACACTCATCTCATCCCACTCATCTCATCTCGCATTCATCATCCCCACACTCATCCCATCCCCACACTTATCCACACCTATCCACCCCAATCATCCCCACAATCATCCACACACTCGTCCCACACCCATCCCCTGACTCACACCAACCTCATCACCACCCGCACCTCGATCCTCATTCGCCGCCGTCCCGTTCCCCCAGCGGCCCCGAGGCCTCGGGGTGCGAGAAGTGCCTGCCCGGGAGCTACACCCCGGACGAGGCCTCCTCGGGCTGCGAGCCCTGCCCCAGCGGGACCGCCTCCGAGGAGGGCGCCACCGAGTGCGTCCTGCCCTCGTGCGTCTACAAGATGGACAACGACACCATTTACGACCTCAAGCCCCTCGCCCGGTCTGTCTCGATGGCGCCGGACCGCCTGAACTGATGAGGTCGCGTGCGTGAACGGGATCAACCCCGACAAATCACTCCACCAACTAAGAACGGCCATGCACCCACCACCCACATCATCAAGAAAGAGCTGTCAAGAACCTGTCAGTGTCTGGACCTGGTCAGTTTCCCCGTGTTGAGTCAAATTGAGACGCAGGCTCCCACACCCGGTGGTGCCCTTCCGTGCCGCGGGTGGCAGGTAGGTGGTCCAGACAAGCAGCACAAACCGAGGCTCGTGGGTTGGCTCATCATGCGGCTTCTCTCGGGATGTCAAGATGTGCAAGGGAGCCACTGCGTATGCGACCTCATCATCCGGTTTCTGCTCCCCCTGCCCCTCTCTGTCACCCCCCCCCCCCCCCCCCCCCCCCCCGTGCAGGACGGACAACATGTACGGACCCATCTTCGACCCGCGGGGCCACTCGTACTACCTGAACCTGTGCTCCAAGCAGCACGCCAACAACACCTGCTTCGACAAGCAGGGCCACGCCATCCCCTCGTACGCCTGCCAGGTGCTGCCCGAGGGATACTCCGTCGATGCCGGTGATATGATCGCCGTCTACCCGCTGCAAGGTCCGCCACCACCACCCCATCGGCCGCTGCTTTGCTCTATTCCGCACGGCGCTGTATGGGAATTGGTTCGGCGCTGCATGGGAATTGGTTCGGCGCTACATGGAATTGGTTCGGCACTGACGGTGGTGGGGGTGCGTTGATACAGGCTTGTCGGTCGTTCTTCTTCTTCTTCTTCTTCTTCTTCTTCTTCTTCTTCTTCTTCTTCTGACTCATCTGACGTGCGGTCTCCCCCCCCCCCCCCCCCCCCCCCCCCCCCCCCCCCCCCCCAAAGACACGCCCCGCGAGGGCCTGGTGGTGACCCTGTTCCACGGGGACAAGTGCGCCTCGACGGGCCAGGGCCGGGTGTCCAACATCACCATGCGGTGCGACCCCCAGGCCGGTGCGGGTTACCCCGAGGCCGAGGACCCGGTCGAGGGCCCCACCTGCGTGTACCACTTCAAGTGGAACACCGCCTATGCGGTCCGTCTGCAGGGTGTGCGGTGCTCTGACGTGCGGTGCTCCTTTGAAAATCACCTCGGGTACATCATCCGACCATCCGACCATCCGACCATCCGACCATCCGACCATCCGACCATCCGACCATCCGACCATCCGACCATCCGACCATCCGACCATCCGACCATCCGACCATCCGACCATCCGATCATCCGACCATCCGATCATCCGATCATCCGATCATCCGATCATCATCCAGTCGTCGTCGTTGTCATCATCATCCGATCATCACCATCCGATCATCACCATCATCCAATCATCACCATCATCCAATCATCACCATCACCCAATCATCACCATCATCCGATCATCCGCACTGATGCGCCCCCTCGCGCACTCTCGGCCTGGGTTCTGCCCTGAGACGCGTGCCCATCCCCTGCCCCACGTACGCCTCCCTTTTTCCCACGCGACGCCCGCCCACACGTACCAGTGCCCGCTATCCCCCATGCAACGCGCACCAGTGCCCGCCCACGGACATCGAGACCCGTGTTCATCCCCCCCGCCCAATCTTCACCTCCACGCACACGCACCTCCATTTTTTCCATTGGCCGCTGTGGACATCGAGACCGTGCTCATCCTCCCCACCTCCCTGTTCCCTTTCCCCCATGCCACACGCACCAGTGCCCGCTGTGCCTGCCCACGGACATCGAGACCGTGGTGGGCGGCTGCATCGACGGCATGCAGTCGACGACCTACACCTACAAGCGGCCCGTCCGATGCTACGGCGGCACCGCCCTGCCCCAGCCCTCCCAAGTGGCGTGCAGTCCGTAGAGGATGCCTGGGACTGATGCATGTGACTGATGACCACTCTATACTTTTTTGCATCCCACGTCTCACACGCCCCTCTTGCCTCTCCACCGCCCCAGCCGTGCCGACCGCCTTCCCCGTGTGGGCCATTGTCACGATCGTGCTGTGCTCGCTGGTCCTCATCACGGGCATCGCAATCCTCTGGAAGGTCCGCCAACACAGCCCACACAGCACAGCACAGCACAGCATTACACAACCACAACCACAACACAACCACAACCACAACACAACACAACACGCCGTCACCCCTACGACCACGGAGTCGTCGCCATCAATCTTACCGCATCACACCTCACCCCCAAGCTCCCCGCCCTCGTGCGGAACATAGCACGCGAGTCCACGTCACTCCCTTGTGGCCCTTACTCCAACCACATCAACCCGCTCATCTCTCCTCGTTCTTGCCCGCACCCCTCACGCTCCCCAGCGCAACCTGACCCTGACGCACCGGTACAACCTGCTCAAGGACCAGAACGAGAATTTCCGCCTGTCGGACCTGACCTCGACCGCCCTGCAGGACGAGGAGGAGCCCCACCGGGCCCAGGACGAGAGCTCCCACCGGGCGGGCGCCGGCATGCCGGCCGCCTCCCCCGAGCTGCTTGCCGCCTCGGACACGGGCCTCGCTCGCAGCGCCGACGTGTAAAATGGCTGGCTGGCTTTCTCTCGACTTGGCTTGGCGAGTTTTTTTTTCACCCCACACCCCCGCTCGCTCACACGCACTCACACCCCAAGACCCCCTCACCCCCCCTCACCCTCTCCCCTCACCCACCCTGACACCCAATCGCGTCAGTTCGAATATCTGCCCATCCATCTCCATCTTGGTTCGGCCTGAGGTCCTGGGGGCATTCTGCGGCTCAATGGCCCCTTGACCCCAACAATTGAAAGAGAGAAAGTGCTGTACGGGGAAATCAGCCAGCACACGCGGTGCAGAGAAAACAGAGGAGGAGGAACGCAAGTTCGTCGGGAGGTTCGCACCCATGGCGACCGCCCACCGACGGGCCAAAAACGACAAGAGCGAGAAAACGAAGAAAAAAGAGAGAAGAAATCTACACCACCCTGGTCATGGGTGGTATGCGCCAAGACGGGGAGGGGGAATTGGAGGAGGGGGCTGCTGCTGAGCACTTGGCATGCTTCGCGTCTGCGATCGTCATCGATCCACGAGCTCGGCGCCGCCACGTGGTCGCAGGGCTCACATTGTGCGTTGAGCTGACGAGACCCGTGATGCACCGGTGTCACAGGGGGGGCGTCACTCAGGGGGGGTGTCACAGGGGCGTCACAGGGGGGGTGTCACAGGGGTGTCACAGGGGCGTCACAGGGGGGTGTCACAGGGGGGCGTCACTCAGGGGGCGTCACTCAGGGGCGCCCAGGCGGCGCATGAGGCGGTACATGAACTCGAGGCCCTCGAAGAAGGACCGGACAAGCAGCCGCTCGTTCCGCCCGTGGCAGCGGTAGTCTGGGGGTCCCCGTCCAGGGGCCGAGGGTCAGAAAGCACAGGAAGAGGACCCAACAACCCAGGGATAAAAGGTGGCGCCCTCCCCCCTCCCCCAGTCTGCGCACTCGACCCCACTCCCGGATGCGCACGGGACGGAAGCCGAACGGACCGTCGATGTCGTAGAACATGCCCGAGACCCCGTACACGGGGATGCCCGCGTGTCGCAGGGTCTGCCCATCGCTGGAGCCCGCGGAGAGCTGTTGGTGCGGGGTGGGGGGGGGGGGGGGGGGGGTGGCAGGGACGTGCGAGGTGTGGTGGGCATGGTTGAACTTCGGGCGGTGGAGGGATGCAGTGCCAGGGTGAGCATGACGGGCGGGGAGGGGGGAGAGTGGCCGGGGGAGGAGGAGTGGCTGGTTGGCGAGACCTCGGGCAGGACGGGAACCCCGGGCCACATGGCCTGGGTGATCTCCTCGACGGGCCCGAGCACCCCGCGGTCGATGGGCGAGGCAGGCGCCGGCAGGGGCTCCACCAAGCGCCCCACCCCAATCTGGGTGTCGTTCAGCACGCCCGCTAGCAGCCGCTCCACCTCGGCCGGGTCGTCGTCCGGCAGGAGGCGGCAGTTCAGGGTCGCATTGGCCGCCTGGGGCAGGGCGTTCTCGGCGTGACCGCCCGTGATCATGGTGGCCACGACAGTGGTGTGCAGGAGGGCGTGGTAGTAGGGGGATGCCTGGGAGACGAGGGTGGCCGCATGGGTATCGGTCAGCCCGTGTGCTGCCAAGTCGGCCATGGCCGTGCGAAGGGCCGGGTCGGCCTCCAGCGGGGCCATGCGCTCCATGAAGAGCCGTACGGTGGGGCTGAGGCGGGCCGGGAAGTCGAACTCGGCCAGGCGGGAGAGACCCCCGGCCAGGTGGTAGATGGCGTTGTCCCGGGTCGGGAGGCTGCTGTGGCCGCCGGGGTTGGTGACACCAAGCCCTGGCGCGACCACGAGTATATGGGGTGTCCGTGGTGATAACCGGGGGGAATGACGGCGGACCAAGGACCATGTACACTTTCTCGGCAGTCTGGAATGTCTGCGCCAAGTAGCGGCCCTGCTTGATCTGCCCGCTGCCGGCGTCAGTGTTGATGCAGAATGCACAGTCGATCAGGTCCCGGTGGTGGTCGAGAAGGTACTGAATGCCATTGCAGGTTCCACCGCCCTCCTCGTCCTCCGTCAGCGCGCTTCATTTCAACCAAAAAAGAAATGTCGAGGGGATGAAAGATCCCATATGCAGACAGAATCAGGTCGCGAGAAGACTGAAAGCCTTCCCGGCGCAGCCGGAGAAAGTTGGCTATCATCTCGGCGGCTTCATTTTTAATGTCTGAAGTTCCCCTGCCATAGTAGTACATTTGCCCGCCATCTTCTTTTTCGATGAATGTGAAGGGGTCCGTTTCCCAGTCCGCAGGGTCTGCCTCCACCACATCGAGATGGGCGATAAAGAGCGCCGGACGAAGAGTTGCCGAAGATCCCCTGTACCTAATGACGATGTTGCCCTTCTCCGGGTGGCCAGGGTGTCGGAGGACTTGGACATTATCAGGGCTCCAGCCATCTCGGAGGAAACGCGCTGCAATGGCATCTGCCGCCCGAGCACTACCATATTGGTGGGACGTGTTGATTTCGATCAGCTCTCGGAAGATTTCGCGAGCTTCGATTTGGATAGGTGTCAACTCGGTTGTAGTCAGTGCCTTTGCCAACGCGATCCCAAAAGATGCACCAAAAAGAGAGAGGGCGCCCGTCATCAAAAAGAAAAAGATAAGGAGAGGGCGGAAGTTTTTACGAACAGGCTGTGTTGACCCGTCCGCCGTGGGCATTTTTTTGGACGAAAGAAAGAAATGTAAAGATCGTGTTGCCGGTGGTGTGGTCGTCAACGCCGGCAGCGGGAGGCGCTGCCACCGGTCCGGGACGGGATGCGTCACAACGATACATATGCCCACGGCGGGCAAAAGTGAGAGACTGAGCCCAAGAAACCACAGTGCTCTCAAGATGGTGGTTGGAATAATACAAAATACACATGCGGTGTACGACACTCCGCTGACCTGGAGTGCCGGAAGTTGCTTCAATTCAGATGTGAAAATAAAACTGAGGATGAAATCAGATTCCTCACGAGGGAGAATGCGTTCTTTTTCAAGCTCTTGCATATCATCGAAGGGGAAGAGTACCGTGACAGAGGGGAGCATGCGATGGATGGTGGTCGGGTGGAGTCGTTCTGGGATGACGGGGTGCAGGAGGGGGGGGGAGGTGGCTGGGGGTTGGGGTTGGAAACCTCTGATTGCGCCGGGGAAAGATGGGAGGAAGAAGACAGCGAAACCTGATTAGGCGCCTCGAGGATACGTACCCTGGAAGGAGTCGTGTTCAAAGGAGGGATCTCGAGGAATGCAGACCTCTCTTGCAAATCAGAAATGATGGCATCTTTTCTTCGAATTTCTTCTTTAGCAGTCTTGTACAGAGTTTGAAGATTCCTAAGAAGTGTGGCACTAGTCTGTTCGGCTTGTTTACACTGAAAAAAGGTCACTCGGATGAAGAAGTCTCGGTCGCGACCTTCTTTTGCAATTCTTCGATTTTCAAGGCATCTGAAACGTGGGATTCGTCAAAGCTGTAGAGCTGATCGAGTTCTGGGTCATCCTGCTGGCGCCGGCTTTCTTGCTGTGTGCCCTGCATTTCTGAGAGAACCCGGGCTCTGTAGATTATCTCCCATTCATTTGAAAGCCTGGACGGTTCGCCATTCGGGGGATGGCAGTTGATCGATATCATGTCGAAGATATCGGGAAGATCCTTCTACAAACTGAGGCTCAATTGAGGAACATCCGGAAGTCCCTCGCTGAGGCAAAGCAAACAAATCCGGAGCTTGAGTCAGTGATTCAACGCGCCGAGTTTGACTTGCGGTCAAAGGTCCGCTAATGCCTCGCGACAATCGAGATCTTTGGTTTCCCAGGCCGAGGTTGTCCTCCAAACGGTGACCGACGATATGGTTTCCGCCCTCCCCGCCGGTCCACGTTCTTCTCCCATGCCTTTCCGGGTCTGTCGTCATCTACCTCTGGGCATTTTCTTATTTACAAATATTCACTTTCGTGCAGGCTTCCACCCCCGCCACCCCGACCCGGATGGCATCTCCTTCCCCCCTTCCCCCCATCCCGACCGGCCCCACCACGGTCCTGTTCCGGCGCGGCAAAGGGCCTGATGCGGCCTCCCTCTCGGTGAGCGAAAGACTGAAACTCGCCAAACAAGCCTCGGTCTGTGCCTCTCTCTCCCCCTCCATAACACACTCGCCCTTCTCCCTCTGTATCCCGCACCCCCATCATCGCCGCCCGCCAGCTCCTGGCCGCCAAACCGAACTCCGAGGCGGGCCGGGCCCTGCTTGCCCACAAGTTCGGCGTCCCCGAGTCCAAGCCGGCGAGGCCCCAGCGCAGTCCGCAATGCCCATCCTATTCGCTCATCCCTCCTCACCTCCCTGCCTCACCTCCCCACATCTCATCGCGCCCCGCAGCCGTGGGCAGACAGCTCGTGGGCCAGATCACAACGGGCAAGATCGGCAGCCCCAACCCCCTGCCGCCCCGGTCACTGCGTCGGGACCCGCGCGCCAAGAAGCCCCACCCATCCTCCGAAGACATCATCCAGAAGGTCGGCCGACCGGTCGCCTGTTCCGGCGCGTATTCACTACCCCCTTCCCCTTCCCCCCTCCCCCTCCCCCCCTCCCCCACCCCCCTACGTGCCTCCGACACCGGTTCGCTTCACCGCCCTCCAGTGCCACGGCGGCTCACCACGCCCCACCTCCCACCGCCAGATCATCGTCCCCTGAAAGCTGGACACCGCCCACTCTTGCCCCCTGATCAGTTTGCCACGTCTCGGAGCGCCCAGCGTTTGTTTGACGGACACACCACTCACTGACTTCGCATTCGCGGGGGCTGGGGCGGCAGGGTCTGATGTCGTTCATCGAGCGGGGCTTCCTGCCCGGCAAGGGGTCCCTCCTGGCCGCCCAGCTGGGTGGGGACAAGAACCTCTTCCGCAGCCGCTCGGCCGCCATCCACGAGTACCGCGAGATGCACCCCGGTCCGCACCCCACCCCTGCACCACCCTCGCACCACCCACCCCGCACCACCCACCACCCACCACCCACCACCACCACCCACCACCCACCACCACCCACCACGCACACAGCACAGCACACAACACACAGCACCCCAAACACAGATGACGACCGGCAGGCAGACCGTGATTCACAAATCGGGATTCGAGGATGTGCAATGCCCATCCACGCTCTTCCACTCGCCCACCCGCCACCACCCGCGCAGTCGACGCGGAGGGCCGCCCACTGCGGGCCATGCCGAGCACCCTGACGGACAGCTTCGGGATGCTGAGCGGGGTCAAGCTGGACCTTGCCACCCCCGTCGGGGTGCCCAGCCCACTGGCCCACACCCTGCCCAACCACCGCTACCGCAGCCGGGCCGACGTGTCCGCGGCAGTGCAGATGCGCACCCGGTTTGGGTCCGGGACGACCACCGGTGGGTCGGCCGGGGGCCCCCAGCAGGCCGTGAGCCAACCGCCCCCCACGCCCGTCGGGGCCCAGGAGAAGCCTGCCGTCGAGAAGGAGGTCCGCGGGGGTGCAGTGAGGCACCTTTGTGGGGGGTCCGGGGGGAGGGGAGTCAGTGAGAGAAGCGTGATGAGTTTGTGGATCACCCCTCTCCCCTCTCCTCTCCTCTTCTCCCCCGTCCCACGCGTGCGCACATCCGCAGCAGGAGGACGAAGCGGCTCGCACGTACAATCAGCTCTTGGATCAGTACAGGTCCGTCCGTCGGCCACCTCGCGACACACATCGACACACATCGACACACATCGACACACATCGACACACATCGACACACATCGACACACATCGACACACATCGACACACATCGACACACATCGACACACATCGACGAACATCGACAAACATCGACACACATCGACACACAGCGACACACAGCGACACACACCCGACACATACCCGACACATACCCGACACATACCCGACACACATCGACACATCGACACACTCAAGTCGGCATTCGGGGGCCCCACCGTCCGGACGATCAACACAGGTGTTTCATTCCTTCCTCTCATGGGGGGTCTTTGCGTTCTGTCACAGTCTTCACCAGTTCATGATCCGGAACGGGAAGACCCTGACCAACACCCCCGAGTTCGCCTCCTTCGAGCGGAAGCACAGCCACCAGTGGGGCCCCGTCTCGGCCCTCATCGAGGCCCTCGAGGACCTCTGCACACGCCACCAGCGTCCGTCCAACAACACAGTACTACATCCGCATCCGCTCACCATCACCGTCATCATCACCATCATCATCCAATCATCATCCAATCATCATCCAATCATCATCCGATCATCATCCGATCATCATCCAATCATCATCCAATCATCCCCTTCTGCCCGCAGTGTCCCTGGTAACCGTGGACGGGCCCAAGCTGGCTGCCCTGGCGTCCCTGGGCGAGGAGCAGCCGAGCATCGAACAGCTTGTGGGCTGCCTGGTCGACCCGGACACGGTCGCGGCCCAGCTGGCCGCACGGCCGGGCGGCAGCCAGGACGCCGCCGCCACACGGATCCAGGCATGCTGGAGGTCCGGCCCCTGGGGCGGAGGCGGAGGGCGGGGCTGTGAGCCGACTGCAGTTTCCACCTTTTCGGATCCGTCTTTGGTGGGCTTCGATGGACGCGGGTGCGGCGCGTGAGCGACACTGGGAGCGAGGGTGTGAGGATGGAGGAAGGGAAAGGCGGCCCCTTCCTCTGTGACCCACCATTGCTGCGGTTCGTTCCATCATCATCTCTGCCCTGTGGCCACGGGGCGCGTGATGCCGGGGGGGGCGCAGGATGTTCCGCTGCCGGCGCGAGTACGACCTGTATCGGCTCTGGACCGGGGCCACATCCCGCATTCAGAAGCGCTTCCGGGTGTTCATCGCCCAGAAGGCGTACACCGACGCGGTCAAGGTCTGCACCCCCCCAACCCAACCCAATGTGCGCTGCCCCTCTGCCGCCGCTCGGGGATCTCTGGATGCTCTCGGCGTGCCCTGCCTTCGTCCAGATCTGGGGGTAGGGGGGGGGGATGGACATACGCTCTGTCCCGATCGGCCGGGCGGCCTCCTCTCAGGCGCACCTGCCGGGGTGAAGAAGCCGACCACTCCCCAATCCATCCCCCCCAAATCCCATCCTAATCCCCTTCTCTCCGCCTCTGCCATTCGTGCTCACGTCCCGACTGTTGTTGTCTTGCCCGCCCCCTGCCTGTGGGCCCTTGGCAGCGGGTCCGCGATGAGCGCCAGCGGCGCTTTGACGACCTCCAGGAGACATTCTTCCGCGACTACTCCTCCATCAAGCACCGCAGGCGGTCCGCTTCACAACGCCCCCCATTCAAATCAAATCAAATCAAATCCGTTCCAATCCATTCCAATCCCGTCCAACTCCACACCAAGCACCACAGGTGGTCCGCATCGGCCACATCACCGCCACCGAGCCCCAACCCCAACCCAATCAAACATCCCAAACCCAATCAAACATCCCTATCCCCATCCCCATCCCCATCCCCATCCCCATCCCCATCCCCATCCCCATCCCCATCCCCATCCCCATCCCCATCCCCATCCCCATCCCCACCACTGCAGGTTGCATATCCACTTGCCGTCGCTCGGCTACGACGCGCACATCCGGGCCACGACCCCCTGTACCCGGCCCACCAGAACGCCCAACTGTCCAGGTCCGTGCCACCCCCGCAGCACCGCACCCCCATATCTCAGCATCCCACCACCCCGCACCCACACCAGCAGCGCACACAGACAACGCAGACCACACAATGCACACAAAACAGACAACGCACAACACACAACGCAACACACAACACAACACAAACGACACGTCACACAATACACTCCAGCAGCGCACACATCAGCCGTTCAGCCGCATCTGACTCATGCATGACTCACACCCCATCCATGGGCACCTGCCGGTCGGGTCTCAGGATTTGCGACCTGATCGACCCGCTGGTGGACGTCATCTACGTGGCGCCCTTCCCCATCGAGGAGGAGGTCCTCGCGGTCCGCGACCAGCGCCTGCAGCCACCCCCCCCCCCCATCGCCATCGCCATCGCCATCGCCATCGCCATCGCCATCGCCATCGCCGCCACCACCACCACCACCACCACACACCATAGACACAAACTGACATCCTGACACAAACTTGCAAGCATGAAACTGCCGTCCGTTTGGCGCCTGGTGTCCTTTCGGCAGTACTACCGGCGGATGCTGGAGGGTGCCGGGGTGACCAACATCGACACCCGGCTCAGGATTGTCGTCCCGGAGAACTACAAGCGCTTCCCCGACCACTTCTCCCTGGCCGCCACCCTGTGGTACTCGCCCAAGGTCGCCCCCGCCCCCGCCCGCCCCCGCCCCGCCCCCCGCCCCGCCCCGCCCCGCCCCGCCCCGCCCCGCCCCGCCCCGCCCCCGCCCCCGCCCCGCCCCGCCCCGCCCCTACCGCTATCCCTCCCTCGCCCACATCATGTGGTCCTCGCACAAGGTCGTCCCCGCCCCGGCCACCACTAAACACCACCAACACCACTAATGCCCCAGCACTACATCTGCCACCACACGCCCCCCCCCCCCCCCCCGCCATTCTCACCTTCTCACGCACCCGCTGACCCCCGTGGGCCATCAATGGACAGACGTTGAAGCGTATGGCAGGCTACATCCTAGGCCGGGAGGCCATCCTGGTGCCGGGCATCGTGGGCCCCGAGGAGAAAAACATCGCCGCCGTCTGCCATCCCGCCCACCCCCGCCCGCCCACCCTCCTTCACCCGCCCACCCGTGCATCCTGCAGTCGTGATCCCCAACAGTCCTCGTCACAAACAATCCCCACTGCCCGCACGTAACCAACCCCTCATCCCCATCCCGCAAAACGTGCCGCCTCACACGACCTGCGTTCATCCCCCGGCGTGCGGGCAGTACCTTGGGGTGCCCGTCTGGGGCCCCGACTACAGCGCGGCCATGTCGTACGGCAGCAAGTCGGGCAGCAAGCGCATCTTCGCCCTGGCCGAGGTCAACACATTCCCCGGTCTGCCTTGCCTTGCCGCCCTCGAGATTGGGAACACGTCAGGCCTCAGGTCAAACCCAAAAGGGGACCTCATCTCGCACGCGTACAGACGCACACGCCCGCTCAATCTCGTCGGTCCAGACCAGACATGCCCAATCTCGTCGGCCCAGACCAGACGTGCCCAATCTCGTCGGCCCAGACCAGACGTGCTCAATCTCGTCGGTCCAGACCAGACGTGCCCAATCTCGTCGGCCCAGACCAGACGTGCCCAATCTCGTCGGCCCAGACCAGACGTGCTCAATCTCGTCGGTCCAGACCAGACGTGCTCAATCTCGTCGGTCCAGACCAGACGTGCTCAATCTCGTCGGCCCAGACCAGACGTGCCCAATCTCGTCGGCCCAGACCAGACGTGCTCAATCTCGTCGGTCCAGACCAGACGTGCCCAATCTCGTCGGCCCAGACCAGACGTGCTCAATCTCGTCGGTCCAGACCAGACGTGCTCAATCTCGTCGGTCCAGACCAGACGTGCTCAATCTCGTCGGTCCAGACCAGACGTGCCCAATCTCGTCGGCCCCGACCAGACATGCCCAATCTCGTCGGCCCCGACCAGACATGCCCAATCTCGTCGGCCCCGACCAGACATGCCCAATCTCGTCGGCCCAGACCAGACATGCCCAATCTCGTCGGCCCAGACCAGACATGCCCAATCTCGTCGGCCCAGACCAGACATGCCCAAATGATCGCCATGGGCACCACCCTCCATTCGCATCATCGGCAGCAGCATCATTCCCACCGCCACCGCCACCGCCACCAACCATACGTTCACCCCTCCCCGCCCATCACCCGCGGACCCGGGGCCCCAGCCGCGTACGACATGTACGACCGGACGGCCATCCCAGCCGCGCTGGCCCACCTGATGGCCGAGAACCCGACCATCCCCCGCTGGCTGATCAAACTCGACGACGAGTACAACGGCAGGGGCCACGCCGTCTGGGGTCCGTGCCTCCGCCTCGCCAACCCCCGTCCCTGCCCCCCCCCCGCACGGATGGTGGTGGTGGTGGTGGAGAGGGGGGGGAGGGGGCAGGCTCGACTCCCAGGGTTGGATGGACGCGACGTGTGGGGCCCGCCCAATCGGAGGCGCCCTGCGAGATAGTGACGGCGATGATGATGATGATGATGGTGGTGGTGAGAGTGGGGATGGTGAGCCGCCAGATTTTGAAGCGGTGGGGCGGCCCACGCACATGCGGGCGGGTGGAGTGAACGACCAAAGTCCAGAACGACCGCGCGCACCATCTCCTCCATCCTTCCTCCACACCCCTGCCTGATTCGCCCCTCCCCCGCCCCCGATCCCGTCCTGCAGACGTGACGAGCTTCCTGCGGAACGCCCTGCAAGCGACCCACCTGTCGTACGAGTCCCTGGTGGCCTCCCCCGAGCTGATGCTCGCCGCCGGTGTGGCCGCCGCCAACTCGCAGCCGCCCCCCGTCGAGATGGAGCTGTCCGTCACTTGGTGACATCACCCCGGCACTCGTTCCCCATCCCTCATTGAGATGGAGCTGCCCCCGTTTGATGACATCATCCCAGCACTCGTTCCCCATCCGCCTGCGCCCACCACAGCACCCACACCACGGAAAAATTCACGGTACAAAGATGGGGAACAAAATTCCGGATTGGAGTACAGCTCACGGCCTCGTTCCACCTCCCCCCGCCAGGATCACCCAAGCGCGGGCCCACCTCGAGGCACACCTGCTGGGGGTCCTGCCGCCCCTCTTCGCCCCGCCCGAGCTGAGCCCGCCCCCCGACCGAGCCACCCCGTTCCCCGAGACGGCCGCCCCGGGTGGCCTGACCTCCGTCACCCCGGTCGCCGGGGGGGCAGATTCGGGTCCGCGAACGAGCGAAGGCGCCGGATGAGCGCACGCAATCACCTGATCGCGCATTCTGATCATCCGTTCACCCGCCATCTGATCACGTCCTCTCATCCTCATCCCGTTTGCTCTTCTCATCCTCCCCACCCACTCTCACCCCTTCCCTCGTCGCCATTCTCATTCTCATCCTCATCTATTCGCTCCTCTTCTCCTCCTCTTCGCCGCCCACGCCCGCATCGTGGGGGACCGAGCAGCCCGGACGGACCCCACCCCCGCGGGTGCCTTGGCCCCCAGCCCCACCCCGGCCACCCCACCCCCGCCGCCGGGCCCCCTGCGCCCGCCGCCCGGCATGTCCCTGGTCTGCCCCGAGATCTACGGGGACTGGGCAGGCTACGTGGAGACCCTCGAGAGCGTGGGCGGCATCGTCGAGGCCTGCCCGGCCCCCTGCGACATCATCGGGAGCCCCGTCGTGGACGTGCTCATCGAGCCCGACGGAACCGCCACCGTGGTCATGATCACAGAGCAGGTCCGTGTCCGGTGCTGTCTGTGCGTCTGTGCGTTTCTGGTTGTGGACCGTGGTCATGATCACCGAGCAGGTCCGATGGTCCTTGTGGTGTCAGTGTCTGTGTTTGTGGACCGTGGTCAAGAGCACCGAGCCAATCCGAGGGGTGGCGCCGGCTCTGCCGCCTGCCAGAGGGCGGGATGTTCTGTGGTGGTGTGCCTGTGGACTGTGTGACCGGCATCAGGGTGCCTGCAATCTGGCGGCACATTCCGATGGCCGCCTCTGTTCTGGGGCACTTGTTGCAGATTTTCCGACCCGAGTTTCGCTGTGTGGGTGCGGTACTGCCCCAAACGGTGGTCCCCACGGCCGCCCTGGTGGACGCGGCCCTGGCCATCGCCGGCTGCTGCTACAAGAAGCGCATCGTGGGGGCCATCTCCATCGACTTCGTCGCCTACCGGGCTGCGGTCTGTCCGCCGATGGAAGTGTGAGGGGCGCCGTGAGCCACCACCCGCTCTTTTCCACACCCCAACCCGCCCTCTGTGTCCCCCACCCACCCGCCCGCCCGCCCGCCCCGCCCACCAGCCGATTTCCACCAACCCGCCCGAGGCCACGGCGCCTGTGGTCTCGCCAACCCCCGACCTGGCGACCCCCCCGGCCGCCCTGCGCATCTGCGCGGTCGACCTGAACATCGGCATGTCGCAGGCCATGGCCCAGTACAAGCTGGCCCACTTCCTGATGGGCGGCCACTTCGACGGGGCAACCGGCTGGTACACCCTCGGCGCGCCCCCAGGGGCCGAGGCTGACGAGGTCTGTTCAGGGCCAACTGGGATGCGTGACGCCCGTGTCGGGTCCTGTCTGGAGGTTTGCCTCGTGTTCGTGTCTGGAATCCGTGGATTTTGACGTCTGTTTCGGGACATAGCCTCATCTCCCCCGTCTTTTGCCCCCCCCACTTCTTCTTCTTCTTCTTCTTCTTCTTCTTCTTCTTCTTCTTCTTCTTCTTCTTCTTCTTCTTCTTCTTCTTCTTCTTCTTCTCCCTCCCTCTCCCTCCCCTCTCTCCTCCTCCTCCTCCCCCACCCCCGTGCCAGGACGATGCCACCCCCATCCTGTCCAGTATCGCCAGCGGCCCCACGGCGGTGCGGTCGATTGCCATGCTGGACCTGGTGCAGCACCCCAACCTGTGCGGCCTATCGCAGGAGGCCTTCTTCCGGCTGTGCCGCCAGAACAGCCTCTCGTACGATCTCGAGGAGCGCCGCGGGTCGATTTTCCACATCACCGAGCACCTCGTCCGGGGCACCGTGGGCGTCAGGTCCGCCTGCCTGCCTGCCTGCCCCCACCACCACCACCACAAACCGTGGGCGCCTCTCGGGAGAGCGATCCCATCTCGGGGATTCGTCGCCATCCCGCCCCACACAAAAACCAAGTCCAATTCCCGGGGGTGATGCAATACGCATGACTCACGCTGGTCGCCCCCCCATCTCCGCCCTTGTCTTCCCGCCTCACAAGTACCAATTTGCTCATGGACATCCGCCCATCCTCTTGGGATGCGGGGGGGGGGGGCCGGGGCAGTGTGGTCGAGGGCACGGTGCTGGGGGCCCTGAAGACCCTGGCGACCACCCTGCAGTTCGTCCAGCGCACATGCGGCCCCAACGCCTCCCGCAACGAGGACGAGGCCGACCAGATCCACACCTTCGACGTCCGTGGCCCCCAAGCCCCGCAGAGAGAATGAATATGCTGTGTATTTGCGAGGGCGCGGGCGACAAGTTCAAGAAAGAAGGATTACTCGCGCCTTCGCGCCATTCGTGACACTCTGGGGGCCGGGTCGAATGACCCGCATGATGGCTCCTTCCGGCTAGGGGCCCACCTGATAGGCGGGGCCGCCCAGTGGTGGGTGTTGGTAACCTTCGAGAACTCATTGCGTGTCCCGTTCCCCATCTGATTTGGTTGTTTTCCCCGAACTCATTGTGTTTTTCTCCCTTTCCATCGCTCCGCCACCCACCCACCCACCCACCCACCCACTACTCAGCGTGTCCTCGAGGCGGTGCGGAGCCTGCTCAGTTTCCTGACCTCACAGCAGGAGCGGTTGGAGCGGCAGCGGACCGAGGAGCGCCGCCGGGCCATGGAGAACATCTCCGCCGCCCGGGTGGCCCAGAAGCTCGCCGCCACCTCGGCCGCCACCACGCTTGGGGGCCCGGCCGCCGATGAACCCCCCCCCCCCCCGTTGTGATCTCCGTTGTTCTCGCCCTTCCGCGTGGTTTATCCCCCCCCCGGTGAGCACCCCCGGTGCCGCCGCTTTCTCTCTCAAGTGAGGCACTGCCTCAAAGCCGCAACCGAATGATTATGCGGTCGGAGGGAACCACCGGCACCGATGCAGTGGGGGCTCCGAGGTGGTTCGCAGGCCGCGTCAGAGGGGAGGCGTGAGGAGGAGATCACGGCCCGCTCCCACAGCCGCTCCTGGAGAGGGATCGAACGGGAGGTGACAGGCAGGCTCGAATGGAGGGGCCACTCGAAATTCATGGGCAGAGGTCGTGCCCAGGGACGGTGTGGAGCTTTTCGTCATCTGGACTCGGATATGGTCCGAGGATGAAGAGGCAGGGTCTTTCACTTGTCGGGGTCGTTCACCCGGGCCACACACAAAAGCGAGATCAAACGCAGATCCTGTTCATCCTGTTCCGGTCCCAACGTCGGCCGTTACGGGGTGGCCACTCCTGGACGGCCATGGGAGCGAGCCCGCCCGCCGGTACTTCTGCTCGCGCTCAGGCACGAGCGCCTGCCGCCCGGCTACCACTGCTTCTTGCCGAAGCGCTCCTGGGCGTTCCGCTGGCGACGTTCCATCTTGACGAAGGTGCGCGAGAGCTGCTGCTGCAGGAGCTGCTTCTCCGGGACGGGGGTGGCCAGGGTCCGGGCCAGCCGGCCCGGGAAGGCCTCGCACTGATGGGTCATGAAGTGACGCACCCTGCAGCGGGGGTGGAGGAGGAAGGGGTGCAGGGGATGAGCCGCAATCGGCGGAGGGGAGGTGAAGGGGGTCCTGCGCACTGGTATTGAGAACCGCCAGAGGGACGGCACAGACTCGTCAGCGGCCAGGTACTGGTCGACAATGTGCGGGTAGATGACCGTCCGCTTGAACTCCTCCAGGGCGGGCTGGAAGGGAGACGGGTCGGGGTGGTGGGCACACAGGGCAAGGGCAAGGGCAAGGGCAAGGGCAAGGGCAAGGGCAAGGGCAAGGGCAAGGGCAAGGGCAAGGGCAAGGGCAAGGGCAAGGGCAAGGGCAAGGGCAAGGGCAAGGGCAAGGGCAAGGGCAAGGGCAAGGGCAAGGGCAAGGGCAGCAGCGGGGGCAGGGGCACAGGAGAGGCACAGTGACAGAGGCAGGGCGACCCCAGACGGACGGTGATCTTGTCGAAGGTGATCGGGTCCCGGTCCTGGTGCTTCTTGTGGAAGATCTCGAAGAAGCACTGCGGCCCCCATCCCAGGAGAGGAGGACACCAGTGAGCGGTGAGGTTGCGAGCGTGACAAGTGAGCAAAAGAGGCACCGACACTCGTCAGGGGTGGGCGGCGGCGCTCACACATCAAACAGTCCGATCCCGTCAACCACCAGCGGCGACCCCGGTCGAGGGGGACCGTCCGTGGAGAGATCCGGGTGTGGATGGCAGGCTGATGGCGAGGCTGGGCGGGGGCGGGGGGCGGACCCGGTCCAGGAGGAGGCCCACCCCGGGCGCCGTGGGCACGTGGGCGCGCCGCGCCGAGAAGACATACTCGTCGATGTACGCGGGGGGCGCCAGGCCCGACATGACCATCACCGCAGCCCCGATCTGCGCCGCCCAGGCCGCAAAGGGACGGAGAGGCGTTGATGATTGGGGAGGGGAGGGGGGGGGGGGGGGGGGGGGGGGGCGAGATAGCCACGATGAAATCGGGCATGGGCCCGGACATAGGCACGGAACGGGGGGAATGGGAGCGATGATGGGCGCCGAGCCAGGAGGCCGTCACGGACCATCTTTCGGATCTGGTATTGCATGAAGCTCTGCCCGTGGAGCGTCACCCGGACCCACTCGATGCCCCGCTCCATGAAGGGCTCCCCGCACTGCGCCCGGCAGTGAAGACGGCAGACGCACGTGAAGGGGCACATGTGAGGGCATGTCGGATGCCAGCGAGCCACCGTGATCACCCCACCCACCCCCCAACCCCCGCCGGACAAACCGACCTCCACGCTGAGCATGTAGCGGGACGAGGAGTGCGCCAAGTAGGCGGCCCGCACGGTGAAGTTGTGGTAGTTGTGCGTGCCGACGTATCGGTGCAGGATCTCGATGAACTTGGCCCGGGCGGCTGCGTCAAAGACCCACCCGGATGGGGTCAGGGCCGCCGTGGCCCCAGCGGCGGGGACAGCTGATGAGTCCGGGGCTGGGGCTGGGGCTAGGGCTGCTGGGGCTGGGGCTGGGGCTGGGGCCGGGGCCGGGGCCGCTTCGGGAGCCGGAACGGCGGCCGCCGGGACCGGGGCTGGTGGAGGGACAGGAGCAGGGGCCGCAGCAGATGCTTCAGGCGCCGGCTGGGAGCAGGTCTGCGAACAAGTACGTGTGGTATGCGTCATGAGTGCGTGCAGGCGTGTGCGTGTGTGCTCGGATGTGCGGTGCTCATGTGTTGTTGGGGAATACCGAATTCCATCCGCCCCGCGCCTCCCACTCGCTTTGGAAGGCGGCAGTTCGACGACGGACGGTGGCCACCGCCCCGCCGTGCGGGCCCTCTTCCTTCGCCTCCGCGGCAGCGGCCTCACGGGGTGTGGGGGCAGCCCCCAGGGGCACATCGCGCGGGTGCTTCCCCAGCCCCGACTCGGCAGGCCCCTCGGCTGCCGGGGCGCCGGCTGGCTGAGCGGATGGGACGGCTTCGTCCCCCCCGCTATCGTCTTCCTCGTCGGCAGCCTTCGGCCCGCTGCGGGGCCCCTTGCGCCCCCCACGGCCACCGCGCCTCGTGTCGGGCTCCTCATCCGAGGACGAGGCATCCTCGGCCACGGCCGGCTCCTCGTCGCCTGCGGACGGTGGCGGGGTGGGAGCAGCATGAGGAACGGGGAGCACCAGCATGCGGTGGCGTGGCGATGATCCCCGTTCCTCATGCTGGCAGCGGCGGCACATCGTGGTCGGCAATCCCTCGCCCCCCCTCCCCCCCCCCCCCCCGCCGCCGCCGCACAGACTGAGATCCTCGTCAGGGGTGTATGGTTTGGCTGGAGCAGAGGGCGCCGCTGCCTTGGTGGGGCTGTGCGGGGCCAGCCAGCATGTGGGCAGGATGTACTCGTAGCGGCGGCTGGTGCAGTACGTCTTGGCGTTGAAGTGCTTGTTCACCCGCTCAACAGCTACAAACGGTCGTGAGGCGGTGCGTTGGGGCTGGACGTCTTGACAGACAGAAGACACGAATATGGGGCGGGAGGTGTGCATTGATGCGCTCCACCACACCTGGAGGATCGATGACCAACTACAGACCAGATGAAGGAGAAGAGGACAAAAAAGATTTGACCTTCAGCGCAATCACTTGAGCGGCGGCATGGACACCCTTGTCTGTTCTGGCGGAACGTGTCCAGGAGAGCTGGCGAGCAGGTGAGCGAGCCGCAAAAACTGGGGCGAATGACCTTCTGCTGGTTCCCGAAATTCTGTTCAGAAATGGCCCCGGCTTTGTGCATGGCGACTTCGAGCTCCCCTTCGATCGTCTTTGCCGAAGGGTTCTTCTGGAGGCCTTGATAACCCGTGCCAATGTATCCGGCAACGAGGATCACCTTCCGTTTTGCCTTCACATTGGAAATTGGTGTAAACCCAGTCTCATGATGCTGTTCAGCGCCATCGGGCCGTCTGTCAGCGGGCTGCATCGAATCAAATTTGATGGGGTGTGACAGCAAGCCACGACGGGGTTCTTGCTGCCAATATGATGGCTCAAGCAGAGGCGATCGAGCACACGCTCACTGTTCTTCAAGAATGCTTCGTGTACAAAATCGGACCGCGTCCTGCTGCGGCTGGGTATAAGTTTGTCAAATTTTAGGTGTTGTGACAGACATTTCAACTCATCGCGGTTCCTTTTCCTGCCCAGGTGCTCCGATTGGGGCGAGCAGGACTTTATTTGGACTGGGCGTGTGAGTGTGCTTGCACGGGGGGATCAGGCTTTCGTGAAGCTGGAGGATCCGAACACTGGTTTGTCACCCCCTTTTTTCCCCACCCCACCTATTCCCAAGTGCAGGGGAACTCTTTGCCATGACCCCTGTTCATGAGAGCGGCGCCAACGCCATCGAGCGGTGCCTTGATTCCAGTCGGTATTTCGTTCTTCGCATTGAAGATGGACAGGGTCTGCACCCTGGGTTCAGTCTCGTTCTTTAACTTGGACATCTAGGGCACCACGCATACATTGGCCTCGGTTTCGAGGCACGTGCTGATGCCTATGATTTCATCGCGAGCATCAGTGATCATTTCAAACGCCTCAAGACTGAACGCGAGGCACCCCAATTCAGCCAACGCCCTGCTGTTGACTACAGCCTTCGTGGCGATCAGAAGATCCAGCTGAACCTCAAACTGAAGGCAGTCTGTACTCACTGGGTTCCGGTCTGGATGGCCTCCTTCTCGTCTGCAGCCGGCCGTGAACCGACCTCGCCGAGCCGCTTCTCCTCCTCCGCCTGTGTCGACAAGTGGCCTCTTGCCCCCACCCCCCGACGCGGACGCCGCCCCGGCAACAGGCGCTCCTCGCCGCCCTGCCCCCGCCGCCACGTCGGACATGTTCGGCAGCTTCTTCGCGGGGACCCCCGCCTCCGCCCCCGCCGCGCCGGCCCCTCGTGCTCCCGCCCCGTCCCCCTCTCCTCCCCCAGCGGCTCCGTCGAACGACTTGCTGGGGGCCTTCTCCCCCTCGTCGTCGCCCGCCCCCCAGGCCGCGAAGAGCAGCCCCTTGGGCGACTTGGGATCTCTCTTCGGGGCCCTCCCCGCGAGCAAACCCCAGGCCAGCATGCCCAACAATGGTCTGCCGACAAAATAATTGCCTCATCATGCCAACAACTTCTCCCCCGGATAGATTGGGGCTTTTCCGAGTTCAAGAGCGCTTCTCCTGCCGGGCCGGCTGC
Organism: Paratrimastix pyriformis; assembly: GCA_027972325.1. Taxonomy (NCBI): domain Eukaryota; phylum Preaxostyla; family Paratrimastigidae; genus Paratrimastix; species Paratrimastix pyriformis. The sequence continues at coordinate 60,340 of JAPMOS010000116.1, forward strand.
TGGAACCCCGTCCGGGGATTCATGGATTACCTTCGGCTAATCGCAACAATAACTTCCTCTCCGATATCACCCACTCCACTCTTTCACCCCACATCTCTTTATTCCGTAAACCGAGCCGCAATCTCTTTTCCCCTATGGTCCGCTTGTAGATCAATTAGTCTCCGACAACATCGATCGTTCTGCCGCGGTGGATTTCGTGCCGGACTCAGAGAGACCTTTTCCTGAACCCCGCTGAGTGGCACTCACGAATCCCAGGGGAATCAGTCAGGGAGGGAGAGGCTTTGCCGGCCGTTGGGATGTCTCGGGCCCCTTCTGCTCGCTCTTTTCCCCAGCTTTCCGCGCAAAGTGCTCAACATTATTCAGCTGAAGTCCGACAGATCCCAAGAATGCAACACATGTTCGAACATTTTTTTTTGCTAGCACAATCTCGCTGGCCTCTTCAAGGCTCTTATGACATGTCTTGTTATGGACCAGCCTCAGGTCTTTAATGTTTCTTCGAGTTTGCTTCTCGACACCCGTGTTTTTGCGATCAGAACCCATTGCATTATGTAAGCGAGGCCTGTTCACCGGCGGCACTTTGAATGCCATCCTCTCACGCTTATAGAAACTAGCCTCTCTTGCGCAGTCCGTGGATGGGGCGGCCGAAACTCGGTGGGAAACCCTCCTCAACACGCCGGCCCACCCGTCCCGACCGCCGACTTCTTCTTCCCCGAACGGTGGCGTCCCCGTCTGCACGTTCGACTGACGCGACATCTCACCCCAACCGTTCGCTAGGGTCCACGGCCGGCTGGTGGTTCGGGGGAGGACAGCGCGAACATGGCGGAGAAGGTTTGTTTTTCCGTCGCTCGATATCATCATTGCCCCCCCCCCTCTCCCCCCTCCCCCATGCGCACGCCTCCTCTTCAGTTCGGTATCGCCATGGAGCACGTACCACCACTCGCCGTTGAGTACGAGCACGGCGCTGCGGCGGGTGCAGAGGGCGAGAGCGATGCCTCGAGGGAAGAAGTTGCCGCTGCTGTCAAGGTCGCGTACGGCTGCTGTGGGCCATGATCTGACTGTCCTCTCTTCCTTGATCGTGTCCTGTCGTGTTTCGTGTTGCGTCATGCGTCCAGATCCAGGCCGTCATGCGGGGTCATATGACCCGCAAGGCCCTTGCCGAGGGCATTCCGATTGAGCAGGCCGCTGGGGCGAACGTCAGCCTGGGTGACGAGGCTGCCGGCCAGCAGGAGGACGTCCGGATCGAAGGCGACGAGTTCGGGGATGAGCAAGCAGCCGAGGAAGAGCGGGCCGCTGTTAAGGTCATCTTTCGTACCTTGCCGCACATTTTTCATCGGGTCGCTCGCTCCAATCGTGGCGCAGATTCAGGCGATGATGCGTGGCCACCTGACCCGAAAGGCCCTGGCGGCCGCCGGAGGAGACGACGCCGGGGGGGAGGGTGTCCTGGTTGAGCAGGCGGCAGTCCCTGTGGCCGAGATCGAGGACGACGTTACCCCCGAGCAGGATGCCGCCGCAGTGAAGGTCGACCTCGCCTTCTTTTCCCGACCATCCCGGAAGTGGAAGTGTGTGTGTGTGTGTGGGGGCACCCATCCCCGTATTGTTGTTGACTTTTCTTTTTCGTTTTTTCTCTTCACCGTTTCCCATCAGATTCAGGCCATGATGCGTGGACATCTCACACGGAAGGCCCTCCGCGAGGGTGCGGAGATGTGAAAATCAGTTTCATGTAAATATTCGGTGAATGGCAAAACAATGTACTGGAGGCAGATGGGGGGGAGAGTGGGTGGGGGGGGGGCAAACAAAGACAACCCCGAAACACTCACCAGAAGAGCGAGCAGTTTTTGATGATGACATGTCAAGCTGATCACCGGAGAGATCAACTATCCCGAAAAATTGAATTTGAGGGTTGCAGGTCCCTGCCCCACTGGCGAATCTGAAGACTTCTTCGCTGTCTGAAGATGCCGAGAGTGGCCCAGCTTCTCCCTTTTCCGATTTCTCTTCGTTGGCACCCAGCGCTAAGAAAAAACTCAAAAAATTGCTGCGCGAGCTCGTCACCGCCAACCACGAGCGTGAACAGGTCTTGTCAGATTACGAGGCAGAGAAGTCCGAAAAGGCTGCCATCATCGCCTCCTTCAAGCGGGAACAACTCGTCATGCAAGAGGAAATCAGTCGGGTCTGAATGTCCTACAGTCTTTCCCTTGACGTTTTTCGTCTCTAGTTGCGAGCCGCCCGTTCGCCTCGACCAAGCCCAGACTTTTCGCTTCCTTCTCCCGAACGACTTCACCCCAGCCCTCCAGCCCCGACCGATGACCACTTGATGAACACCCTGCTCGAATCGGTCGGAATTCCTCTCGGCCCACCCGATGACGCCTCCACACCCCACCAAGTCCAGACTCCGCACCGTGCCCGCCGGTACGCCCCACCACCACCCAAGGAGCAGCCTCCCACCACAGCCGGTGATGCCGCAAGTGACCCTCTGCCTCCTGTCCCCCTCACTCTTCCGGACTCCGAATATCATCCTTCGACCCCACCCCCTCCGCCTCCACCCCAACCCCAACCCCCACCTCCACACCCGCTGCCGCCACCACCGCTACCACCATTACCTACAACCCAGGAGCGCCCGCCTCCACTCTCCATACCAATAGGGCTGGCCTTCCCCTTCGTGCCCCTCCCGCCAGAGCTCATCTCCCCAGCCCCACAGCCCTCCACGCCTCCTCCGCCCCCGCCCCCGCCCCCGCCCATGGCATCACCGACGATCGCCCCACCGAATCCCGAGCTGCCCTTCCAGGCACCTAGCCTCCCTCCGCTGCACCTCCGACCGGGGGTCCTCCGACGGCACGGGGAGCTTGCCGCCGGAGCAGCAGGGGCGGCCGTGGGCAGAGTCTCCCCACGTCAGTCGCACATCACGTGGGACCCTGCCCTGCAGGCCCCCGCCTCCCCGCAGCCGGCCACCCCACCCGCCGCCCTCGGGCCCACCGAGACGAGCCCTCCAGCAGCGCCCGCCCCTCCAGCGCCCGCAGCGCCACAGATTCTGGCGGTCACTGCCCCGCCCGTGGCGAGCACCTTTCCCCACGCTCCCTCTGGGGGCATCCCCCCGACCCCACCATCTGAACTCCCACCGCCGCCGCCATCTTTCCCGCCGGTCTTCACCCCCACGCCCCAGCCCCACCCCGGCCCCGAGGCGGCACAACCCTCGCTGCCCCTCGCGTCCCCACCGGCCCTGTGGGCGTACGGATCCAGCCCCTCCCCCCCCTCCCAGCCCGCCGCGGCTGCCCCCACGTCGCACTTCGGCGGGACGAACCCCCCCATGCAGAGCCGCAGCCGCCAGGAGGGCCCAGGCGCAGGTCCGCTGCTCTTGCCATGGCGTTGCAGGTGGGGTGAGTCGTTGCTTGGGATCTGCCGTCCCCGCTCTTCACCTCATGCTCTCTGACCCTGATTGCGGCTTCCTGACTCTCCATCCTTTTTTCTCCTCCCCCGCGGCCCATTGCGTCTCCCTCGAGCAGCTGAGCCGACCCTGGCGCCCCTCGTGATGGCCGGCGCCACCACCGGTCGGAGCGATGCCCTGCCGATCCGCCACCTGCCCCCCGCGGCTGCCCCGTCACCGGCCAGCAGCGGTGCCCCGCCCCCGCCCCCGCCCCCGCCACAGTTGGCCCAATCGCCCGAGCTGCCGCCTCCCCCGCCCGCAGCTTACGGCTCCCCGCCACCACCCCCGCCCCCTCTCGTCCGCTCGCCGGTCCACTTTGTGGCTGCGCCGACGGCGCTGACGCCCATCCCCCCCATCCCTCTCCCTCTCCCCCTTCCCCTTCCCCGCTGCCACTCCTGCCCCCTCGTTCCCCGATCCCGCACCCGCGGTCCTGCCCCCTGGCGGAGCGGTCGGGCCGGTGACCCTTCCCCCGGCACCTGTGCACACGCCGATTAAGCGGCCCCCGCTGCGACCCCCCCACCAGGGCCGGCCCGCCCAGGCCCCAAGGCCGCGCCCCGCCACCAGCCACCGCCCCGCTGCCACGCCACCCGCTGGGTCCGCCTGCTGCACACCCTCTGTAGTGGATGTGTCCCGCTCGTTTCTTGTCTTGCTCATTGCTTGTCTCGCTCGTTTCTTGTCTTGGGCACCCCAGGTCGGCCCCTGTCTCCTTCGCTGCCTCCCCGCAGCCGCCGCCACCTCCTTCCACCGTCGCAACACTCGCCGCCACGGCCGACACCGCGGCTCCTCAGCAACCCGCCGCCACACCCTCGCCCAACCTGCCCCAGCCACAACCGCAGCCAGTCGTACTGCAGCCTCAGCCGCACCCGCAGCCACAATTGCCAACGAGTGGCATCCCTGCCTCCACCACCACGACCGCCTCCCCCACCGCCGCCACCGCCACCGCTGCTGCCACCCCCATCGTGGCTGGCGGCCCTGCAACGACCCCACCCGCCCCTGTGGCCCCGGCGACCCCTGCCACTGCCTCCAAGGCGGCGAGCACCCCCCGGAGCAGCGGCACCCCTCTCTACAGGGTGGTCGCCCCCGCCACCCAGCGGGCCATTGAGCGGCTCCTGGCCATCCAGCACAGCCCCGCCCTGGCCGCCCCCGCACCCGACGACGACGACCAGGCGGCGTCCAACCCGCCCCCGCCCGCCCCTGACCACGCCCCGCCCACCGCCGTCCCGTTGGCCACGGGGCAGCAGCAGCCCCGTCCCGCCGCCCTGCCGGGAAGGGGGCGTATGGACGTGGACCTGTCCACCTCCGAGGAGGAGCCCGAAGTGGCCGCCCCGGCGGATCGGGGGCTGAAAGTGGACGGCGGCGCACCCACCGAGGATGAGGACGAGGGCGAGACGCAGGGCACGAGGACTCCGCGCGCCCCCGAGGTTCCCGCCCCACCCGCCATGGCCCCGGCCCCGGCCCCGCCCCCGACTTCGCCCCCGCGGGACTTCGACCCGCGGCGGCAGCACCACCCGCAACCTCCACCCCAGCCGATGGCGCCTCCGCCTCCCCTCGAGCAGCCGCCACCACCGTGGCCCCGACCTGACGCAACCCAACAGGGGCGGCCCGCGGAGCAGGGGCGGGGCTGGGGGTCCCTCCCCTGGCCGCAGCAGCAACGGCACCAAGAACTGCAAACTCACGAGCCCCCGCCGGAAGCAGAAGCGCTTGAGCAGTGGCCGCTGCCCCACCCGGGGGCCCATCTCGGGCGGCACGACTCGCCTCCTTTCCAAGGCCCGCGCGGCGGCGGCCCCTCCGGCTCGTTCGTGTTGGCACCGCCTCCATGGGGTGGCGGGCCCACCGGCGCTCCCCTCCGGCCCGCCGAGCTGCCTCCATCCCCCCGCGGCGCCTGGCAGCTGGAAGGTCCCAGCGAGGACCCCGAGGCCCCGTTCAGCTCAGCGCCCCAAGATGGGTGGCCGGGGAAACCACCCGGCCATCCCCCGGCCAGCCGCCAGCCCCTGGCACGCCCCGGCGCTCCGGACACCGGGCTGGTCATCACGCCCCTTTCCACACCCCGGATCGGGGCCTCCTCTGCCTTCGCCGGCCCGGGGCGGCTCGTCCGCAGCAGCCCCGCCGCGGCCGCCTGGGTCTATCGGCGGGTCAGCGCCACGCTCGAGCCCAGTCGGGCGCCCGTGGGGCCGCCATCCCCGGACCAGAACCGCGCCAATGTCCTGGCCACCCCCGCCACCACCCCGGCCTATGCCGTCCACAGCCGCCTGCTGGTGGGCCCGCCCTCTGGGGGGTACATGTCCACCCCCCCGGCATGGGCCCTGCAGCCACCCATGGCCAGCCCCCGCCCGGGTGCCGGCCGTGACGACGAGGCGCCAGGAGGGGACGACCAGCGGCTGGTAGCACCCACACCCACCCCCGTGCCCCCCGGCCCACCTACTCCCCGCCCACGGACCGCCATGCGTCGCCCTCCAGCCATGCGGCAGCGCACCCTGCCTTCATCGGACCGGAGCCGTTGCGCGCATACATACCGGCGCCCCAGGCGACCCCGTACGGGCCCCTGCTGGTCTACGGCGGGGCCGCGCCCTTCGCCGCCTTCGGGTTTCCCCAACCCCCCGCCGGAGTTGGGCCCAGCTGGGTCCCCATCCCGACCACCGCGGCCTTCGGGGGTCTCTCGCCGGCTGCCATGCAGCCGCTGGCCCCCCAACCAGTGCCTCAAGTCCTGCCAGCCCCGCCACCGACAGCCACATCCTCACGGCGGCTGCCAGTTACGGCCACGCCGCTGCCCGGCAGGGACGCTGTCCGGGATGATGGGGACACGCATCCCCAAACAGAGCCCCTGCAGCCCCCCGCCGCGCAACAGGCGGCATCAGCCGAGGCACCCCCTCCACATCCCCGTCCCGTCGTGTGCGTCTCTGCGCAGGCCCAGACAGATCCGCTTGCGCCGGCCCCTCCGCCCCCACCGCCCCGACCCACCGCCCCGACAACAGCAACGATGGCCGAGTTTCGCCCTCCCGCCCTTTCGCCCGCGTCGTTGGCAAGCGATCTCCCGCCCGCGGCGGAGCAGCAGATCGTCCTGCCTTCGCCCACCCCCGCGGAAGCCGTGTTTCCCCCGCCAGACCAGGGCCCGGTCGATGGCGACGAAGAAGACGGGTGGCGCGTGTCGGCAGGCCCGGGCCCCACCTCGGCCTACTCGCCGCCCTCCCCTCCGCTCCGCTGGGACGCCGACGGGCTGCGGGACCATCCCGCCCCCGTGCTGCTCTACCAACAGCACCCCATCCCCCACCCAACCGCCCCAGGAGGGACCTCGGCCGAGGAGGTGCCCCAGCTGAACGAGACCAAGGCCGGTCGGGCGACCCGGCGGCCCCATTTTCGGCACCACCGCCACCCTTCGGGGCACAGGCGGGAAGTGTCAGCCGACTCGGGTTCCTCGTCGCCGTCCTCCCCTCGCCGCTCCGCCTCAGGGAGCGAGCGCTCGGCCTCATCATCGTCTCCGCACTCGCTGTGGCGTCGCCGCTCCTCGGCCTCATCCTCCGGCTCCGCCTCACCGCACCGCCACCACCCGCGCCACTCCAGCCGGCGTCAGCCGCACGCCATGCCGTCCTCACCAGACTCCACCTCAGCCACCAGCGCCAGCTCGGCCTCCGGCGGGCGGGACAGTTTCCGGGGCCGACTGAGTGCATCGGCCCGCTCCCCGACTCGCTCGGCGTCCTTCTTCGAGGCCTCCTCCTCGTCCGAGGAGAGCGGCACCGACCGATCGGCCCTCCCCGAGGCCATCGGCACCTGGCTCAAAACTCGGGTGGCCACCGCCCGGGGCTACGAGGAGCAGCCCTCTCCAGGGGAGAGCGCACCTGCTGCGGGGTGGATGCAGACACGGGTTGGGGGCGTGGGGTTGGCGCGCCACCCCGCCCTCACGGCGCCGGGGCGACTGAAGGTCAGGGTCCTTCCGGGGCCGGTCCGGCGATGAGAGAATGCCCAGGGTCGTTTCCCCACCCTTCTTCCCCCATGAGAGAAAGACCAACCGACCAGCCCACGTTTATGTGGTCTGCCAACGAAGCCGCACACCAAACCAAATCAACAGACAGGAGGAGGAGGAGGAGGAGGAGGAGGAGGAGGAGGAGGAGGAGGAGGAGGAGGAGGAGGAGGAGGAGGAGGAGGAGGAGGAGGAGGAGGAGGAGGAGGAGGAGGAGGAGGAGGAGGAGGAGGAGGAGGAGGAGGAGGAGGAGGGAGGAGGAGGAGGAGGAGGAGGAGGAGGAGGAGGAGGACCGCAAAAGGGACGGGGCGAAGGGAGGGGTCAGAGCCTCAATCGAACCCGAGCTTGATCCGCTCAACTCCATCAGCTTCCCTGGTGATGATCTGGGTGCCCTCCCGGGTGATGACGGCAATTTCGAGGAAATCACCCGTGTGAATGTCCCGCTCGGAGACGGAGGCCATCGCGTTCTTCACAAAAGCAATCGCCTCGTCCTTGGACATCGGCGGGTTCTTTTGGGTCCGGTTGCGCTGGGCAATCTGCAAGAGCAAAGACGAGGATGACGACATAAACAGGCAGGTGATGGCGGCAGACGTGCGAGTCGAGGAGGGGTTCCAACAGCTGAGCCCCACTCCCCGTGGTTGCGTAAGGAAGAGCCTGATAACTTCCCACGGCATCGTACGAAAAGACGACGCCATGACCTGCAGAGAAGATGGGATTGATGACGTCGGCACAAGAATCACAAACCCTGGGCATCGAGGCCACCAACCACGTTGAAGCAATAGTACGGGAAAAATCTATGACCGTAGAGGATATTGGCAATCATTTGAGCAAGAGCAGTCGGAGTGATGGTTTTGCCGTATTTATACTTGAAATAGTCCACACGAGTGCGGAGAAGTTTGTGGAAGACTGCCCTGTCGGCCTGCATGCCAGCAGTCCCAATGACGCAATGTTGGGTGCTGGACGAAGAAGGAGATCAAAAGGGGAAAGAAAGTGCAGTCGACGAACAGTTGTGCGAGTTTCGTGACATCACGACAGGAGATTGAATACCCATTCGAAAGGCGTGTATCAGCTGCGACAATGGCATAGTCAGGTCCCGCAATCGCAAGCGTAGTCCCACTTTCGAAAGAAGAGGAAGAAATCCAGAAAAATGAAGTGAGGAACAAAACAGACAGACCCATTATCAGTATAAGGGGACCATTCCTTCTTTTTTGCTTCAATAGGAGCCACCGCGGGTGTGAGCATGATTGCGGAGCAAGATCTCAAGAGCGCCAAGGGAATACAGATTCGCCGCGCTCGCTGTCCACGTCGGCACGTCGGCGGCCAAAACGGCCGTTCGATGCTGATTCGGAAACACCCCGAGGGACCATAACTGTTTTCAAACTTACCCCTGAGAACTTCCATTTCGGGGATCACCATTGGCGTGACCTCTTCTCCAGGAGAAACGTTTTGGGAACTGTCTTTTCGATGGGGTCTTTACCATTGGCCCTCTTCTAACTTACAGCAAGACCAGAATTCACAGCAACCTCAATTCCGCTGATCCCTCCTCTGCGAATAGCATGGGCTTTCCTCCTCCCCTGGGATCGCGACACTGTAGCCGATGCTATCTTCACACTGGTTGAATCCATAGGTTTTTATTCCACTGTGATGCATCTCTGGCCAAGTCTCCTCTCGTTTTGGACTCCATTGATTCGGGGCTTCAGCGCCGTTCGTCGAGGCGAGCCGCCTCGTTCCGGCATATTTGGACACAAAAAAAGATTTAGAAAAATCTGAGCCTACAGAATTTTTCTTTCGATCCTTGTTCGCCCACAGTGCCGACCTCAAGTTTTGGAGTTTTCTTTCAGTTCCCCTCTCCTCGCGTCGTTTGCTCGCCCCGGGACCACTTGGCCCTCGCTCCAGTTTGTGGTACACCAACTCCATGCTGCGAGGCTGATCGGAACCCGCCGCCCACTCCCCCTCTGGGAAAATGTCCGGCATGCTCCCGATGAAAATCCGGTTCATCCGCAGGCTCTCAGTCGTTTGAGTTGGGTCCGGGAAACTAGACCCCATTTAGAAAAATCTGAGCCTGCAGAATTTAAAATTAGGTCTTTTTGCGATTTTGGTGCCCCATGCACCCCTTCGTTGGCCCCGTCCCCTTCGTGACCGCAGCTCTGAGGCTCAGTGCCGAACCAAACTCGGATATTCCAAGAGAGAAACAGTGAGCCCCTCATGTGTTCCTGTCTGTGTCAGGGCCAGGCCCAAGCCCACCGAGCGAGGCCCCTCAATTCCGGCGGGGGTCGTTTTGGCCAGCGGGGTGCCGACGTGTGTCAGACTTCGTCGGCGTCGAGAACACGAAATTACTCCCACCTTCTCTGCGCCTTCTCTTCGTCCGCTCCTCCTTCTCTTGCGCAGCTTTGCATCACGCTCGTGCCCAAAAGGAAGACGCGGGTCTGGCGGTCCCAGAAAGCATCGAATCTAAATAAATCGTTGTTGTATTTGTTCGGAGAGCACACCATCGACGTTGGCGAGTCACCGCGGGCGGAGCAGCAAAACAAAAAACCAGAAAAGAGAGAAAAACAAGAGAATCTACTCTGAGTGGTTGGTCGCGTGGGGTCGGCCACCACCATCATCCTCCTCCTCCTCCGGCGCCCGTGCTTTCACACCGGGGGATCCGGCGGGGTCGCGGGGTGATGGGGGCATCTGCGCCGAGGCGGGGGAGGGAGGAGTGCCAGCAGGGAGCAGGCCTGGGCGCCAGGCGCGCGAGGGGAGATAGAGATGCCCACCCCAGAAGGGGGCCTCGGCGGCCCCATCGGGAGGCGCGTGCAGGCGACGCGAGTGGACGATGTCTGCGATCCGGTCGAGGAAGAGCTCCTCCTTGGGGTGGCCGCGCAGTGCAACCGGTCCGCTTTTCCCCGCACGCCGTCGGCGGCCAGGGCGGGGGGCGGGGGCGTTGCGCTCTTGGAAGGTGCGCAGGAAGAGGGAAACCTCACTCGACAGCATGGGCGGCGGTCCTGCGGTGGGGGCTGGATGGCCGGTCGCAGTGGCCACAGCGGCTGTCGTGCGGGGCGCGGCGGGCAGCGGGGCCGTGCTGAGCATGTCGCAGAGCATCTCGTGGTCTGCAGGAGCAGGTTGGATGTGAGAAAACGAAAGCAAGGAAGAGGGAAGGGAATGGAATGGAAGGAAGTGGAGGGAGGAAGGCGGAGAGGGAGAGCGGAGGACAAAGAGGGACCAGATAAAGCAATGTTCCGCAGATGCTGTGCCCGGCACTTGGCGTTGTTGCACGCTCCATGCAGTTCGAACCTACCGAGAGGAAGGATGAGCGGAGGCGCTCCCGAGGGACTGCCGGCTCTGAGACGAACCGACACAGGAACGCATCGGGGTCGATCTTGTTGGCAAACGTCAGCGAGCGGCGGGGCAACCCAGGGTGGAGCCGCCGGCAGAGGGGCGACCCGCGGACATACGACCGCACCATGAGCAGCGGGGAGACATAGGGGCGCCCCCACTGCTCCCGCAAGGCATCGGGGAGGGGCGTGGGGCCGCCGGAGCTGGGGAAGTAGAAGCTGGCAGTGGCCAGGGTGGCGAGGGGGAGGGGGGGCGGAGGGGCGGTGGGGCCGATCGGCCCCGGACCGCTCTCCATCAGGGTCGCGAGCTCACTAGGGGGCAGCTGCGGCGGCGCCTGTGATTGCGGGTGCGTGGTGGGCACAGTGGTTGGGGGCTTGGGCAGAGGGGTGGGCGGGTCGAGCCGCGAGGCAGCGGAGGCTAGCTTGGACTCGGGGCCTGTTGAAGAAGGCGGAGGCGGGATTCGAAGGGTGGCTGCGTTGGTGAGGGGCTTCAGAAAAGCCCGAATGAAAAAAATGCGGGCGCGCGCAGTGAGACACGCAATAGTCACACGCACGCACACCGCCATCACGCGCCGAGACGAGTGGATGCCCTTTCAAGACAGACCTCGTGCATTGAGGTGGTCTTGGGGGGTGTTGGTTGGGACTGCCCGCGAACACTCGAAAGGGCAGGAGGCTGGGCCCGTGCTGGGGCAGCAGGCGCATCGGGGGCAGCGGCGGCCGCAGCGACCACAAGATCCGCGGGGATTTGATTTTGAAGGGCTTCAAAACGCGGCTGCTGCTGTTGAGGAAGTGCCTGAGTCTGCTGTGGTGCTGGGGCCTGCTGTGATGCTGGGGCCTGCTGTGATGCTGGGGCCTGCTGTGGGGCTGGGGCGGGGGCTGGGGCCTGCGTTGGAGTTTGGGTCTGGGGCTGCGTTGGGGCGATGGCTTCACCACCCTGTCGGAGCTGGCCCAGGGCCTGGGCGATCAACTCGGTCCCGCCGCTGCGCTCGCCCAGGATCTGCACCAGCCGCTGCCACACTTCGGACATGCCCTTGCCCTGGCCCAGGAGAACCCGGGTGTACCGCTCGAGGGGGCCGCCCGGAGTGAGCAGCTCGGGGAGTGGCATGCGGCTCGGAATGTCCACAACGGATGCCTCGGCCGGCCGTGTGCCGGCGGCCGCTGCGGGGGCGGGAGGAGCGGGGTGCCTGGGTGTCTGCCGGGTGGTGGGCGGAGAACGAGGACGAGACGGCGACCGTCGCGGCGGCGGGGCGGCAGCGGCGGGACGCTCGGAGGGGCGGCGGGGAGAGCGGGATGAGGACCGCGAGTCGAGCGAGCGGTGGCGCGAGTAGACCGGGGAGCGACGGGCGGGGGAGCTGCGCCGGGGGTACGCATGGCTGCGCGATCGGGACCGGGACCGAGATCGCGATCGAGATCGCGACCGGCGCCGCTGGGGGTGGGCGGGGCTCCGGTACCGGAGTGACTTGCGAGGTGGGGAAGGGGAAGGCGAGTGGGACCGGGGCCGCTGGCGATGCGGAGAGGCGGGCTTTATGGGCGCGGCCAAGGCCATGCGGGAGGGGGAGGCTGGACGAAGGGGGCTTGGAGGGGGTGTAGAGGTCGGGGTCGGGGTCGAGGTAGGGACAGGGGTCGGGGCAGGGGCAGGGGCAGTAGCCTTGAGGAGGCGGGCTTTGAGGAGACGCTCCTTGAGTGCCTGTTCGGATGGCAGTGGCCGTCCGGGCGCAGCGGGTGGGGCGAGGGGCGAGGCGGAGGGATTAAGCACAGGGCGGGAAGTCGGGGGAGCCGGGAGGAGGGCCGCGGAGGGCCGGGGAGGCAGAAAGGGAGACTCGCCGTCAAGCTCAGGGGCGGCCTCGGCGAGAGGGGAAGGGGCCGACTGCGCCTGAAGGGGCTGCACCGACACTGACTGTTGCTGCGGTGGCTGTGCCTGAATCTGCGACGAGTCCGATGGCTGCTGGTGCTGCTGGTGCTGGTGCTGTTGTGGTGTATGTGTCTGCGCCTGGGAGCGCGGGGCCGCCAAGGCGTCGGTGGCAGCGGATGAGGCAGCCGAAGGTCCGGTCTCGGATCCGGTCTCGGATCCTGGTTTTTCGTTGGTGGGCGCGCCCTCGGTGGGGGTGGCGGTGGGGGCCGCTTCGGCCGAGGCAGCGGCGGGCCGTTCGGTCATGAGCAGCAGCTCGTGGTCAATGATGGAGCAGCCCAGCTTGCTGGCGGCATCGGTGGTGGCCCGCAGGGAGGCCGAGAGCTCAGAGATGGCGAGGGCGTCGTCTCGCTCGGTCTGGTGGGGATGGGCAGGGGACGAGGATGAGGAAGGGTGGGCCGTCAGAGCCGGGCTTGAGGGCACAGACTTTCTCGAACTCGAGGAGCGACGCCCGGCAGAAGGCCACCAGCTCGGTGTACCGTGCGATGGCCTTATGCAGCGTGGCCATCTTCAGGTTTCGCTCGGACTGGGTCCGTTGCAGCCGAAGTAACTTGGCTGCGGGGAGGTGAAAGGTGCATGAAGCCCAGAGGGAGGAATGACGCGCAAACCACAAACGGCGGAGGAATCACCAGACCTTGACGTTGCTCGATCTGGTCGTCGAGGGCACGCCGCCTCTCGTGCAGCTCAGAAATGCGGCCCTCGACGTCGGCCAGCGAGCGGTAGGCGAGGCCAGAGCGCTCAGCCAATGGCGGGAGGGCACGCTCGCTCCCATGAGGGTCGGGGAGAGCGATCGGCAGCGAGGGGAAGGCCACCCCGCCACTGTGGGTCGAGAGCACATCGCGGAGGATGCAGGGCTGGGTGCGCGTCGTCGTCGAGACGGCAGGGTCGGAGGCGCTGCGGACGATCGAGCGCCCCGGGGAGAGGTGCGATGACCGGTTGAGTCCCACCACGTCAGGGAGCTTGGCAGCGGCGCTGATGGCGGGATCCAGCGGGGCCGCGACGGTGACTGTGGTGGCTGTGCTGGTGGAGTGCGAGGAGATGCTCACCTCGGACGGCACCGTCGACGAGGAGGCCACCGAAGCCGAGACCGACTCGGGGCTGGTGGGGGCATGCGCTTCCTCTCCACTCCCGCCAGATGAAGGGGCTGCAGGTGTGGGCGGGGAGGAGGCCGGCAGGGGGTCCCGGGGAGCCCGCTCCTTGCGCTGGCGCAGCTCGCGGAGGGTCTTCAGGATCCGCTTGACCTGCTTGCGGGGCATGCTGGCCAGGGGCAGGGCTTCCTCGAGGGGGCGCTTGCTGGCGATGACGGCACGCAGGCTTTCAATGGTGATGCCGGGGGGCAGATCCAACTGCGGCAACGGGTCCCGCGAAGCGCTGCCACAAGACAGCTCTGAGGAGATCGACTCGGTCCGCTCCAACATGGGCGGGGAACAACCGGCCGCGGCCGCGGCCACGGCGGGCGAAACGGCGGCTGGGGCCAAGGCTGGCGGGGCAGCGGCGGCTGGGGCAGACAGAGTTGCTGGGACTGGCGCAACGGAGGCTGGGGGAGCGCCGGCTGGCGGAGAGGCTGGGACTGACGCAACAGCGGCTGGGGTGGACATCGAGGAAAGGGTTGGCATCGGAGGGGCGGAAAAGCCTGCAGCGGAAGGAGTCGGGGGTTGTGGAACGATGACTGGAGAAATGCCGACTGTGAGGATTTGAGCTGCGGTGGATGGGGCAGCAGAGGGGGGTTGGAGGGCGGCACCGAGGGAGGTCGCCGCACCAGGAGGGAGAGGGGGGGGAGCAATGGCAGCCGGGGCATGGGTGGAGACAGGAGAGGGAGGTTCCGCAGCGGAAACGGGTGCGTGCGGAGCGGGGGAGGCAAGGGCGGGGCGGGGCGGGGTGATGGTTCCGGTCGGTGCCCCCTTACTGGGGATGGGGGCGGTGGGTGCGAGCGACGGAGGAGGGATGCCGGTCGGAGGAAAGCCAGGCGGCGCGAGCGGAAAGTTCGGCAGCTGGAATCCCTGTTGCTGGAAGGGGACAACGGAGGAAGGGGCAAACGGCAAGTAGCCCCCCTGCTGGGCGGGGTCGAGCGGGAGGGGCGGGAAACCAGGGGGAGGGGGAGGGATGCCGCCGAGAGCGGGCCAGATCTTGCCCAGCAGTTGCAGCCATTGGTGTGGAGCAGGCAGGGCGCCCAGATCTAAGGGCGGCAAATATCGAGGAATGGGAGCGAGGTTCGCAGGGAACGGCTGCTGGACAGAGTAAGGCAGCGGCGGGGGAGGGCGGGGTTGCGGTGGCGGAGGCTGGAGGGGCATGTGGCACGGCGGGGGTCCCCGCGGGGCATAGGCGCCTTCGTCTTCCAGATTCCGCGGGCCGTGGTATCGAGCAGGCTGGACGGGGGGCCGGAACTGGGGCAGCGGGTCTCGTCGTTTTTTGTGCCTCAACATGCTGGCGATGGAACGCGCGTCAGGCGAAGCTGCGGGATGGGTGGCGTCAGTCTCACCGCTGGAGAGTTCGCCGTCCTCACGCGCCTCGATGGGCTGCAGGGGCTGCTCAGGAGCGCCGTGGACGGGTTCGGGGGCAAGTGTCTCGGTCGCAGGCTGTGGCAGCTCGCCGTCCTCGAGCTCCATCGATGCGGGAGCAACGGGAACGGCGACTGGGCCTGAGGTGACGGCAGAACCAACTGAGTGAGGCATGGGCTGAGAGGGAGCAGAGGTCAGGAGCGGCTCATCAATTGGTCGGCAGAGAGCCGGAGAGAGAGAGGGCGCTGCGATTGGATGGACAGAGGCAGATGGTTGGGCCGGAGCGGTCGGGGGTGCGGCGGGAGCTTTTTGGGGTGCAACGGGAGCTGTTTGGGGAGCGGCGGCGGCGGCGGTTTGGGGGGCGGCGGCGGCGGCGGCGTGGGGAGCGGCGGTTTGGGGAGCGGCGGCGGCGGTTTGTAGGGGAGCGGCGGCTTGGGGAGCGGCGGCTTGCGGTGCAGCAGCTTGTGGTGGCGCGGCAGCTTGTGGTGGCGCGGCAGCTTGTGGTGGCGCGGCAGCTTGTGGTGGCGCGGCAGCTTGTGGTGGCGCGGCAGCTTGTGGTGGCGCGGCAGCTTGTGGTGGCGCGGCAGCTTGTGGTGCGGCGGCTTGGGGGGGGAAGGAATCGAGTTTGGAAGCTGGAGCAACGACGCCGGCATCACTGTGAGAAGGCCGACGAACAGAATTTGTAGGGGTCCCCAGGGGAGCAAATGCCGAGGGACACAAAACGGGAAGGCTCACAGAAGGCAAGGGATCCGGCGTCAAAGAGGCAAAGACGGAGGGGGTGCTGCCCAAGGAGGCCGGGGTGGGGGCCGAGGCCTCTTCGGGGGACCTTCCCCCTGGCTCGATCCGCTCCTCTTCCTCCCCGTCATCGGCCAAGTCGGACACATACAATACGAGACGTTCAGACTTGGCTTTTGGGGGCTTAGCATCAACCACGGGCGGGGGCGTCCCTGCCGCGGCACGCCATGTGGTGGAAGTGGGGCGCCCAACGGCTGGAGGAGGGAGTGGTGGCTGTGGGGCTCCAGTCGGAGCAGACGGGCGGGGCGGGGCCGGGGCAACCCATTTCCACGGTGAGGGGGAGCTCCGCCCACGGCCCATCGGCGTCGGAGTTGTGCTGGCGTTGGGTAACAGCTTCGTCCCGACGGAGCTGGGCGGCGAGGGGCGTCGGATCTGGGGTGCTCGCCAAGAGAAGGGGTTTGAGCGAGGGGTTGGCAATGCCCCACCTCGGCGGGGAGCCGAACCGGGGGCCGACGTCGCAGCCGGCGGAGTTGGTGCGGTGCTCGCGCCTGTCGGCATGCTGGAGCTCGGTCCTATGGCACTCATCGTCATCGTTGTTGTTGTCGTCGCCGTTGTTGTGGCTCCTGTTGTCGTCGGAGTCTGACTTGCTGTGATCGGGGAAGGCGGAGTGGGGATGGGAACAAAAGTTGGGGGAGTTGCCGAACCTAGCGATGCGGAGGTTTGCGCGGGGAAAGTGGAGGAGGTCGGATCGGAGACATAATGGTGGTCCCCCGCAGGGCTCGAAAAAACGCTCGGCAGGTGATTTGTGAAGGGAAGACTTTGTTGAGGAGTAGTGAGCTGAGGGAGAGGCGATACATCAGGGGCAGTGTCCATCATGATAGAGGAAGAATCATCGAAAGTTGTTTGGGACTGTGTTTGCTGGAACGGGACATAGTCAGGTGCAGAAGAGAATGAATCGGAGGGATCCTGAGAACAAGGTCACAAATTCGGTTCAATGTTGGTTGAGACAGACGATTGGCACCGAACCACTCAGGCGAGGGGTGCCCGCACCACGAAACATCCCCTCTCGAAAAATATCTACAGAACCGTGGGTGATCATCGAGTCCAATCCGGAACAGGCTTGGTCCCACTGGCAGAGAACTTATTTCGTTTCCGACACTCACCTGATCCTGATTTCCTCAAAAAAGGACCTGTATAATGTGTGCGGCCTTCTCCCTCATTTCAGCCCTTTTCTGATCCTTCTAACATTTTCCGGAACCGCCATCGTCCCCGAGCCAGTTCCGATCTGTCTATCCTTCTCTTTCTCATTTCCCTTTCTTTTGAAGAAACGAACCCAGGAGAGGGAGTGAACGATTCGAACTTTTGAGCGGAAAAGCGGGACCTGCCCCCCACCTTTTCTTGTGCCCTCCCCGCGAACCGGGGGGAAGGGGATAACGAATCAACACGCAAAGAACGGGAAAACAAAAAGGATAAGGTCACCCCCCCCCCCCCCCCCCCAGAATGGAAGACACAGGGCTCCATAGAAAACCAGGGGAGAGCGCCCGTGCTCCCTGCCCCTACTGGACATAATTTGGACACCTGCCAGGTTGGAATTTTTGGGCTAAGCTGGGCTGGTGGTGGTGGTGGTGGTGGTGGGGGGGCATAACCCGGCTCGGCCCGGAAGCACGGGCAGCAGTTCAGGCAGCCCAACAAGGAGGCATGTGCCCCAAATCGCCTCGGAAATCGCCCCCCACTCAGCGAACAATTTGACTTGCAAGACATTATTTCGGGGTGGTGTACGAAATAATTCAGTGTACAAAATTATGTCCAGTCAGTACGCAGGGTGACATGTGAAGTTCCGATTTTTACCCGAAATCTCAAAAGTGCGCGATGATGTGATGTTGGAATCTCTTCGAGCAACCCAGAGGTGAGTCCATACACCCTCTGCGCCAACCAATATATTGATTAACGTGTTGGCCCGGGGAATAGAAGCAAACGCTGGAGAGAATATTCGAACAAAGCGGCAGATTGCTCAACCGGGGTTCAAGAAGCTAGTTTTCCGGAGTCATGCACGATGAATATCGGGCTTGGAAGAAGAATACGCCGTACCTCTACGATCTCTTGATGATGCACGCACTTGAGTGGCCTTCACTAACTGTACAATGGCTTCCCGAACGGGAAATGTCAGTCTTCAGTCCCATATTCTTCCTTTTCTCAATCGTGTTTCAGTCAAAACAAGTTGTATGCAACGCAAAAATTGATTCTCGGCACACACACTTCGGATTCTGAACCAAATTATCTTTTCCTTGCCGAAGTCAGAGTCCCGCTGAGCAGTGCCATGAACCTTGAGGGGGGCCTCACCGGGGATGGTCTGTTCCCTGACTTTATACAGCTCACTTCCGTTAGATGTGGAGGGGTTTAAAAGTATCACTGGCAAAATCGAAGTGATTCAAAAAATTAACCATGACGGCGAAGTCCACCGGTCTGTTCTTCTTGGCCACCCAGTCTTTGTTCCATGTGTGTTTAGGGCACGTTACATGCCGCAGAACACCTCGATGATCGCCACAAAGACTGTGAACGCCGACGTAAATGTTTTCAATTACCAGAACCACCCCACGCGATCGACATCTCGGGGTTGCAAACCAGACGTTGTCCTGAAGGGGCATTCGAAAGAAGGGTCTGGACCGAATGTTGCGCAAGAGCACGATCCTGACTTCACACCGCGTCAGGTGGGGTCTCTCCTGGAATCCGATCACTGCCGGACGTCTTCTCAGCAGCGCAGACGATGGGATGGTCTGCCTTTGGGATGTTGACGCATGGATCCGTCAACCAACTCCCAATGCCTCGTTGCAACCGCTGATGAGGTGGAGCGATCCTCACACATCCATTGTCGAGGTCTGGGCACCGGGCGTTCCTGTCCTGGCACTCCTTGTCATAGGATGTCGGCTGGTCCTCGGTCGACCCAAACACGTTTGTTTCGGTCGGCGACGACCGCCGATTGATTGTGTCTGTCTTTTCGGTCCACACCTCCACCCATCGCGTGCACATTTTTTAGTTGGGATGCCCGCCAACAAACCCCTGCGACTGTCCGGGATGAAGCCCATCCGGCTGAGATCAACTGTGTTGCTTTCAATCCGCAGAACCCACACCTCCTCGGGACTGGATCTTCAGACAAGGTCCGTCCCCCAAAGTCATCATGGGGACACCATTCGCCAATCACTTCTTTCAGACGGCTGCTCTTTGGGATATCCGGAACCTCCACGATCGACTTCATATCCTGGCAACTCACACCAACGACGTGTTCAACATTAGTTGGGCTCCTTTCTCCCCGACGGTCCTGGCGACAGCAGCGGCGGACCAGTCTGTCACTGCCCAATCAGCCGTTGTATCTGTTCTTTTGCAGTCGTATGGCAGTCTGGGACATTTCGAAAATCGGCGCTGAACAGCGTGTGGAAGATGTCCCCGATGGTCCCCCTGAGCTTTTGGTCCGCATCAATTTTCACGCCGAGGTTGATCGCCGAAACCTTCTCGCAGTTCATTCATGGTGGCCACACTTCGAAAATTTCCGATTTTTCGTGGAACCCGTCTGACCCATGGCGGATTGCCTCCGTCGCCGAAGACAACATCATTCAAATCTGGGAGATGGTTTGCGACTCCCTTTTTTCACTTCATGATTTTTCACTTCTTCAAAGGCGGAGGCGATTCACGTGGACCCACTGGCATTCCCGCCCGGCGACTTGGAATAGAGGCCCTATAACTCTACAGCATGAAGAGGTTTTGGAGACTCGATGTTCACTCTTCGAATCTCAGGGGGAAAACGTGTTGACAGGCCTCCCCAAGGGAATGGCCAGTTGGGGACGATGGGTTGTCTTTCTTTCTTCCTTCACTCTTTCATCGTTCTTCTCCGGCAATTGCCCCATCGTCCCCGGGCCAACACGTTTTTCCCCCCGAAAAGCAACACCCAATCCAAATATCGGTTCTTCCATGTCAAAAACTGAGCCGACTCAACACTTCCGTTCTAGTGGTTGCGCGCAAACAACCCACAAAACGAGCAAAGACGGTGTTCATGAAGAGGTTGATCCGGTATTCTTTACATCAGAGGCACAGGCTGAATTAGAGGCCCTTCAAGTGATCTTCGAAAGTCATTTCACATCCTCCCCCACCGGATGTGACCTCGAGATCGTTCCCCACCCTGCTGACCCTGTCTGTCGAATCCGTTCAAGTATTGCTTTATGTAAAAGTTTAGGAGAAAAACTATTCCTGCGTCAAATTGCGACTTTCTTTGAATGGAAACTACCCAGGGATTATTCCAGCGATTCAGGTCCCCGGCTCACACCAGGCGATTTTTTTTCAGTCTCCGATAGGTTGTCCAAGTTCGCGGTTTGTCTAAGAAACATTGCGAAGAGCTCGAAAACTCACTCAAGCGGGAGGTCTGCCACACTGTGGACGTGCCCCCAAACTCATCCTCGTGCAGGCCGAGACGTACCGGGGCGAAGAAATGGTTTGGTTCAAGCCACTTTTGAGATCCTTTTTTTGACATCAACCCCTCTTGCTCAAGGCCTTTCGACTTGCCGAGTCGGCGAAAGATTTTCTGTTGCAGCACAACGAGGTCCGGCTTCGTTTCCCTGAGTTTTCATCTTGGCCCCAGGCCATCCCCTCCTTGCACGATGAGATGCGCAATCGCGTCGAGGCGGAGCAGGCCAAAGCGACTCCCACCCCGCCGACCGAGGTGCCCTCCCCCAGCATCCAGGCCAACATGGAGCAGTGGACCGCCACCGCCCGGGCCATGAAGACGGTCCCTCACCACGCCCTTCTTAAAATCGTCTTGGACCACCCTCCTTTTCCTCTGCTTTCCCTTTACTCACGCATAATTTGTCTGCCTTTCCGCAGCGGGCGACGACACATGTCGACCGGGACTACAGCCGATCCTCCGCAGACGAGCGCTCCGTCGCCCGACCCGCATCCCGCGTCCGGTTGTCGCCAGCCATCTCGGCTGACTCTTTGCCTTTGCTCCTGCCTAGTATGACGACGTTTCATTTGCGGTCCCCTCACCGCGTCTTCCCTCGGCCGTTCCCCTCGCCTCCGCGGTTTCACAATTATCGAGCACACCCGCGGGTCATCGCCCCGGCCCCCATCCTTCATCCCTCGCCGCCACGGAACTCTTCACCGCCCCGCCGCGCTCGATGACACCGGCCGACTCCGGCCGGCCCGAATATCGGTCGCCCTTTGACACCCGTCGTGCGGCCCTCTTGACGCACCTCCTCTGGATCCATTGCCGCCGCACCGCGGGCAACTTCACCGAGATGATCAAGGGTCCGAAACGCAAACACATACGCGCACACGCGCACACGCGCACGCGCACACGCACACGCGCACACGCGCACACGCGCACACGCGCACACGCACACGCGCACACGCGCACACGCGCACACGCGCACACGCGCACACGCGCACACGCGCACACCACGCGCACACCACGCGCACACGCGCACACGCGCACACGGCGCTACGGGATGGCGGCGACGCGCACTCAAGAAATATGGCACCCGCACGCACGCGCCCGTCTGTGTGCAAAGTGGACCCCACATACGATCCACCTGTCACTGCGCTCCTTTCTCTCCCTGTCCCCGGCGCTGTTGTGTCCTGCCGTGTCCCATTGTGGTATGTGATCGGTGGCATCCTCTGGGGGTGGAGGCACTCTCTTTCAACTCCGATCATTGTGGGAGCCCCACTGCAAATTCATTCACTTTCCATGACGCCCCATCCTCAGATCTGGTCGGGATGGGCGTTTTTGAACCCGACTCGCTCGCCTCGATTCTTGCCTCACGACGCGCCCTGCCAACAGCCGAAGGGCCGGCGGACGTCATGTATCCTCGGCCCCTGAAAGAACAAATCACGGTGCGTCCTCCCCACCACTTTGTCGGCATGCTTTCCCTCTTCCCACTTCATCTGTGTCCCTCCGCCATGGGCAGACCCTCTTCCGGTCTCACGGGCCGCTCCATCCATCCGTGGGCGAGCTGCTCGACTCGCCCGTCACCCTGGCACCATACTACGTCTCCAACTTCGAGGAGCTCGAGTTCCTGGGGCGCGGCGCCTTTGGCGAGGTTGTCCGTGTGCGCAATCGGATCGATCACCGCATCTACGCCATCAAGAAGGCCCGCCCGTCCTGCCGGGAGGGTGGCCGGAGTGGAGGGTTGTCACCTGGGTGGTGGAAGAAGGAGCGATAGCAATGTAAGGGGAAGTGTAAGGGGAAGGAGAGAAGTGACAGTGACCTTGCCTCATCTTCTCTGTGGACACCCGACTTTTGCCCAACTTCGCCCCACAGGTTCGCCTCTCGTCCCGGTCGTTGGAGGAGCGCGAACGAATCCTCCGCGAGGTGCGTACCCTCTCCATCCTGCAGCACGAAAACGTCGTCCGCTACCACCAGGTTCGACCCCCCCCCCCCCCCCCCAGAACTCTCCACTTTCTCCCCTCGTGCTGATCCCACCATCGCCGCCCCGCTATTCTTGGCTCTGTCGGCAGGCCTGGATTGAGAGCAGCTCGCGAGACATCCACACTCTCGCCGATGAGGCGTCCGACCAGAGCGGCGACGATCGCACCGGCGGCAAAGAGAAACGCCCGTCAGTATTCCTCCCACCCACTTTCCCTCGCCCCCTCCCCCATGGAGGCCCCCTTTTGAGCCATGTGTCGCTTACAATGCGACCCATGAAGCCCTCCGCTCCGTCCCTTCTGTCTGACTCCGCGTCCCTCCGCAGGCCCAAGGCATCCAAACGAAAACCAGGGGCGGGTCGCCGTCCGAAAAAGCATGCCCCATCTGCCGAGCACAACCCTTTCCAACTCCTGCAATCTTCCATCGGCGAGCCGTCCCGCGGTCTCTCCGAACTTCCTCCTGTGTCCACCGCGGGGCCTGCTGCTGCTCGGCCCCCCTCGCCACCCCTCGCCCCCGCCATCCCCACGGCCCCATCCATCCCAGAGCTGGCCCCTGAGACGTCGGCCTGGTCGCCCGACCGCTCCCCCGAATGGCAGACGTACACCACCCGACGCGGCACCAAGTTTCGTGAGCCGCTGCCTCCCTCGCCGCCAGCTGCCTCCATGCCCTGCAGCAAGGCCGCCGGACCTCTCCCAACCCCATCACAGCCACTCGGGCTGGCGGCAAACATCCCAACGGCGGCTTCTGTGCGGCCCTGCCAGAAGAAGGGCACCGATGAAGAACCAGACGAGGAGGAGGGTGGAGATGATGAAGAGGAAGAGGAGGAAGATGAGAGAGAGGATGAAGAGGAGGAGGAGGAGGAGGAGGAAGAAGAAGATGGAATCCATTCAGACGGGGAGTCATCATCCTCTGGGTCCTCACGCAGCCTCTCGCGGTTCGAAGACTCCGACTCGGACTCACTCGTTGTCTTCGCTCGGGCTCCCGAGCCGCCCCTCGCCGTCTCCCCGGCCAAGGTCATGCCCCGGTCCCCCGAATCCTCGGCGAGCGACTCGAGCCCCGACCTCCCCGAAGATTCCGATGCTCCGACCGCCGTCCATCAGCCACACCGCGACGAGGACAGCCCTGCGCCCCAGCTGCCCATGCTGCTCTTCATCCAGATGGAGTTCTGCCCACGCCAGTCCCTCGCACAGGTCGCCTGTGCTGCCCATGGAGACGGCGCCCCGTCCCGGGTTGGGATCTTCATTTAGCTCATCTCCACGCCACTTTGCTCCCCGGTCACCCCGACCCCGCCGACCAGATGATCCGCAATCACGAGCTGACCGACGAAAAACAGATCTGGGTCATCTTTCAGCAGATTCTCGAGGGTTTGGCCCACATCCACTCGCAGGTCGTCACCCTCCTTTGGCCCCCATTTTCGCTCACCACGACTGCATTCTTTCGGCTTTCGCTCAGGGGATCATCCACCGGGATCTCAAGCCGCAAAATATCTTCGTCGCTCGAAGCGGCGACGTCAAGGTCCCACCATCCCCACCACCATCATCACAACGCATAACATCAAGAACAGCAAGAACAGATCATACCCATCGGTGACAATCATGCCCATCTCTTCTACCTCTCTTGGTTTTTTCTTCTGTTCCTCCTTTCTCGTAATGACACCACCATCACAACGCCACCAAACCCAACCCCTCCCTCTCATCCCTTCACCCCCCACGACGCGGCCCTGCTTCTATGCTCGACCATCCCCGGCCAGATCGGCGACTTTGGCCTCTCGACTCTCGCTTCGACCCGCCAGCGCGCTCCAGATTCGGTCAAGGTGCGCTACGCGCCTTCTCTGCCACTCACCCTCTGCGCCTCTTCCAGATCGCCTCCAAGCGAGCTGACTTACCGTCGGGCCCGGAACGCACCTCCAAGGTGGGCACATTCTTCTACCGCGCCCCTGAGCTCGACCAGAACGCGTATGACGAGAAGGGTCGGCCTCGCTTCCATCATGCCCAACAATCTCCTCCTCCCCGTTCTTCCCGCGCCTTCTTCATAGTCGACATGTTTTCGCTGGGCATCATCCTGTTCGAGTGCTGGTATCATCCCTTTGGTCCGTAGGGGTACACCGCAGCCATTTCGCTCACTCTGTCCCGGCACAGAGACCCAGTCGGAGCGCTCGCGTGTACTGATGGCACTCCGGCGCGATCTCACATTTCCAGAGGAATTCACAAGACTTCACATGACCCGTCAGGTCGGTTACCCCGATGCGGTGAGTGCCTTGCTTGCTCCTTGCAGCGGCTTGGGCACTTCATCAATGGCGGCTTGGTTGCTGGGCTTGGTGTAGTGCGAGCTGATTCGCTGGCTGCTGGATCCGGACCCGGCCAAACGGCCCACCGCCCGCCAGCTGCTCCGCGACCAACGAATGCCTCTGCAGGTCCAGGACGACGCGATGCTCATGGCCCTGCGTTCCGCCACGGATCCGCACACGCCGTACCACCGCGAACTCATGCAGATGCTCTTCGTCAAGTCCGAGGATGTCCTGGGCCCCGAGCCGCCGGTCTCCCGGGTGCCCCACCCCAGTTCTGACAGCTCCGCATCCCGCAGTCTCTCGGCCCTCATCACCACGGCTCATGCCGTCTGCCGCGCGCATGCGGCCACCTTCCTGCCTGCTGGGCTGCTGGAGCCCAAATCCTCCGCGACGGCTCTGACGTTGATGGACGAACGCGGGGCGCTCAATGTGATTCGCACCAACCTGACCGCGGCTTTTGCGGCCCACGTCGCTGCCACGAATACCCAGTGGATTCGACGTTACGACGTGGGCCCTGTCTGGCGGGCTGGGCTCCCCGACGAGGTGGGACACGAAGATTCGGGCCGTCCCGTTGAAGACCATCTCTGCAGGTCTGTCGGCCCCTTGTCTTCATTCGATCACGGAGGTCCCGTCGGGGTGGGCAGCTTTGATATTGTCGAAGGCATGGATCCGGACCCGAGCGGCATCCCGCCGCCCGTCAGGAATGTCGAGTGTCTCCTGGTGGCCCTCGATCTTGCCACCCGCGGCGGATGCACCGCAAAGAACCTTTGCATTCGGGTCTGCTGTCTTCGTCTGGCCTGACTTCTGAACCCATTTCACCATCCCTCCCCCTTTCGCATCGGCAGATTGGACATGCGGCATTTGTCGCTGCCATTTTGGCTAAATCGGGCATCGCCCAGCAGCAAGCCTGGAGCATTTTGGAGTGCCTCAAGGTTTGCGTTGCGGGCCCTCGGGTTGACCCGCTGAGTCATCCCCCTCTGTAGCATCCATGGAAAGACGCCCAGAAACTCTTGGTGCAGCAGTTCCACCTCAGCGAGGCCCGCGCCGCTCAACTGCGGCACATGAGTGAGCTTGCGGGCCCTGCTCGGGGGTCCCTGGCCAAACTCGCCCAGTTGGAAACGTTCGCGGGGGCTGCCGAAGCCAGCCGTGAGATCGAGGAGATGCTCGGATGGGCCGTCCGGATGGGCCTCTCCGAGGAGCTCGTCTGTCAACCCGATGGCACAGCATCACTTCTTCCCGTCCCTCCGTTCCAGTTTCTCGTCGATCCCACGCTCCACGGTCGGGTCCCCTTTCTCCGCGGCGTTTGCTTTGAGATTTGTCTGCGTGGGCCCCTGAGCACCAGCCCCACCTTCGAGATCGGCTTTGGTGGTCTGTTGGACCTCGCAAGGAGCACCACCCATTCCATCCACTCTGACCAGGTCGTTATTGCGCCTCGACAGCCCGTCCCATTCCTTGTGTTGGCGTGCAAGTGGCCCTTGATCGAGTGGTCGCGGCTGTTCAGGTTTGCCCGTCTTTTCCCCTTTTCGAAGCAGCTCGGTTTCGGCAGATCGTGCACCCGACGCCATTGGTCCACGTCACGTCTGCGGGCTTCGAGAAAGCCCTGCCGGAGATCATCTCCATCACGAGCCAACTCTGGCAAGAGGGCATCTCTGTCTGCTGTCCTCCGACGGGTTCCGACGTTTACATCATCCTTTGTCTAGGCGTCGTATGCTCTGGCCAAACCAGCGGAGAAAGCCGACATCTTGCAACGTTGTCTCCACCAAGGCTTCGCGATTGTGATCATCGTTCGTCCGTCAACAGGATCCGGTTTTGCGTTTAAGGTTTGTTCAGGAATCCCAGAAACCAACCTTTTCTTTTTCAATCCAGATTCACAATCTCCTTCCCTCCCGCCGTCACGGACGCGAAGGGGGCATCACTGACCCGCCCGAATATGACCTGCAGCGGCAGGAGGTGGTGCATCACGTGAAGCTCCTTCTCGGCGGCTCGGCGGAGACGCCATCGGTGCCCCAGGGGAAGCCGTGGAAAGTCCCTGGGCGGAGTCC
Source organism: Paratrimastix pyriformis (assembly GCA_027972325.1). Classification (NCBI taxonomy): domain Eukaryota; phylum Preaxostyla; family Paratrimastigidae; genus Paratrimastix; species Paratrimastix pyriformis. The sequence goes on from JAPMOS010000116.1 coordinate 86,910, forward strand.
GGCGCGTGACCCTCCATTGCCACCCGATGTCTCCGAGCCGGGAGCCGAGAGCGAAGAGCGGCCGGAGGAGCCGAGGGGACGCCGCCGGACGCTGAAAAACAGAGATAAACGCGATTTTCGAGAGAAGACTCGCCGCCGCTCGGCGACACGAGCGAGGAAATAGATCTGCTAGCCCCAAGCTGGCGGATCAGGTGTTAGAAGAAGATCGGGTGGATGGTCTCCCGGGAAATGGGCGAGCGACACGCGGGGCACTTGCTGTTCATATCAGCGCAACGGACGAGGCACTGGAAACAAAAAACATGGCCTCCAAACCAAGTCAGAGCCGGAAGATGTGTTCCACAGACCGCAAGTGGCGCACGCTGGAGAGGAAAGAGGCTCGAAACAGACTCCACATGAAGCCATCTTTTTCAGCTTGTTCAAGATGGCCTCGTTCTCGGCTGAGGTCCCGTGGCCCTCGGGAAGCACTTCGGTAATCTCTTGGACAGCACGAGGGACAGCATGATATGCTTCGAGGACAGCAAGCAGGCCACGCCCAGGGGCCACATGGGGCACATACTCCGGCGGTCGAGCTACTCGCATTATTTCATGGCGCAAGATTTCATCGTTGATGCGCTCAAACTGGGGATACGGTCAGTGTTGTGTCAATGAACAAATAGACCCAGTCATTCGCAGTAGGAAGCTAAAAACAAGACAGATGAGTGGATTAGCTGGGCAGGATTCAGAACTCGCTCTCCAGTAATCGTGCACTCAGTGGTCTCATCTGGATCAAGGTCGATCGGGGTGTTCTGACCGGCTGTTTGCCCAATGATCTCAAGATCGTCCTCGTCTTCTTGGTTGGGCCGATTTGAGGCGTCCGTCGCGGGCAAGATCCAAGTGCTCTATCCCCTATGACCTCCCCTCATTCCATCTTCTCCAAGAGTCCCACTAGCGCTATTCGGAGTCCCGCTCCATGGCCAATGCGCAGCCCAGTACCGTGGCCCGCGAGGAGCCCTGTCCCGACTCCCCAGGCGTACCAGTACAATGCACCAATAGAGTTTGAGGAGAACCGCGAACATGAATTTAAAGCAGTACAAATTACAAAAAAGCTTTCTGAGATGGTCGTCCATTTGGCAAGTGAATACATGAACGGTTTGCAGGCTTTCTTCTTACAAGTTTTTCATCTTTTCCAGCTTTCCTGAACACACGCGGAGGGACGATTTATTTTGGCGTTGAAGACAACGGAATAATCAAGGGGATTCGTGTAGATCGGAAAATGAGGGACACTCTCCGTCTCGGCATCGATTCAGCCGTTAATCTCTACCGCCCGCAAGTCGATCCTTCTCTCTACACGGTGACCTTCGTTCCAGTTGTCGGTGGTCCATTCGAAGACCTTGCTGTCCTGCAGATTTCTGTACAGAAAGGCCGAAGTCCGGTCTACTTTACAAAACCCGATCGATTCTCTGCCTACCTGCGGCGCGATGGTGGGAACATACGGTTGGTCTCCCGGCCGTCCCATTTTCACACCTGCGCACCCACTGACATGCATGTGCACGAACCACGTCCCTCCCAACCACCCGCTTCCTCACCCACTCTTCCCCATTATTCCAACCCCCCCCCCCCCCCCCCCCCACGCACACCCTCCACTCTCCCCTTCTGCTTCCCTCTCCACCGACCCCTTGGTCACGTACTCTCCCATCTCGCTCCCCACAGAATGTCCCCCGAAGTGATCGAGCAACGCATCAAATTCGGAAACACCACCCCGGAGATCGACCCGCTGCTGGGCATCCCTTCTTTGGTGCCGCCACTCTCTCCGATGCCCCTGGGCGAGGCCCCGGGATCGTGTGGGCCGAGTCCGATGGGCCCCCCGCCGCCCCCAGCTATTGCCATATCGCCCTCGGGCGCGTCTCCGTTTTCGGCATCGTCCGAGCAAGCCCCTGGTTCTGCACGATCCCGCCCCCCGTCACCAATGCGGACTGCCTCTATTCCCATCCCCACCATTTCTAATCTCCGCGGAGGCACGGGCATCTCGCGGATGGATGGGCACTCTCCCCTCGACCCGTCGCCGCTTTTTGGAGTCTCGCCCACACAGTCGGCCCGCATCCCCCCTCCTGCGCTCCCACGTGCTTTTATCGGTCGGGAGCGCGAACTCGAGCAAATCATGCGCTTTGTCACGGAATCCACGGAGCCGTGCAAGGTCTCCTCTTCGCCCTGCCGCCCCGTCGCACCCCTCTTCTCCAGGTGATTTCGCTGTTCGGTATGCCCTGCTGTGGCAAGTCAGCCCTCGCCCACCGACTCGTCCGAGATCTGACGGTGCAAGGATGGGACCATACGCTCTTCCAGGATCTGAAGGGCATCCTCACCAAGAAAGTCGAGGTCTGGCACGAGGAAGTCCGAGTGATAGCTGGCGGGCTGCGGTTCCTTTTTCTTGTTTCTTCCTGACTCACCACCTCTTTGCAATTCCAGCCTCTTGAAGCGATGCAAGCAATGATCCTCTCAGCGATGCCCTCGGTACAGCTCCCTGACAACCCATCTTTGGTCAAGGGCCTCTACCAGGGCATCTTCCAGGCCAAACGGACCGTGCTCTTGCTCGAGAACTGCTCCACACAGGAGCAGGTGGCCGAGCTGCTGCCACTCTTTTCCGAGTGCATCGTCCTGGTGACCTCGCGTCGGCATCTGGCGCTGACCCTGACCGTGGAGACGCTCGAGATGCGGCTGGGGCCCCTCGACTCACAGGACGCTGCCGAGTTGCTCATGACACTGGCTCCTTCTGCCGACCCGGCCAGCATTCCTGCTCTGGTCGAGGCGCTCGGCTATCTTCCCAACGCTATCACTCAGGCGGCGAGGTCATTGTCCCGAACGCCTCCATTGCACTGACCTGTTGTCCGCACACACCTTGGACACGCATATCGCTTGGTCATTCCTTAGGATCACCGTCCTGCGCCGCCTGACACCTGCGCTGCTTCTGTCGAAGCTTACAGACGAGCACCCACCTGTCGAGTTGTTACGAGAGCTCGTTATGCCTGAGTATGGTCTGTGAGGTGCTTGACCTCTGCGGGAGACTCGGTCACTCTGCAGGCCCCGCCGACTATAACGAGGCCCATTTTGTGGCACTTTCCGTCTTCGGGGGGTCCTTCTCCATCGCGGCGGCGGCTCACGTGCTCCAGTTGGCTCCCGATGAAACTGTTTTTGCTCTCGGCGAACTCGTCGAATCGAGGTTTGATGATAGCTTCCCCGTGTTCTGATCACCCTTCCTCCCAGCCTTCTCCAATATGACGAAACTCTGAAACGCTATGTTTGCAACGACTTGCTGCGGTCTGCACTGATGCTCGAATGCGCTCTTCCATTTCTTCTTTAGATTGTATACCCGTCGTGCCAATGAGGTCTGCGGTTGGCACGGCTGGCGCTTCTATGCCGCTGATTTGCCCGTCGTAGGAGAAATTGACAGAGCCTGAACTGCGGCTTTGCGAATTCTGTGCTGACCGGATCCATGAACTGACTGCAGTCAGGTCTGGTGCGCCCTCGTCCGTGGCTGACGGTCCGCTCCGCCCTAGGATGGAACGACGCCTGGACGAGCTCCTCCAGGTCTTTTGGTTGGCCTGCTTTTTCATGAGCGTCTTCGTTTTTAGGACACACACAACTTTTGTCGTTGCTTCCGCATCCTCCGAGGATTCGGATACAGTCCCCAGCCTCCACAATCAGGGCCGGCCCTCCTCTTTCTCTTGACGAGGATCAACACGGATCTGCAAGGATCGGGGCTGATTGCCAATTTCCCAGTCGAGCTCATGCGCGAGTGGGAACAACTCGACGTCCTCCTTGGAACCCGAATCCCATCAAAGAAGGCCACCGGTGCGGGCTTGTTGACCCCCGACTCGGATTTGACCTCCGCCCCGTTGCCTCTCGCGGAAACCCGTCGCGCCCCGAAGAAGAAACACGGCACGGCATACTTCCAAGTGAAGGTCAGTCCGACAGATGAAGCTGGGGACGGGCCGACTCGTGGCTCGGATGAGACCCAGACACCCAGGCCACCACCAGCCTTCTCGACGCCCGAGGCCCCACCACCAACCGAGACAACCCCCACCGCCGCATCCGAAGATCCCACTGATCCGCCCATTTCCGTCCATCCAGCGTTACTCTAAAGAACTCGTCGCATGTACCCAAAACAAGCATTGAGGCACGCTCATTTTTTGCGCGGGCGAGTCGACTTGCAAATTGTTTTCGTCCTTCTGCTCAAGAAAAGATCCCCCATTTTATTGCAGAAAACGATCCCCATTTTATTTTCGCGCCCTATTTTCGCGCGCTTCGCGCGCTTGGGCAAAGAACCAAGCTTATTCAACACTTTCAGTTGGGTTGTTTTCTCCAAGATCCCTCGTTTTGAGACCTCTGCTTTTGAGCGAGCGGCCGGGAGGAGGGGAGGGAGGGGAGGGGAGGGGGGGGGGAGGGAAGGGGAGGGGGAGGGAGGAGGGGGAGGGAGGGGAGGGGAGGGAGGGGAGGGAGGGAGGGAGGAGGAGGGAGGGGAGGGAGGGAGGGAGGGTTTGACGCCGCTTACAATGGGAATGCGTTTTAGAAAAGCAGTGCGTATGGTATGATCGATACCACCATGACCGTTGTCAACTCGATGAGCAGGCAGCATTGATGATGCTGTCCTGCGGAAATTCGGCAAGGTAGAAGCAGAGATAGTCCTATTATTGTTTGGTGTCTCTCACGGTCCGCTCTGCCGATTGTGGCAAAGCAAACATGCTCGTGACCACCCCTGGGTTATTCCCCTGGTGTACTGTACAGAAATATCACCTTTGACTGGATTTGTGGATGCGGAATGAGCTCCTCGCCGGCTTCTCAGGCAAAGGTCGGACATTTCCGAAACACTCTCCGTATTGTGTCTCTTCTCTCGAAGTCGCCAATCAATAATTTCAGGGTTGAGATCGGCCAAAAAAAACTGTGCTACTTTTTCTTGATCGAAGATCGGAGCCGGGAGCAGTTGTGTCGTCTTTTGCTTGAAAAGAGCGAGGATATTCTCCCATTCTCCGGCACTCAGGTCCCATTCCACCATACTACTTCATCTTCATTTTCCCTGCAGATTCCTTTCATCCCTTCCACAATGTGCGGTCTCTCTTCTCTCTTGAGATCATATACGGCACTTCAAATTTCCTTGCAATGGCTGCAATTTCGGGATTTTGTTGCGTGCCACCGAAAACGCAAAATGGGTCTGGGCGAAAACGGCCTTGTTGCCTCCCTTGGCATTCTGCAACTCGGAAAGTGGACCTTTCGCCCGTCTGTTTTTTCTTCTCTCCTCTGGTATTGAAACAATTTGTATAATGAAGGAACATGGACCTCCCAAAATCTGCACCCGGAGAAGGGGCTGCACTTCGGCCCGACCTTCTCGTTGGAGATGGCCTGTTCTGGAATATCGTGGTGGAGTTCGAGTGTGCCAACCATGGTCACAGTCTCCCCTCCTTGGCCCGGAAACTTCTCCGCCTTGCCTCCACCAATTACTCGGCTTTCCTCGAGAATGCCCCTGCACCTGCACCTGCACCTGCACCTGCACCTGCACCTGCACCTGCACCTGCACCTGCACCTGCACCTGCACCTGCACCTGCACCTGCACCTGCACCTGCACCTGCACCTGCACCTGCACCTGCACCTGCACCTGCACCTGCACCTGCACCTGCACCTGCACCTGCACCTGCACCTTCTGCATCGGCAACAGCAGCCTCTGTGGTATCAGGATTCGCCCCCCCTCCTGGTCCGGTTTCCATTCATTTCCGCTTCGCTCACCCTCGCGCCGAGCAGTGGGCAGCGGCTGGGCACTGCGGTTGCTCTCGGCGACACGCGGCGATGATGCGATTGGTTGGTACTGTCGCCAACTTGACGGCCTCTCCCCGTCCGCACTGGTGCGCGTTTCCTACCACTTCCTGCGGTATCTGCAATATGCGGCCGTTCCCAACGCCCCGTCGGATTCTCTTCAGCCGTTCGTGGAGGCCTTGGCGAACCCGTCTGGTTTGTGATGGGGGGTTGCGATCCTGTCCTTCCATCTTTCTACACTGTCTGCATCCGCACAACAGTGGCGGACTTGCGCAGGTTTGCCCAGGAACTGCGGACTTTGGTGGTGGATTTGCAATTGCCACCCGAGCTGGAGGTGGGCCCGAACTGGTTCTTTCGACAAACTTTCATCAGTGGTGGGTCCCTCCACCACTTGCGTGACTTTTTGAAGGCATACAAGGGTCTGTCTGGCTGGGGGTGGATGGAGCTGGGGTTTCCGCTGCTTATCGATAATGTACGTATTTGCAGCCATATTCCGCCGCCGAGCCCATGTGCCCTGGAAAGAAAATGAGAGACCGAATTCACCCAAACTACCTCCTCCCCCCAGGCGGCGCGCTGCTCTGCTCGGACGGTACTCCCGCTTGGCGCGATCCATGCGAAAAGGAGGCCCTCGCTCGGTTCTTTTCCACTTTCACTGGGATTGTCGATGCAGCCGCCCACCTGCTTGATGTCGCAGCATCGAAGCAACCCACACCATCCGACATCATTCTCTCATCGACCACACCCAGCTTCCCCTCTGTCCGCACGCGCGTGCCCATCCCCAGCGCGCTGTACCCGGCAGCCCCTCTTGAGACCATGAATTATGCACCGTCCTTCCCGTCCCGGACTCAAGATCCCGACTGGTCTGCGGACTTGGCCCCCGGTTCGGTCGATCTGCAGTATCTGGAGGGCATCACCCTGGAGCTTTTGGAGGCCTTTCTCGTCCCTCCCTCGCCTCCCATGCCCCTGTCCCTGCGTTATAAGGGTACGGCCGAGGAGCGCACCCTGGCGGCCGTGTCTGGGGTTCCCATCAGCCCGAGCAATCGCCCGCGGACTCCATCCCTCACGTCCCCCCTGCCACCTCGACCCCCGCCGGGCCCCCTCGCGTCTCCCCCAACACGGGGTTCTCTCATGTCCCCCCCGCTATCTCGACCCCCGCTTAGCCAAATGCTCCCTCTGGCCCCGCTGGCCATGATCATTGACCTCAATGCCGAGAGCCAACCCACTGACGACCAGGACAACGTTATCTTGGTTCGCCTGGTCCAAGACCCCACCACCGGGATTGTGCACTTGGCCCGCGTGCGGCAGTTCAACCTGCTGCGCCGTGTGGAGTTTCTCTTCTTCCTGGTGCATTACTGGGTCATCGCCGCGGGCCGCCTCATGCCCGCACTCGCTCCGGATGGTGACAACGCTGCTTCGCCTTCGCTGTCCCGGCGCAGTTCTGATCGGCACAGTTTCGACCCCGGCTCGGGTCGCAGTCGCAGTTCGGACCCCGGCTCGGGGCACAGTTCGGACCCCGGCTCGGGGCGCAGTCCTGACCCAATGGGCCGTCAAGGCGTCTTACCCTGCAAACGACCAGGTTCGTCTTTCTGGGATCCCGCTTCGTTTTAGTCGATTTGCCCCATTCGCGACAGCGTCCCCCGAGAAACCTGCTGAGGCTTTGCCTCCTTCGGAAGAGGTGCTCGCCCCCCTCTGTGCCGGCCCGACCGGTGCAGCCGCCCAGCGCATTGCCGATGCTGTGGCCATGCTGAGACGCAAACTGCCTCCCCAATCCGTCCTCGCCTCCGCCTCCCACGAGGTGCTCGCTCGCCTGTGGTCCGTCCACCCCCCTCCCCACTCTTTGCAAATCGGCCTTTGCCCCACGCCATTTCGTCACGTATCCGGCCGCTGTCTGATCTGCACCCTTTGCCTATCTTTTCTGCTCAGTGCAATTGTTCTGGCGAAACAGCAATCGGATGACCACGGCTCGCAGGTGGAGGCCGAGTTCTTGGGGACTCTGGGCTGGGAGGCCTTCTGGCGTTCCTCGGGGACCTCCCGGCCGCCACCTTCTTTGTTCGAGGCCGAGATGGAGGCGCTTCTCGCATTGGCTGAGCAAGAAGTTGAATGCCAGTCGGACATGACTCCTTAGGACCTGTCATTCTCTTCCGTCCTCTCGTTGTCGAGGTCAGTTCTTTTAGCCGGCATCACTTCATTTTCTCCCTCATCAGCTCCCGGGATGTGTGTGCTGGCCCGATCGTCTTCTCCGCTCGGGGGACCGTGCCGGGGGCCACATGCCAGACCCCTGCCGACGGTGCGGACTGGCCTTCGACGGGCTCTCTCCTCCGTCTCGACCCTCCTCCTGGTTCGCGATGCCCTCGCGCTCATGACCAGAGCGTGCCCCCGCACCGCACCGCCCAACTGGCATCCCAACATCGTGCGGCACGCCTGCCCAACAGGCACCCCTGTCCGGCCGGGACGAGCCACCGCATTCGAGTCGTTTGGCCCGGTCCTCCCCCGGAGTGTAACGCATGGCGCGAAGGCGCGAGGAAATTTTTTCTTGATGCCTGCGCCCTCGCAAATACACTGCTTGTCTCTCTCGGTAGTCGGCGATGAAGTGATGGTTGGACACGCAGGAAGCAGCGGGCTTGTGCGTGCTGCTGTTGCTGTTGGCTGGGGGATGGCGGGAGGGGTGGTCGGAGTCCCCAGTGGCGCGCCAAAATGGAAGACACCCGCTCGCGCCCGAGGCTGGCACTCCTGCGGCAGGTCAAGCAGGACTTTGGCCACAGCGAGGCCGACCTGGACGACATGTGCTGCGCGCAGGAATGTACCTCGACAGTGAGTTCCTCCGCACCTGGAAGTCCAGACATGCTGAAGTGAAACGTGGTGGGGCCTGCATCTGCTGCAGCGACGCGGGGCCCCTCGAGGACGCCCAGCACATTATCCAGCAGTGCCCGGCGTACGAGGGCCTGCGGAAGAATGCTTGGGACCGCATCCATGCCGTCCTGGGGGCCCCCGACTGGGCCCGACTGGAGGCCCTGGGTGGCGACAGGTGGCAGATCATGATCGGGAGGCCGGCTGCGGGATGGGGCCGCCTGACCAAGGGGGCCGTCAACAGGATCGCGGGGGACTTCCTGGCCCAGGTCCACGCGTTTCGCCTCCAGCTGCTCCGAGAGAGGGGGGCCGAGCCGCCGCGGGTGGCCGGAGACGCGCGCCCCGGCGCCAGGCGACTTCATCACGGCGGGACAATTTTCCTGCCGAGGTCGGCAGCCGAGGTCGGCCGAGGTCGGCCGAGGTCGGCGCCGAGGTCGGCCGAGGTCGGCGAGGGTCGGCCAAGGTCAGCCTGAGGTCGGCCTGAGGTCGGGTGAGGTCGGCCAGGGTCGGCGAGAAATCTGACCTCGGCCGACCCCGGCAGCCGACCTCGGCCAACCCCGGCCGACCTCAGGCCGACCTCGGCTGCCGACCTCGGCCAACCCCGGCCAACCCTGACCGACCCTGGCCGACGGCTCTGCCGGGGTCGGAGGTTGCCGAACTCGGCAGTTGAGGTCGGCCCAGGGTCGGCCGGAGGTCGGCCAAGGTCGGCAGCCGAGCTCAGCCAGGGTCGGCAGCTGAGGTCGGCCCAGGGTCAGCCTCGGCAGCTGTGGCCGAAGAGGTCAGGTCACGGGCATCCAAGAATGTTCATTGGTTTTCGAAGCTTCAGAAGAATGTACTGTCAGCTTCCTCTCTGAGAGAAAGACAAGGAGCCAGCGAAAGCAGCATCAAAAAAGGCAAAAATTTGCTTTCTCTTCCTTCTCAGGTCCTGCTTCACGAGACTTCGGGATCTTACGTCGACCTGCAACTGGGTTGCCGGTGCTTCGACTACCACGCTCCCCCAATCTCAGGGGGCGGACTTCTCGTGGATGGGGCGGACTTGACGAGAGGGAAGAGCCTTTACCGTTGTCGTGGAGGTTTACCAACGCCCGAAGGGTTGGGTACAACGCCCTTTTCCCCAAGCCACAGGGGTTCTCAATATCACAACCGAAGTCGTGAATCTGCCGACACTGGCGCAAGCCCCCGGCCCACTTGGTTGAACGGTGGGTTCGCATAGACTGCCTGCTTGTTCCAATCCTGGACAAAGGCATCCTGGCCCTCGGCACAAGGGTCTGGCCGCAGGCTCCAAAACCTCCCCACCTGAGCGTTGCTCATCGTAGCGAAGGCGTCGAGCTCGGGGCGATAACGGAGTTCCCGACAGGCCCAGGCAAAGAGCCTGGGATTGAGTTTCCAGTCGGACGAATCTGTCATCCGCGACAGCCAGTCCGCCCGGACATTGGTCACCCCGGCAATATGCTCGGGGACGACCGTCACTCCCATTTCCTGGCAGAGCTCCCAAAGCTCCAAGAGCAGGGACAGCAGGTGAGGACTCGAGGTTCTCCACGCTCGGACCGCCGAGGTAGCTACCATCGAGTCCGATTGCCAGCGCAGACACGTGCCGGCCGTCAAGAATGGACGGAACGCACGGAGACCGAACAGCAGGGCACTGAGTTCCTGCCAGTTTATATGTCTCGCTGTCTCCCCCTCCGATTCCCGCCAGTTCCCCCTGGCCTCCAGGGGTACGGCACCATTCTCCAGCGTGGCTCCCCACGCCATAGAGCTGGCGTCGGTCTGCAGCACCCGCGTCGGGTTCGGCGGAGCTGTGGACGCACCGTTGAGGGGAATCGCCGTGGACCACCACAGCAGCTCTCTCCGAGCCTCGTCGGTCAGTGTCGATGTCCCGTGCCACCCCGACTTGCTCACTCCTCTCACCTTGCACTTCTCCAGGTGGAAGAGATGCAAGCAGGCCGGCACCACCGCCGGCCTGGTCGAGACCAATGACCCCAGCACCTGCGCCAAGCGACGGGTCTGGACCACTTTCTTCCCTTCCAGGCTCTTCAGCATAGCCAACAAGGCCTGGACCCTCTCGGGCGGAAGGGTAATCCTCAACCTCCTGGAGGCCCCGGGGTTCTAGCCGATCAGCACATTCAAATTGCGTGCTTGTTCTTCCCTCGTGCATGCATATTGCCGAGGAGAATCACCTTAGTGACTTTCAAGCTCATTTTCTAAAAGAGCACGCACAATGTGGCAAGCGCGAAGTGTTTATTGAATTTTTCAATCGCGCTGAGGAAGATGATCTGGTCTTCCACGACCTTGACCACATTTCTACTTTCAAGAATTCGATGCTGGATGAATTTTGCAAACTCTTTGGGCATTTGGGTTTCTCTTCTGGAGCGCTTCCTTCGAGTACCTTGTTGAAGGGCATCATTGAATCGCTGCAGAAGGGTTGTTCTCCAGCTGTGTCTCGGGATCGCATTGCCGTCTGGATCCAGAAACTATTGTCCTCGTTTATGTGGCAGTGCTATCTCAAGTATCGAGACGACGCTCCACCATCTCATTCTCGCCACTCTTCGGCATCCTCAACTGACGACTCGTCTGACCCTCCAACTTCGCCAGAACGTTTTCCTACGCGTACCCATCAACGTGGTGGGGGACCGGGACGTGTCCATTCCCGGTCTCACTCATCATCTGATTCATCGGCGACGAGGCGCAACAAGACTCCCCGCTCCCGCGTCCGTTCACGCTCACCGAAGCACGCGGATGCAAGGGGTTCGCCTCGCCCCTCGCCCAAGAAGGCTGCGCGTACGGAGGCGACCTCCACACCTGCCCGGGAGGTGACGCCGCCCCGCCTCCGCCCCCTGCCGCCTCGGTGCCGGCCCCTGGTCCGGTCCAGACTGAGCAGGGGAAGCCGCTCCTGCAGTCCGCCTTGGGTCTCGCCCAGGCGGGATGGAAGGCGATCAAGGGGCCGTTTGCGCGGGCAGCCCCGCTCCGACCAAGCCGGCTGCGGCCAAGTCGAGTGTTCTGGCGCCCCCTCCACCACCTCCTCCCACTTCTCGCCCTTCTGACCCTCCTTCACGTCCATCTGCTCCTCCTCTTCCCTCTGCCTCCCCAATCTCGTGTGCCGATCTTGGCGTCCGTGTGGTGCGTGCCGGGCGTCCTCCTTTTCCAACCCCGGATGGACCGGCGGTGAGAGACTTCTCGTGGTTGCGCGCGAGCACTGTCTATGTGTGCTACACCCACGCACGATGGTATGTCGGGAGTAAACCTCCCCCGTTCAGGCCTTTTTAAAATGTCTTTTCGTTCTTTTGTTTCATGGATGCGGGGGGTTCTGCGTGTTCTCTCTCTCCTGTCCGCTCCTTCCATTCCATGCGTCTGCTGCCGGTCTTCAGTGGACGAGTGCGTCGTCCATGTTGGTTGGTGGTTTATCGCATGTTACCCCCCCACTTCGGTGGGATGCACCCCCCGTTATGAGCTGATCAATACAGGGGGTGTTGGGCGGGGGACCCCTTTTGGGGTTTCTCCAAGTATCCAACACACACAACACACACACCTCCTGGAGTCCAGCTGGAACCCCAGGAAGATGATCTGCTTCACCCCGGTGAAGACGGACTTGCTCTGGCTGATTGCAAAGCCCAGGCCGCAGAGTAATCTGAGAGTCCTCAATACATCCTGCTGTGACCCCTCCAGAGTCCGGGAGAGAATGAGGAGATCGTCGAGATACACAACGATCCTCACCCCCTCCCTCCGGAGTTGCTCCACAACCGGCCTCATCAATTTGGTGAACGTAAACGGGGCCCGGGCCGCCCCGAAGGGCATGGCCGTCGCCACAAACGTTTGCCGGCCCCAGGCGAATGCAAGCCTGGGTTGGGAGGTCGGGGCCACAGGTATGTGCCAGTAAGCCTTTCTGAGGTCCAACTTCGTTAAGAAGTCTTCCTCCCTCAGAAGGCACATGGCATCCTGTAACCCCTCCATCTTGAAATGGAGGGGGGCCACATATTGATTGCTGGGACGGCAATCGAGAATCGGACGTAAAGTCCCATCCCCCTTCGGAACCGTAAACAAGGTCTGGATCAGGAGACCCTCCGGTAACGGGCTCCCCACCTCCCTTGCTGCCCCCAGCTCCAGCATTTCTGCCACCTCCTGAGAGATGGCCATCGAGGCAGCCTGTGACAGCTGCTTCGCCGGACGAGGTCTGAACGCTTTCTTCGGACAAACCTCGAAGTCCACCTGAAAACCCTCTTCCAGGATTTTCAAGGCAAAGGCCCGACTCGGGGATTCCAATTTCCGCCATTGCTCCAGTCTTGAGGACAGTTTCTTTGGAAAGTCCCTCAATTCCGAGGTCTGGGCGCAAATGGCTAGACACTCTTCGAAAAAAGCAATTCTCTGACTGCTTCTTTTCTTTGATGATCACAGGGCATCCCCGTGAAGGGGCGAGGCCCGCTTCCGGGAGCGTCGACCCCCGCTCCGCTAAGGCCAGCGCCCCCTCCTGACCCTCCCTCTCAACCCCCCCGAAGGGACGAAGATAAGGAGCAGCTTCCTGTTTGGCTTCAACTCGCGCACGCTTAGTGTTGGCCACAGGGGCGGCGGCAGGGGCGGCGCCAGCAGCAGTAGCGGCGGCCATCGGGCGTCCTCGACGTTGAGCGAAATGACGCCGCGGGGCATTCGGCCGCCCACGGAACCTGGGGGCCGCAGGCCGAGGCTGGACCTTGGGGAAGCTTCGAAGCTTCCGCGAGCGTGGGGCCTGCTGAGCCACCTTCAACCCGCTCCGCGCGGTTCTCCAGCGCAGACAGGTCCTCGGCCAAGAACATCGCGTCCTCAGGGGGCGCGCCCTTAGCGAGGAGGAGCCCCGGGTGGACATGCTGAACCAATCGATCACGGCGGGTCCTCTCAACCCGGGAGAGGGCCACTTCAAGGACCTGGGACAAGCGCCCCAAGTGACCCTGAATCACGTCTGGATCCGGGTCAGCAGTGCCCGAGACCTCCATCAAAGCTGGAACCAGCATGCGGCGCATCAACATAAGATCGGCCCACTGGGCTTCGAGGAGGGAAGCAACCTCCGGCGCGCCCAGCGGGGTCTTCCGGAGGGCAGGTAAATCCAGCCCGAGCTTCTCAGGCTCAGCCAGTGGGTGCCGATAATCGAAGCCCAAGGCAGGATACTTCTTCAAAAGAGCTTGAAGGATACTCTTGGCCAAGGGAGCTCTTGTCAGAGCCTCCTGCCTCTTCCCACCCAGAGCCGAACGCTCTCGGGTACTTCGCCCTGCGCCGCCGGGGCAAAGAGATCTGCGGGAAGGTCATCCTCAGACGACACGGATTTCTCCGCGTCTTCCTCGGATTCTCCCGGCTCTCCACAGTCAGGTACCCCGCTCGCAGAAGGAGCCGAGGCTATCGGACCGGGTACAGTGAGTGCGTGTGCATGTGATTGACACAGACCTCGTTGAAAAGGCGGCATTGCCGCCGCTATGATAGCGAGGGCCTCCTTCGACGGCACCGAAAAGGGGCCGTACTTGAACCAGAAGAAGCCAAACTGGCACTTGGGGCGCACCCGGCCCAGAAGAGGCCACGGCACCAGAAGAAGCCGAAGCACCAAGAGAGGCGGGCGCCGAAGCAGCAGGAGCAGCAGCCCTGACTCCTCTCCAGAAACTGAAGAACCAACCATCCCCGCAGCCTCGCCAGTCACAGGCGCTTGCCCTTGAGGCGCAGGTCCTGCGGGGGCCAATGAACCAGCCGACTCGTCCAGCTCCATGGGTTCCGCAGCTGACGCACCAGGTGCACAAGGCTTCTTGAGGGCAGCCTTCTTGTGCGTGCGCTGCTTCTTTTCTGCCCCTTTCTCGAGGGCAGCCAGGAGGTGGTCGTCGGCGGCCGAAGACACAGACAGTGGTGTAGACATGAAAGTGTGCGAAAACCGCAAAGAAAGCGGGAGTAGCGAGCCCTATGCCGGGGGGATATTATCAAAATTTTAATTATCTTTAAAGATGCGGTTTTGGTGTAAACACGAGAGCAAACTCCATCATGTCCTTCCTGGGTGAGGAAGGAGAAAAAGGGGCGGAGCGAAAGGGGGGGCTGGAGGTCCGACATAGGAAGGACCTACCTTCCAAGTCCCCCCAAGCGTACATTATCACTTGCATCCATGATATCCGAGCCAGTCTCCCTTTCCAAACCTCCCTGTCCCAAGAGCACTGCCGAAACTCAAAGGAGTCTACAAGGCAAACGGCAACAAGGAAAACATTCGCACAGACCGTAAGCAAAAGGGAAGCCAGCCCGATCCACCTGAGCCAGAGTAGTATGCCCCTATGTCGCCAGCCTGTGCCGCATTCCCATCCCCGGCATGGTCCTCCATCCCACCATCAAGGTTTTCCCCAAAGTCGGGGTTCTCCTCTGCTCCTTCCCTCATGAGGTTATCCCCTCCGGCGGGGTTTTCCTCCTTCTTGAGGTTGTCCCCCTTGGGGTTTTCCTCCTCCGTGTCCGTCCCCCACCCAGCCGATGTCGCCCAGCGATGCCCCTTGAGGTTGTCCCCGACGGCGGGGTTTTCCTCCTTCTTGAGGTTGTCCCCGACGGCGGGGTTTTCCTCCTTCTTGAGGTTGTCCCCATCGGGGTTTTCCTCGTACCACTCGGTGAGGTTTGCCTGCCACATTTTAGCCAGGTTGTCCTCGGCCCTCTCTCTGGCCACCCCAGGGGTAACGATCCCTAGGGCATCCCGCCGGCGTAGCACAGCGGCCCCCTCCTCTCCAGCACCCGCAGGAACCGCTGCGGGTGTTAAGGGGGTCCTGGTTTGACCGTTGACCCCTTGACCGGCCCTAGCGTCACCACCAGTCCTACCGAGATCATCGATCTCAGAAAATGAGTAAACTGTAATAAATGAAAACTTACACAGACCTTCAGACGTCGTCCAAAGTTGCCCATTCATTCGGAGCTTTTGTGCGGATGCAGGCATTGGAGCTCCCATCTGCTCAGTCCAGTATTGGAATTGGATGACTGAAAAAAAAGGTACACACAGACCAACCCCATTCCAGGAAAGCTCAAAACAATAACCAGGCTGCCCTTGACCAGCCTCAACGAAATCAGCGGCCACATTCCTAAAAGTTTCTGAAGATGACAAAAAAGAATACCGGAAAGACAGACTCACTCCCAAAGAACGTGCCGCCTCAGCAACATCCCAGAGAAGGATCTTCCATCTGACCAGACGGTCAGACAGGCATCTCAGGGGGCCAGATATCTGAAATTCTAAGGATGAGCCGCTGCCAGACGTCCCAACAACCAACAAACCGGTAGTTATTTCCGACATCAGACAGGGCCCACCTCCGAGGCAAAGCACTCTGTCCAGCCGGGAGACTATGATCAAAGCATGATTAGAAACTCTCCATCCATCTTCCTCCATCCACAGACCAACGAGACATCGGCTAGACATACCACACCAACCTGAGGGCAGCCGCCACCCAATGCAGCCACCACACCAAGCCGGCACACCATCCAACCACAGTTGGAAAGTAGGGGCGCTCAGCCCACCAGAAAACGCGGGAGAAAACAGCCATCCCAACCCCCGCCAACCCTCCTGATCCCATCTCTCTCCCGTCCACCACCAGCCCCTTCGCTCCTTCCAGAGGTCTTCCCCATCTCCGTACCAGCATCCAGTTCTCATTACCAGTCTTTATCCAACCCAGACAACCACGCTTCTCGCCCCTCTCTTTTGGATCAACTACATTTACCCCTTTATTAACTCCCCACCCAATTCCCGTTCCCCTCCTTCTTGTCTGTGATATCTCCACCCACTCCAATTTTACCTTCCACCTCTCTCCACCAATTCCACCATCTGTTCCACCCCTCAGTTGCATAATGATTCCCCTCCCCATTCCAACCAAGCCCCCACCCCCTTCTTTCCCTTTTTCCATATCCCCTCGCCCCCTTTCCCCTCGTTTTTCGGGATTCAATACATCGTGCCACCAAACAATACTCGCAATTACACGATCCACCTCTCCAATTGCGCCCACCCCTTCCATTATTCTCCACCCAGTCCCCTTTCTGCACCCTTCACCAGCTCCCTTCCACTCGTTTTCAGACAGTACCAACACAGAAGGACAGGGAGAAATAGGGGCCGATGATCACAGCAGCTGCCCACCCCCACGCGCCCGTCCACAACCCGCCCAGCTACTTCACTCACAGCCCGCCCGTATCCGCAACAACAACAGCCCCCACTTCCTGCCCCCTCCGCGCCATAGCCCGGGCCCTGGGGACCTCGTCGGTCGGGATGCGGAGGACGAAGCCCCCGTCCCACCGCCCCGAATCCAAATCGCGATCCTTCAGTTTGATTTGGTCCGGGGCGGTGAGACCGCTCGTCGCAAACCACCGCATCACGTCGGCCACCGATCTGCAACCGGCCGGCCTCAGCACGATGACGGTCTTGCCAGGCACATTCTCGAACTGCTCCGACCGCTCCCCGGCAAAAATCGGCCGGCGACCCGCCACGACCGATGGCCACACTGGCGGGCCCCTCACCACACACAGCACCCGGAACACCTTCATCATAGGGTCTTGCACCTACCAAGAGATGATCATTCCCAACCCCCACCTGACAGACCTTGCCATGAACTTGTTTCCCAGTCACAAAACAGCCAGGATTGGCATCCCTAATCGCTTTCAGGAGCAACTCCAGGGAGAAGTCCCCAACAATCGTAGTGGCTGAGCGCGACTCAGGTAATTCCTCCATTCGGTGGTCCAGGATGTCCAATCCCTTCACCCCACAGAACGTGTCCAATAGTTCCAAATCATCTTCATATATGAGCACCTCAAAGGAGGGGTAGGAACCCTCCACCAGCGGCTCAGCGAATCCATCCCTCTCCATTGCCAATGTCAAGTTCCGATAGTTGGGCGAGGACGAGTCCAGAGGCTTCTTGAAACGAACCGGAACACGGACTCTCTGCGACAAAAGAGACATCATCCAACAAACTACCAGTAAGACCACGATCACATTGATAGGGCCGGGACCCGATGCAGGTCCCCCCCTCACCCCACCACAAAAGCGAAATATACCGACCTTACCCTCACGTCTCTTTTTGCTCGCAGCCTCCGATTGCGCAACAGCTGCTTCTGCATCCCGTTTCTTCTCCTCGATCTTCCCGGCTTCTTCCATTTGCTCCATCGTCATCCCAGATTGTTCTTCAGTCTTGTTCATTGGAAAATAGCAAAAGGCAGCGAGAGAATCGACGCAAAAATCGGGGCAAAGGAATTCAAAACTCAAAGGTCTATGCGACCGGGGAAGGTGAGTCCGGACTATCTGCAATTGGCGAGGCGGATTCGGGAGGAGGAGTCGGCGGAGGAGGGGCGGAAGAGGCGGAGAGTGGAGAAGGAAAAGGAGGAAGGCAATGCAGATAAGGGGAATGAAGGAAGGAGTGAGGGGAGTCGGGGGGTTGGGGCGGTCGGGGGGGAAGCGAAACCAAGAGTCAAGAGGCAAGCAAAGTTGCAGTGCGTCGGGGGAAGGTGGCAGAGGAAACATGGGAGGGAGGATGGGGTGGGAAAGGGGGAGAGTAAGAAGGGAAGGAGCGAGAAAGAAGATGGGGAGGAGGGGGGTCGGATGCAGATTGAGGCGAGCGAGAAGAAGAGGGCGGAAGGGCAGGTGGAGGGAGGGGAACAAGATGGGAGGGCGAGGGCTGGTGAGTGGTGGGTGGAATGGAGTGAGAGCCAGAGGCGGAATGGAGGTTGTTTTATACGGATGGAGTGCGACAAGCCGGAAGGAAAGACGGGCGGCGTTCGCGGTGATTGAGAGATTAAAAATGGGGCGCTGGCGGTGAGAGCGGGAGGAGGTGTTCGGGTCGGGGCAGACTAACAATGAAGCGGAGTTGGAGGCTATTCTGGAGGCTATTCGGATTGGACAGGATGCGAATGTGGAAGTGAGAACGGACAGTAAAGTGGCAAAGGGGTGGGTTGAGGGGCTGATAAAGGGTTGGTGGAAACCAACGGATCTGATAGAATCGAAGGCGGAGGGACTGCTGCGGAGGGGCAGCGGATTGTGAAGGAGCATCGTGGAGAGATACGACTGGTCTGGGTTAAGGGACATCAGGAAACTAGTGCGTCGCTGGATGCGGAGGGGAACAGATTGGCAGACAAGATTGCGGGACGGAGCATAAAGATGGAGCCGAGCGTGGCGCCCGAAGAGAAAGGATGGGGATTCAAGCTGGTGCGGAGAAGTGACGGGAAGGAGGTGGAGACAGACTTCAGAGAGGTGATGAAGGAATGGGGGAGGAAAAGTCGCATGTGGAGGGCGGCTCGTAAAAAGAAAAACGAGATTGTGTTAATTAACGCAGAGAGTCGCAACGGAGGGATCAACGTGCAAACGATGAGGTGTGAGATGTCAGGGAAGCTGGCGATGATGGCAATCCTGCAGCGGTATATCACGGCCAACATCCGGTTCTATATCAACGGGGAGGGGGATGGGAAGTGTTGGTGTGGGGTGAGGGACCACATGAACCACTTGGTGTTTGAGTGCCCAGGGATGGCGGGATGTGTGGGGGAGAGGAGAAGTGGGTAGAGCCGATGGGAGAGTGTGTGAAGATAAGGGGCAGGCAGATCACGAAGGTGAGGCTATGGCAATTGATGGAGAGGTCCCGGGGGAGATGGTTTCGGGCGAGAACATGGGACAGTTTTTGGGAAACGTTCTCGACAGAGGTAGCTGAGATGTGTGACCGATATGAGGAAGGGAAAAGCACGACAGTAAAGGAGGGGCGGACGCATATGAGTACGCTGAGGAACCAATGGACGACTCCCCACACTATATCTTCGTTGCTGAGGCAGGCGGGAAGCCTAACGGTGATGGCGTTTTCGCACCCAGGGAATGCGGATCTCAGTTTCCCAGAGTATAGAACGCCGAGTAAGGAAGACTGGTTCCTGGGAGGTTCGGTGGATGGGTACGGGCTATTTAAGGAGAATCGGGACTTGTTGATTTATGCGAATCCGGAATATAACCCCCAGGAGGAGATGGATCGGTTTTTCCGAGCAATTGGAGAATGGGCGGAGAGTCCGATTGGTAGAGGAGGGAAAAGAGCGTTTAGATGCATTGTTATTGTGCCGTACGGGGAAGGGAAAGCGAACAGAATCCAGCCGGGGAGTGAGCCGAAGCACGGTGTGAGCTTGGCGATCAAGGGGGACATTCAGATGCGTGAGCTTTTCATCATCCAGGAGGGTGGGTTTGCTTTTTGGGAGCCGAGTTTCTGGCGCACTGGGAGGAAAGTGGTGGGGAAGGCGCGGTTTGATGTGGGGATTCTGATGTTTGAGAATGGGCGGGCTAGGGAGAGATTCCCGATGGATCCAGCCCCGTTGTGGGCTCTGGAGGCGATGTTGAGGAAGGAGGCCGGGAGTCGCATGGTGCAGGTAAACTATGAGGGCCGCCCGAGAGATGGGGAAACGCTTTACAACTGGAGGGGGATATCGGAGGCGGTGGTGACGAAGGTGATGAGGAGGTTGAGAGCGAAGTGCGGCTTTAAGATGGAATACGCGAATGCATGTAGACTGGCAGCGGAAATGGGAATTGTGGATGAAGACACTCAAAAGGAGGTGGGAAGCGAGCTGGCAGGAATCAGGAAAACGATGCTCATAGCGATTCAGCAAAGGAAGAAGTGCGAAAAATTCGAGGCAGGAATGAAAGAAGAGCTGTAGTCCGGAAGTCGGCGGAGACCGCCCCTGGAGGGACGGTAGCCGACCCATGAACTCCCTGGGGTGCTCTTTCTGCAGGACTTGTCCTGCGGGAAGGCGGCCCGGGGGGGATCATGTCACCCGCGGGCTTCGGCCCGATTCCGGACTCGGCGCAAGCCGGGAAGTATCACACACACACACACACACACGTTCCCCGCGAGAACGTTTCCTCGAGCGGGGCTCCCCATCCGAGTCAGCCAGCGAGTGACGAGACGGTGTCGGGTAACGGCGGCCGCTGCGAGTCTCACGAAGTTCCTGAGTGCTTTCCTTAGGCATTTTGGCGGTGGATGCTGAATCGGCCGGGTCCGAGGCAGGAGGGGCGACGGGCTGGGGGGCTTGTTGGCGGGGGCGAGGCGGGGTGCTGGTCGGGAGCTGAAGGCCCGAGGAGACGAGCGTCTCCTTCGCCTCGTGTAGGCGCTTGGCGAGCGCCAGGGAGCAGTCGAAGCAAAAAAGCCTTGAGTGCCTGCTCTTCCGGCTCCTCAGCGGTGTCGGTGTCGGTGTCGGTGTCGGTGTCGGTGGCGGTGGCGGTGGCGGTGGCAGCCGGGGCGGTGGAGGCAGCCGATGTCAGTGGCGTGGAAGAACTTGAGAACCGCGGCTTCCACTGAGGCTTCCTGACGCTCTGCAAGAACGCGGTCAGGACGCAGCGAGTTCAAGGATGGCCTCCCCGGTCGCATAGACCCTTGAGTTTTGAATTCCTTTGCCCCGATTTTTGCGTCGATTCTCTCGCTGCCTTTTGCTATTTTCCAATGAGCAAGTCTGAAGAACAATCTGGGATGACGATGGAGCAAATGGAAGAAGCCGGGAAGATCGAGGAGAAGAAACGGGATGCAGAAGCAGCTGTTGCGCAATCGGAGGCTGCGAGCAAAAAGAGACGTGAGGGTAAGGTCGGCATATTTCGCTTTTGTGGTGGGGTGAGGGGGGGACCTGCATCGGGTCCCGGCCCTATCAATGTGATCGTGGTCTTACTGGTGGTTTGTTGGATGATGTCTCTTTTGTCGCAGAGAGTCCGTGTTCCGGTTCGTTTCAAGAAGCCTCTGGACTCGTCCTCGCCCAACTATCGGAACTTGACATTGGCAATGGAGAGGGATGGATTCGCTGAGCCGCTGGTGGAGGGTTCCTACCCCTCCTTTGAGGTGCTCATATATGAAGATGATTTGGAACTATTGGACACGTTCTGTGGGGTGAAGGGATTGGACATCCTGGACCACCGAATGGAGGAATTACCTGAGTCGCGCTCAGCCACTACGATTGTTGGGGACTTCTCCCTGGAGTTGCTCCTGAAAGCGATTAGGGATGCCAATCCTGGCTGTTTTGTGACTGGGAAACAAGTTCATGGCAAGGTCTGTCAGGTGGGGGTTGGGAATGATCATCTCTTGGTAGGTGCAAGACCCTATGATGAAGGTGTTCCGGGTGCTGTGTGTGGTGAGGGGCCCGCCAGTGTGGCCATCGGTCGTGGCGGGTCGCCGGCCGATTTTTGCCGGGGAGCGGTCGGAGCAGTTCGAGAATGTGCCTGGCAAGACCGTCATCGTGCTGAGGCCGGCCGGTTGCAGATCGGTGGCCGACGTGATGCGGTGGTTTGCGACGAGCGGTCTCACCGCCCCGGACCAAATCAAACTGAAGGATCGCGATTTGGATTCGGGGCGGTGGGACGGGGGCTTCGTCCTCCGCATCCCGACCGACGAGGTCCCCAGGGCCCGGGCTATGGCGCGGAGGGGGCAGGAAGTGGGGGCTGTTGTTGTTGCGGATACGGGCGGGCTGTGAGTGAAGTAGCTGGGCGGGTTGTGGACGGGCGCGTGGGGGTGGGCAGCTGCTGTGATCATCGGCCCCCCCCCCCTATTTCTCCCTGTCCTTCTGTGTTGGTACTGTCTGAAAACGAGTGGAAGGGAGCTGGTGAAGGGTGCAGAAAGGGGACTGGGTGGAGAATAATGGAAGGGGTGGGCGCAATTGGAGAGGTGGATCGTGTAATTGCGAGTATTGTTTGGTGGCACGATGGATTGAATACCGTAAAACGAGGGGAAATGGGGCGAGGGGATATGGGAAAAGGGAAAGAAGGGGGTGGGGGCTTGGTTGGAATGAGGAGGGGAATCATTATGCAACTGAGGGGTGGAACAGATGGTGGAATCGGTGGAGAGAGGTGGAAGGTAAAATTGGAATGGGTGGAGATATCACAGACAAGAAGGAGGGGAACGGGAATTGGGTGAGCTCCGGTCGACTATGTGGCCCCGGTCTATTATTTTGCCATGGTCTACTACAGGGCCCGCCTGTCTGGGATTGTGGCCGGTCAAACCGGAATGGTCCCAATGCCTGCATCTGCACAAAACCTCCGAATGAATGGGCAACTTTGGATGATGTCTGAAGGTCTGCGTAAGTATTCCTTTCTTCCTGGGTACTCATTTTCTGAGATCGATGATCTCGTTAGGACTGGTGGTGACGCTAGGGCCGGTCAAGGGGTCAACGGTCAAACCAGGACCCCCTTAACCTCCTGCGGAGGCTAGAAAGGAGGGGGCCGCTGAGCTACGTCGGCGGGATGGCCTAGGGATCGTTACCCCTGGGGTGGCCAGAGAGAGGGTAGAGGACAACCTGGCTAAAATGTGGCAGGCAAACCTCACCGAGTGGTATGAGGAAAACCCCGATGGGGACAACCTCAAGAAGGAGGAAAACCCCGCCGTAGGGGACAACCTCAAGAAGGAGGAAAACCCCGTTGTCGGGGACAACCTCAAGAAGGAGGAAAACGGCCCCGGCACTATTCTCAGTTCAACACGATTTACGCAGGGCTATGGCCTGCGAAATCACTGCGGTGAATGATGATCTGGACGACGCAACCATTGCTTTTATTGAAAAACATGCTTCTATTCTTGATGAAGAAGATCCATTTCTGTGCTTTATTGACGAGCTCGACGATCATCGAGCTATCTTCCGGAGCATGGACCAGCTGAGCCGTCTTTCCTTCACTTCTACCATGATCCCTGAGTTTGGCAAACTTTTTGGGTATTTGGTGGCCTCTGAGAAGCGCATCCCGTCGACCAAGTTGCTTCAGCGCATCAGTTTGAGCATTCTACGGTCGGCGGGGGGCGATCAATCTCTGTGCTGCCAAAAGCTTGCGCAATTGATTCAATTCATTTGTGGTGCCACCATTTTCAATTTGGAGTCTTCCAGCAAGCCCGTTACTGTATCGCGAGTATCGATGGCGACCCCGTTCCCGCCCGACCTGTGGCTTCGGTGAACCCGTCCACTGCTTCGCCGCAATCCGGCCTGTGTCCAAAGTCACCGAGCACTGTCAAACAGCCTCCCGGAAAAGTGACCGCACATTGCATCGACCCCTCAGCTGCCCCGCTTCAGCTTGGAGGTGGTACGAGTCGGCCACGTCCGCCATCCCCGAACCTTCGCCAGCAAAGAAGAAGGACAGGGTTGAGGAGAAGGCTGACAGCAATCCTTTGCTGTGCGCCCTGCTGTTGCCCACCAGCAGCCCGCGCCGGTCGGGAATCCGTTCGCCAGGGTGCCGCCCCCAGCCCCACTGCATCTGCAGCAGCCCCACTGCATCTGCACCAGCCCCACTGCATCTGCACCAGCCCCCACTGCGACTCCCACTGTGGCCCCTGCCCATGCCCCTGCCCCTGCCCCTGCCCATGTTGCCCCTGCCCATGTTGCCCCTGCCCATGTTGCCCCTGCCCATGCTGCCCCTGCCCATGCTGCCCCTGCGCTTGTCCCTGCCCCAGCGCAAGGGCTTCTTGCCACGCCGAAGGGAGCCTCGCTCTGCCCCACGGATCTGGGGTTGAAGGGGAGCGGGGCGGCTCGAGTGCCCGCGGGACCGGACGGGCCGCGGAGGCGGGACTTTGGATGGTGGATCCGCCAACAACACGCCCCGATGTTCGTGTTCCGCACCAGTACCAGATGGTACATGGGGACGCGGATGCCCAACGCCCAAGAAGTCCCAATGTAAGGGAATTGTGTTCCTTTCGGTTCAATCTTTTGTCCCGTTGTTCAGTCTTTTCCCTGATTTATCTCCTCGATCCACCCTATTCCTTGGTCCCCTCCCCCGTTCTTTTCTACCTCTCCCTGTCACCATAGCCCCGCCCCTAGCCCTAGTTGCCCGCAGAATTGCGGGGACATGGGAGGACTGGGGTCATGTTACCGGCTTCGGCCGGAATCGGGAGTTTTGCATCTCTATGTTGCAAACATGTATGACACACACACACACACACAAGGAGGAAAACCCTGCCGTCGGGGACAACCTCAAGGGGCATCGCTGGGCGACACCGGCTGGGTGGGGGACGGACACGGAGGAGGAAAACCCCAAGAGAGACAACCTCAAGAAGGAGGAAAACCCCGCCGAAGGGGACAACCTCATGAGGGAAGGAGCAGAGGAGAACCCCGACTTTGGGGAAAACCTCGATGGTGGGATGGAGGACCATGCCGGGGATGGGAATGCGGCACAGGCTGGCGACATAAGGGGCATACTACCTTGGCTCAGGTGGCTGGGGCTGGCTTCCTTTTGGCTTACGGTCTGTGCGAATGTTTCCCTTGTTGCCGTTTGCCTTGTAGACTCCTTTGATTTTCGGCAGTGCTCTTGGGACAGGGAGGTTTGGAAAGGGAGACAGGCTAAGATATCATGGATGCAAGTGATAATGTACGCTTGGGGGGACTTGGAAGGTCTAGCATGCCAGGCCAATTGGAAATTTATTGTTGACCGATTAAAGAGATGGGTGGGGATGAAGGAGGGGCGGAAAAGGGGTCGGGGTGACATTGACTTGGTTGAGTTTTTGAAAAAGCAGGTTGGGTTGGTTGAGTTTCCTTTTAATGACGATGACATCTGTGAAATGTTTGTAGGCGGTGGGGAGCAGGATTGCTACGGAGGTGGAAATGGAGTGGGGGAGGGTGATGGAGACCTGGAGGATGGTAATGGGGGCGAAATGTATAGAGGAGTAGTTAATGCCTCCCCCGGTTGAAGTCTCGGTTGCACGTTCCTTTTTGCTCCGCCTTCTTTTCCGTTGTGAGCCATGGAGATCGCAGCTGAGCATGACGAGCTCAGTACTGACGAATCGAACTTTATTGTTGAGCATGCCGAGATCCTTGATCGTGCCGAACCCATGGTCGAGTATCTTCAGAATGAGTTGGGTCGGCATCTCTGGTCCCCGTCTTCAGCACCATTGAACAACCTGTCGCCTTTTATGCGTTTGGAGCTCATTAAGCTCTTCAGCTCACTGGTCGTTAATGAGCACCGGGCACCACGCTATTGCATCATCGAACGAACGGTTCGAATGCTGATGGAGGACAATCCCAAAAGGCAAGCCGAAGCGATGAGTGACTTTGTTTCTCAACTTCTTGGGGCTTGTTTGTTCCAGCAATCGAATGGGAAAACTTTCGACTGCCATGTGCCCCAAGACTCATCGCGCGCGTCGTCTGTGGACCAACACAAGAAATCACCAGCACCAGCACGTCCAACACCTTTTCTGAGTCGTCGTGATGAGGAGAATCCACGACAGCTTGGAGGAGGTACCGTGAGGGACCGTCACCCTATCGATGACGATCACCGCCCAGCCGCCAAGAAGGAGCGGTCCAAGTCACCTTCCAATCCATTTGCGGCACCTGCGGCACCACGCCCACTCGCCCCCACGGCGAATCCTTTCGCTCGGGCTGCACCCACGCCCGCACCTGCCCCTGTGCCTGTTGTTCATGCCCCTGTCCCTGCCCCTGCCCCTGTCCCTGCCCCTGTCCCTGCCCCTGCCCCTGCCCCTGCCCCTGCCCCTGCCCCTGCTGTCCCTGCTGTCCCTGCTGTCCCTTTCCGTGCTGGTGTGTCTCTGTTGCCTGTGTCTGTGTCTGTGGCTCGCGCTGCCGCTTCGCCTGACCCTGCTACGGCCCCGCCTCGCAAGATTGGCCTCCGCGATCTTCTTCCGTCCAAAGTAGGAAGAATGAGAGCTACTCATCGGTAAGGGGGGGCTGTGCTCATGACTAGTCTCCGTATTCACCCGACATTCAAAGAATAATAATAATAAAAATAAAACTGAAAATAGTCCACATCACCCCGTCGTTTCTTCGTCGAACCCGACTGAGAAAGCAAAAATTTTGCGTTACCACTTTTATTGGTTTCAAGACAACCAAGCATTACTCGTTACTATGCAACAACAAGATCAACAACAAGAACAACAACAACAAGCACCACCAGCGGCGGCAGAGTCGGCTCCTTCCAAGGACCAGTTCCTTCCCACGCCGACCTTGGCAGCCGCCTTCTGGGCCTCGCCGGATGCCTTCGAGCACCCGCTTGACCCGGCCCATCCGGAAGTCTTGTCCTTTGAAGAGGCGCGCCGTCAAGAGGCCGACCCGCTGGCCTGCCTGGGCTCGGGTGTTGACGCTGAGCTGCAGCGCGCGTTCCTCAGGGACCTCGTCCCTGAGAGTTTCCTGGCCCAGCAACACCACGCCCTCCGAGACCCGGAGAAGGCCTATGTGAAGGCCATCCTCAAGCGCTTCCCTCCTCTTAAGCTTCTTGGGAAGCCCAAGGTGCTCAACGCCCCACCCAAGAGTGCCATGCACGCACGCGGGGCCCCCACAGACCTTATGGCAGCTGACGGCCGCCTGGTGTCCATGTTGGACACGGTCCAGCTCACCTCCAGGGCCTTGGCCTATGGCTACGTGGGGATCTTCGGCTCCGAGTCCGAGGACACGCAGCTGAACGCCGACCAGCTGAAGGCCGCCCTCAAGGCCGTCCAGCTCGGGTTGGTCATGCTGACGGAGCAGCTCTCCGAGGCCCGGAGAGCCGCCATGGAGCCCCACCTCGACGCTGCGGCCCTCCTGGCCCATGCCCTCCGCCAAGGGCCGCCGGCCGCCAAGAGCTGCTGGCCGTCAAGGGCCTCAAGCCCAAGTCTGGTGGTGGTGATGAGGAGAACGAGGACGAATCCGAGGCGGACCAGGGAGCTGCCGCGGCTCTCAACGAGGTCTCCGAGGACCTCTTCGGTCCTGTCGAGATCAAGGGTCTGTCCCGGTCCCGACTGGTGATCACCTCGGGGGCCGCACTATTGCATGGCAAGAGTCAGTGCGAAGTGTCCAAAGTGACAGCGTCTTCACAGACCATTGTCCACCACAAACCGTACAACAGGCTGGCACGGTTCTCCGCGAAGCGCACCGCAAGACAGCAGGCAATTGCATCTGCATCAGCGACCGGTGCCTCGGTGTCGGTGGAAACCGAAAGCAAAAGCACAGACCATGTACCAGAAGTGCATAAAAAACCTCGAACCGAACCAGCAGAGAGTGAACAGAGGCAAGCCGCAATTGCATTCGCTGAAGTCGAGAATGGCCGTGAGGCCCAGTCCGCAAAGACCCAAGTCTTGGAGGTCCATGACCTAGAATTTTTTCCAGTGGGGAGAAATGAAAAACCTCACAGTGAAACAAATCCAGACCTCATTTCAAAGGCGATCGCCATTGGTGGGCCCTCTGGCGGGCCGAGTGAACCGCGAACCACACCGCTCACGTTGGCTGAGCCTACCACTACCACTCGAGGTGAAGAGTTGGGTGGAAGAGGGTCTGACCTGGCATTGGTTGGGGGACCCACCGATTGCGCCAGTGCGCATCCCGTCGCGCCGCCCGAGAATGGGCCAAACCAGCAAGACCGAGGAGCCCCAGAACTCCCAGAAAACGGTGGGATGCACCGCACCACTGCAGAGCCCAGAAAGCCGAGCCCCTCTTATAGCAGGTTCTGGAAGGACACTGGAAACGGGGGACCAGCAGCTGGCTCGCCGGAGTCCACTATTTTGGACCAGAGAGCAGAGGGAGGTCTCGGCAGTCTTGAGCGAGTATGGAACGCTCGGGGCAGTGCAGGAGTGTGGTACCAAATTGTTGTGGGAGAGTCCGATCTTCGGCGTCCCCAAGCCCCATTCCTTGAAATGGAGGGTGGTGATCGACTTGTCCGCACTAAACAGGCGGATCGATTGCCCCCATTTCAAGATGGAGGGGCTGGGGACAGCCTTCCCACTAGCCCCTCAGGGCACGTTCTTCACGAAAGTCGATCTTTCGAACGCTGACCTGCACATGGGAGTGGCACCACACCTCATCCCGTACCTGTGTTTCAGCTGGGAGGGGAGGGAACTCCAGTGGACGGCACTCCCGTTCGGCCTCTCAGTGGCCCCACGCTCGTTCACCAAACTGATCAAACAGGCGGTGAGAGTGATGCGGGCAGCAGGCGTCCAGGTAGTCTTCTACCTGGACGACCTCCTCTTCATGGCCCAGTCCCCACAGAAGGCACGCAGGGACACGATAGCAGCGATCTATTTCCTCCACCAGCTGGGGTTAACTGTGAACTGGGAGAAGACAGACCCCAACCCATCACAGGTCGTCGAGTTCTTGGGATTCCAGCTGGACTCCAGGACGCAGACAGTGCGGGTCCCCGTGGAGAAGATGGAGGGGATCAGACAGGAGTGTCGGAACCTCATAAAAAAGGACAGACTGCTCGTCAGGGCACTGGCCCGCATCATCGGCAAGTTGTCCTCGCTCCGCCCGGCCGTCGAGGCCGCTCACCTGCACACCAGGGGATTGGACCTTCTCCTTCACGAGTTCGGAGAACGAGGGACAGCCTTCGTGGGATAGCCCCAAACAAACCCAAACCAAGAAAGAGTGAACACTTGCACAGCAAGCACGCAAAACGGCAAAATTTTATCAAAAGAATTTGACATGTCATGTCAGTGCCGGCAGTCGACTCGTCCTTTTGCGCACTAAGCAAATCGCAACGCAATCCTTGATCCCGGAGTTCTCCATTTTCTCGGTCCTCTCGGACTCATTTTTCATAGCTTATTGGGAACTCTGAAGTCAAAGAAAACTGCATCATCATTGTCCACAGGAGCGGGGTTTGAATGATCGACCTCATCTGTTTTGACAATGTCGCTTTCAAGCTTCAACGAGCTCTGGAAAAGATCTGCGCTCTTCTTGGGAACGGTGGGCGGTGCCCTTTGGCTCACGCGCACTCGCTTCCGCGCCACTTCGGTGGTGCATTATCGCGACCTCCCGCTCATGTATCGGTTGGCACTCGGGGTTTCTTCGGGGTCCCCCCCGTAGTTATTATCCTCGTGCTTTTTCGTCGTTTGCCGGCTGAAACGGACTTGTGACCCGCTGGGTCTTGTGAGGTGATTGGAGAATGATCGGAGGCCCTGGCCTCCCACCACCCTCTCGGGTCTGTGTTGATCCCTGGTATTTGCTCTTCCAGAAGAGACAGACGTGAAAACTCTGTTCCTTGTTCTCAAATGAACGAAAACAAACAAAACCAGCACGAAGAAAGAACAAACATTACCGTTTTTTATACAGACTGCTTGCAGCTTTGAACGTGCTGGTTTGAACTTGGGTCTTCATTTCACACCCGAGGACACGTCTGGTGAAATGCAGTACTGTGGCTGCAGTTTTGTATTCGATTTCTTCGAACGGCTGCTCGTTTTCACGGGCGCTTCACTCCAGCGCTGCATGCGAGAAATACTCATTGCGAGGGCTCCGATGAGGCGTCTCTTTGAGGTCTTTGATTGGTTTAACACAAAGACGACACGTTCTGGCGTAGCGCAAGTCTGTTTGGATTTGCGTTCGCCCCTCATTTGGACCTCATTTTGAGTCTCATTCTCTGGCAGTCCTTCACCCTTTCAACCAAACGCTTCGTCTTGTGTGAGCTGGACACTGTTATTTTAGTGCGGTCTTTCAAAGCGGGTTTGCCAAGCACTGCACTCATTCTCGGACGCTCGAAATGCTCATTCTTCTTTAGTTCCGCTTCTTTCGCCCAACTCCCCCTTTTTCTTGGAAAACATGCGGGTCCCCTCTTTTCGGCGGACTATTTTGCAAAGTCTGGGTCTTGGGTCTCGCTCATTCTGGAATGCTCTCGGCTTGAAGATGACTGAAAGAAAACTCCTGCGAGTCGGGTTCGAGGGCCCTCAATAAACGGCCGGGCCACTTGAAGAAGTTTGCTCGAAGTTCTCTCCCGCACCCGTTCGGGCGCACCTTGGGCACTCATCGGCCATGAGCGGACGACAAAGTACCGTCGGTTCGCCTTCAGGTCATTCAACTGGAAATTCTCGCAAGGTACATTTTGAACCACGGTGGAACTCGGACGTGGTCTGCACAAGAGGCGGGGCATCGCCACTCACCACTCAGTTTTGCCTTCGGTCACTGTGTTCAGCCCGAAACGCGCGCCCCGGACCCACACGGATTTGCCAGGGGTCCGTCGGGCATGGCGCAGCGCGGACATGGCGCACCGCGGGCATGACGCACCGCGGGCATGACGCACCGCGGACATGACGCACCGCGGACATGACGCACCGCGGACATGACGCACCGCGGACATGACGCACCGCGGGCATGACGCACCGCGGGCATGACGCACCGCGGGCATGGCGCACCGCGGGCATGACGCACCGCGGGCATGACGCACCGCGGGCATGACGCACCGCGGACATGACGCGCCGCGGGCAGCGCGCTCCACCCTTCGGCGTGTGACTGACCAGGGGGTGGGGAAGTTCCGCACCTCGGGCATTGCGCCTCTCTGGCACTGCACCTGGCTCTGCATTGCATCTCTCGGTCATTGCGCCTCTCGGGCATTACGCCTCTGAAGGAGAATGAAACTCTGGATGATCTTTCGGGTGGCGCATTCCCTTGGCCCGGATATATTGGTCACTTTCGCGGGACAACGCGCACTCGAGTCTGAGGAGAACACGTTGACCACCCTCACAGACTCGGAAGGCTTCTCTTCCGATCGCTCTGGCACAACCCGCCGGGTTCCCATCCGGGTTTGAACTGCGTGATGGGTTGCTCAAGGCGCGCGGGACTTGCTTGCTCGGACTGGGACGCGTGGTCTTGGTGACAGACCACTCAGATACTGTGGAGAGGAGCCTCTGCAAGCCAGCACCTGGGCCACGGCTCATTACCAGGTGGCAAGTCGCGGGGCGGGAGCTTCCCCCAGGCACCCACCAGGTTACGCTGAATGCGGTTATCTTCCTTTTTGGACATGGCACACGGCTTGAACTCTCTCATTGACAATGTGCTCGTGCGTCATGCGCGCCGATTGCAAGCATGAGCGTCATGGGACGCCCGCCCTCGTCACATCGAGTTGGGGCGAGCTCAAAATTGGTATCACCGGTCATCGCCCAACAGCCGGAGTACTACTACACAGCCCCGTCGTGGGAGACCCGGAGGCACGGGACTCGTCTGCGCCACCATCCTCGCACGAAATGATCTCACTCGGGTGTTTTCCGGCAGGCGCCCCATCGGGGACAGACTCACTCGCCCTGGAGGCCATGAGTGAAGGTCCCCTGATTCAGCACAGTTCCTCAGCATTGATTGGGAACGCATGATGCCTCCGCCGGACGGGGAAGCATGCCCTCATGGGTTTCTTGAACAAGGGCTCCTCACCCCCCCCCCCCCCGAGTCCCCCAACGGTCCGGCAGCATTCTTCAGCTTCACATCAGCTAACAGTTGGGGCAATTACTACCAGGTTGTCAAGTCCCGGGGGATGCACTTTCCCGCATTGTACCGTTCATGCGGAAGGGGTTCACTTCCTTTGACCATCGCGCACGGAGGGAGCGTTACAACCTCGCGACCCTGCACATGGTGACCACCTTGGGTCGAGCTCACATTGGCCATCCAGTCTCCCCGGGCACCCCACAAACAGCCGTACCGGCCGAGAAATACCCCGTCAACTTTCAGGCGCGACAGGGGGCCGACTGCCTTGGCAGCAGCAGAGGGAAAGTCCGTCGGAATGTTCTCTCCTTCCTCATTGTGTGACACACCAGTCGCAGCACCCATGTGCACCTTCCTGTCCCGGCCCATCACTCCGCTCATCCCATCCCCTGCTCCAAGGGACATGATGGGGCTCCGTCCCGGGAGGGCGAGCACCCTGTCTTGGACCCATCCCGATCACTCCTGCTTGGGGTCACTCTGTCCATTCATAAACGAGACTGAGGGCTACTGTGCACTTGACCGCGGTGCCCACAGCGAGGTGGCATTATTCCATCGAATTTCTGCTCCACTGGGGAGCTGCCCGTAGTAGAGAGTTCACACCTCACACACGGACACTCATGACCAAGAGCATTTGGTTTGGCGAACATGTGCTTGTCTGCGCCCACACCGGGCACGGATGCTCACACAGACCACTCTCACTAGGTCAGAAACAACAACAGACTGCGAGACCATACCCCGGGAGAAGACATGCTCTTCGGCGTCAGGAACAGGCGCTCATACTTATGCACCCACGGGTCTCACACACTGGGATCGAGGCACCAGCAAAGCTGGCGGTCAGGTCAGAAACAACTTTGGGACTTCGGCACTGCTAGGTGTAGAGAATGGAGATAGTTCACTGACCGCCAGCAAGCTTAATAGTTTTCACTTCTTTCCTCAGTGGGTGCTCGTCTGATATCATGTGCGCTGTCACACCCACACCTGAGGGTGGATCTGTGCTTGCCTATGACCGTCACCCCAAGACTGGGACCTTGGCAGACTTGCACCGCTGGCTTTCTCATGAGGGCGATCCGTTGTATATCCGAATGCCCTATGCCAATGGGTGTATATATCCACAGGGGTATGTTTACCCACTCATGCCTCCGCGGCCACAATGAAGGGCGGTGCCGCGAGTGTGTCTTTGCACTCATCAGCCAGTGCGTGTTCACGGGCACCCACACTGTTACCCGGTGGGGGTGTCCTTGAGGGCGGCCTTGCTGGCCTATGGTGCACTGCTGCACGGCAGCACCAAGAGTTGGTGCTTTTCTGGGGCGGGCTTGTGTGCTCATCATGTCCTTGGATCTGTCCTGGCAGACCATCGTCTGGTGCGGGCCTGAGTGCGCCCAGCATGCCCCCTGGATGCACTCTCACGCCAGTAGCATTATCACACCACCATCACCACCACACGCTCCATCAGTTTGACGTTTTCTCGGGCGAAACCTGTGTGCATCGGGTCCTGGTACACCAGGACATCCGTTTGATGCGTCTGGGGCGGACCTGGGGGTACACTCTCACACACCAACAGCATCATCAGTACCACCAGTGAGGTGATTTTTCAGGGCGGGCCTGTGTGCTCATCATGCTCTTGGATGGGTCCTGGCACCAGGACATCTGTTTGAGGCGTCTGGGGCGGACCTGAGTGTGCCCCCATAAGCCCTGGTGTGCACTCTCACACACCAACAGCATCATCAGTACCACCAGTGCAGTGATTTTTCAGGGCGGGCCTGAGTGTGCCCACATGCCCCCTGGTGTACATTCTCACACCAGCAGCAGCATCACGCCGACACCATCACACAGCACCACTGGAGTGGTGTTTTCAGGGCGGGCCTGTGTGCTCATCATGCCTTGAATGCGTCCTGGCATACCAGGACAGCTGCGTGATGCTTCTGGGGGCGGGCCTGTGTGCCCCACATGCCTCCTGGCGTTCACTCTCACACCAGCAGCGGCATCACACCAGCACCTTCAGATCGGAACCACCACACCAGCACCATCATCGTGGGGTTTTGCTGGGGCGGTGTGAGGCTGTTCATGCCTGCATTCGCATCGACTGATGCCTTTTCCAGGCGGGCTGTGCCTCTCTGCCGGAAGCAACGGCAGCACTCGGCACCTTTCGGGGGCGACCCCGGCACATGCGGGGGGACACTGTGGAGTGGGTATGTCTCACCTGTTTAATGCTCCTTCTGGTGTGCTGCCCTCCGGCACGCGCACTCTCAACACCCGGATGGGCATGGGTAGAGTCGGCTCATCGGCCGAGAGGAGCTTGTTGTCGAGTTAAGAGGTGGGGAAAGCTATTCCTTTGGTATGGTGTTCACTCTTTCTTGGTTTGGGTTTGTTTGGGGCTATCCCACGAGGCTGTCCCTCGTTCTCCGAACTCGTGAAGGAGAATGGTGGGATAGCCGAGTAATCTCTTCCCAAACAAACCCAAACCAAGACAAGTCTCCACCCACCCCTGCCTGATGAGTGGCACTGGGTTTGTTTGTTTCTGCTTTCCCGCGAACTCTCGACAGCTGCACGTCAACGTGTACCCACAGACAGTGAATGATGGTGGGCATTTTGTCTTCACGGCGCTGTCTTACTACGTGCTGCCTTGGCGTTACTGTTGCCTTTCATCCACACGATCTGATTGACAAGTCAGTTGGCCTGCCTCGTGGGAGAGGCAATGTGTGGCTGGGTTTCAAGCTTGTTAGATTCCTTTGACAACAGTGTGGGGCCTTATCGGGGCCGTTTTGCCCTTAAGTCACCACCCTTCATTCGTGTGTGGGTGCGTGTGTGATACTTCCTGGCTTCCGCGGAGTCCCCCTTCATTCACCCTCATTCACCCTCGTCAGATGTGATTAGGTAATCATGGTGGGTGAGTGAGGTGTGGTTATTCACCCCAGGTACTTTGCTTGCAACTTATGGGTTATGGGTTCATCCTGCTCGTTGTGCTCTTGTAGGAGTCTTCCCCTGGTCTGCTATGAATGGACAACAGCTCGAGGGACTTCATCGGTGTGGGTGTTGTCTTCACCACCGTTTTGTTGGCAACAGCCATGTGGCTTTATCGTGGTCGTGGTGGACACCATACCTCCTCCTCGTTCATATGGGGTGGGTTTTCTTTCACTGCCGTCTGTTTTGATTTGACGACAGCTCATGTGATTTCATCGTGGTCGTTGTCCCCGTGAACCACCCCGATCACTCCACCACACACCTCCCTCTCGCGGGAGGGATATTGGTTGAGCACTCTGAAGTGGCGATCGATACGTCACCTTTTGTGCTCTCTCCCTTCGGGTTTGGCTTTTGGTGGGGGCTTGTTCTTTTACAGAACTTGACGCCCACACGGCAGGTGCCTCCACCTCTTCATCGGCGTCGGTCGGCGACTGGTGACGAAGAGGCCGCGAGCACGGGGTCGGAGAACCCTCCTGGGATCTGCGAGGCAAGGTGCCTGTCGCGGCTCCGTCGTGCTCTGCGTTTTTCTCGACGCGTGCCTCATGCCGGACAACGAGTCCTCTCGCTGTTTTGTCCGATCTTCTTGTTTTATGCGGGAGTCCGACCCGTTGAGGAAGGATTCCTATGGAGGGTGCCGGGTACGGAAGACTCGGTACCTTCGGGGCCTTTGCAGGTTTTCGCCCTCCCTTTATTTGTGGCTTCTTCTCTCCCACCTGTTTTTGCTGACCGGTTACAGCGGTGCGTCGGGGTTTTCTCCAGCCTCTTTCCCTGACTAGACGTGCACTTCGGGCGGGTCGCGACCCGCTTGAGGAGATGTTTGGGGTTCGCATGGTTGATCATGAATCTCTCTTCGTCGTTTTCTTTGAAACCTTCGGGAGCTGTGACTCCCAGCTGGATTGTTTTACTGCGTTGCGCGGGACTGATTCCTTCCCACCGTACTCTGCGTCGGTGGCTGGCGTGTCGTCGTCCGAATGGGCTTATGCTTAAAGGACGAGTCGACTGCCGGCACTGACATGACATGTCAAATTCTTTGATAAAATTTTTGGATGTCAGTGCCGTTTTGCGTGCTTGCTGTGCAAGTGTTCACTCTTTCTTGGTTTGGGTTTGTTTGGGAAGAGATTACTCGGCTATCCCACCAGAGGTGGGTGTGGTCACACAGGGCAGGCCACCCTCGACGAGGCAGCCAAAGCGGATCTCCACTGGTGGGCCATGGTGCCCCAGGACCAGTGTCAGCAGTGCTGGGCAGTACCCCAGCGTGGGAGCTGACCACCGACGCAAGCGCACGCATGGGCGCGACGCTGCGCAGTCTCCATCCCCGCAGGCGGGCAACCCCGCAACCGATCCACACACGGAAATCTGGAGAAGGACTCCTGGAGACGCAGACATTCTCCTCGGTGAATCGCCTCGAGCTGGAGGCGATCAGGGCGGTAGCCTCCACAGCCACTTGCAGGGCCAGACGGTCCAGTGGCGCTCGGACAACAAGGTAGTTGTTGCGTGGGGAAGTGGAAGGGAAGAGGTGGACATGACCGAGGGCACCCAGAAATGCACGACCTCTGTCAGCAGTGGGACATCACTCTCCAGAGTATCCCGGGAACAACGGAGTGGCGGACCAGCTCCCAGAGAGGTCGAGCGAGGATTGGATGCTCAATCTGGCGATCTTCCAGCTGGTCACGAACCGCGCTTCCGCCCATGGTGGACGGCTTCGCCTCAGCGCGCAACCACCGTTGCCAAGGTGGTGGAGTTGGGTCCTCGAGCCGGGTTGCTCGGGACTTCTTCCACCAGCCTCCGGGGCTGCCTTCAATCCGCCCTTCCATGATCGGGAGGGTGCTGGCAGCTCTACGGGATCAGAGAAAGCATTAGTCTGATACCAGAGTGGGACACGGCCCCATGGTGATGGCCCAGGGATGCAGATCTCACTTTCGGGTGGACTGCCTCTTCCTCCCGGGCCGCACCCGGAACCAGACCAGTGGGGCCACCCAGATGGCAGAGCAGAGTGATTCATGTCAGCGGGGAGCTGGCGAGGGTCGCGACAGCGAGGCAGACGTGGGGGGAAGCTCCATCAGCTGGACCTGTCGTTATTGACCTCGTGGGAGAGGACTCACCCCCACCAACTGGAGTGAGGCAGCCCGGCAGCTCATCGCTCACTCGGTCGAGAGCAAGACTCAGAGAAACTACGATACGGCCGTTGCCCAGTTTGCTGCCTACTTGGGAAAAATGAGCGGGAGATCTTGCAAGCGACGGACACAGACCTGGCAAACTTCCTCGCGGAAGGTAGCAAGAAATGGGCGCCCAGCACCGCGATGAAAAGAGATCCGCCATTGCTCGCTACTTCCTCCTCCACGGGAGGCCTGATCCAGGCACCTCAGCCACAGTGAAGGCCGTTTTGACGGGGATGGAGAAGACAAAGCCAGTGTCAGTCAGGAAGGGAACCTTCGACGGACCTCATCTGGCGCCATCTCAGATCACTTGGGACAAATTCCAAGCTGGACCATCGCGACCTCCGGGAAAAATTGTCCTGTTGGGCGAGGCCTCGACTGAGAGCGGCGGACCTCAACACCGCACGGTTGGAGGACCTTCGCCTCATTGATGGCGACCACATGCGAACTCAAAGTCCTGCCCAGGAAAGGAGAAAGAAGGAATGGGTCATGCAAAAATGGGAGGAAACGAGGCTGACCCACTGCTCTGTTTTCACTGCGCGGTGATTGAATTGAATGACCGCCGTCCAGAGCGGTGCACCCCAGCCTGATGTGGAAGCTCAAGAATGGGAAAATGCTCAACAACATGGTTGTTGTCTTGTGGCAAGCGGCTGATGCTGGCCGCAGGTTTGGCAAAGAGTGGGCCTGCACTCTGTCAGGGCCGCTGCGGCCTCGAAGGCAGCGTCGACTGGGCTTGACGGGTTGGCTGTGTCTGCACAGTTTCGGTGGTCGCGCAAGGGTGCGACACTCACCAAACATTATCTCCACCAGTCGGTTGGCACTGCAAAGGCTTTGGCTTCTCAGTTTCGGGCCGGCAGATGCTGCCGGGCTCGATCGAGAATAGAATGAGGACCCAGGTCGGCATTTTCAATTGTCATGAGCACAGCCCTCCTTACCGATGAGTAGCTCTCATTCTTCCTACTTTGGACGGAAGATGGATGAGCTACAAAGGGGGCTGTGCTCATCGCTCCCACCTCCCAGCAATGTGATGTCGACCAGGTCCTGGCTCCAGCCTTGTTTTCGTGCATTTTGCTGACACCAAGGCTGATAGTTTCACGCACCCATGGGAGTAGTGCGGCAAGTTCGATGATCTCTCGGGTGCTATGAGCACCGGGAGGTCTCATCTTTCACTTTGTTTCTCTCTTCGCTGTCCTTTTTTCCTTTGTCTTCCTCGTGCCTGGCCCTTTGTTCCCCGCAGAGCGCATCGCGGGCAACAAGGCGGCCGCGGCTCTGTTCATGCGGCCAACTTGGCGTCCTCCCTGGGGGCCGCAAGCACCAACGCGGTTTCTTCCAGCGTGGTCGCGGCTCGGCTCCTGCGTCTGCTTTCCGGCGGCCAGCACTCTTCTGGTTCTCTGCCGTTCTATTGTTTCGCGCTTGGTTCGTGCCGCGCCGCTGCTTTCATTGAGGGTTTTCCTTTGTGACCTCGTTCTGGCTTTTTCTCCTCTTCTTCTTAACTTCGTGCTGGTTTGCGTGGTAGGTCTTCACACCTCAACCTCGCGGTCCTTTTCCGGTCTTTCCTTCTTGCTGACTTTCCTACTTATATGTTAGTTCCCCACCCCATCCCATTTTGATTGGATTCGACTCGAAACGACGGGTGATGTGGACTATTTTCAGTTTTATTTTTATTATTATTATTCTTTGAATGTCGGGTGAATACGGAGACTAGTCATGAGCACAGCCCCCCTTGTAGCTCATCCATTCTCCAGTTGCCAACCGTGGATTTTGGGAGATGTGCATCGCGAGTGGGGATGGATCGAGGGACCCAAACTATCATACCGCTCGATGCGGTGTTGTGGATGGGGTCCACCCTCGGGCTGGCGCAATGAGTACTTTTCGTTCTAACTGTCATCTTGGTTTCCTTTTTTCGCTTCCCCGTCACTTTCTTCTGGTTTTCCTGTCCTTTCGCCCCTTCGTCCCCATGTTTGAACGGTTGTGTCTCTGCGGTATTCCAGTCTCACTCTCCCCGATGCTCTCCTGTGCTGCCTCCCTCGGTGGGGTGCAGAGGGCATCTACCCGCCAGCTTCGGCTGGGTTTCGGTTTCTGGTTTCTGTTTCATCGATTTTTCGTTTGGTTTCAGAACTCAGAATAGTATAGCACACAGCACACACAGTAGTTATGTCACTGGCCACCGCTGCTGGATCAGCACGGCCTCCAGGTGGTTGAGGCGGCTGGAGGTGGGAGTTGTACGAGATATTGCGGGGAGGTCATGGGACCCCGGAGTGGGAAGAAGGGTGTGGAGGGAGGGAACGAGGGGTTTGGACGAAGGGCAAGATGGGGAAGCGGAGGAGGCCTCATTGAATTA
>JAPMOS010000117.1:0-126018 GCA_027972325.1 Paratrimastix pyriformis
TCCGACCACCCTCACCCGATCCTCCTCTTTCCCCGGCAGCCCCGCCCTCAAGCCTCCTTTTTTCACCCAGCACCACCCAAAATTCTTCCGCCTCCGCTTCTCATCATACACCCGCTCAATATCCAGCATTTCGCTTTGCCTCTTCTTCCTCTGCGCATCCCTTTTCCCTTCCTTCTCCGCGCTTCACTCCCCTCCCCGCAGGCACCCTGACTTCCGGGTAACTATCCCCACTGCAGATAGGCTTCCCACACCCACCCCATGCCCTGCTCTCCCGCCCATCATCCCTCCCAACCTTCCCTCCCATCTGCATCTTCACACCTCCGAACGCCGGACCCAGGGCCGACTTCCTCATCTTCGAAGCCTTTTCCCACCCCCCACATACAGAACACATCTCCATGACCTGCTTCCTCTTCCCCTTCTCCGACCCTGCTGTCATTAAACCTCCACCATTGGTCTCCAATCTTTTTGACCGCCACCCAGTGTCGCCCACCCCCTTCTCCCACAAAACTCCGCCCACCGCTTGTGGTACACCTTACCGCCCATTTCCACCACATCCGGCTGGACCCTCCATTGCCTCTTATCAACCATCCTTCCCTACCCCGCGTCACTTGGACGACCATAACACCCTCTGTTCCCCGCTCCTCCCTCGCATGCCAACGATCCACCCCACACCCAGGCACCTTTTCGTATCCTCTGATTTGAAAGGATCACCCTCCCACAGCGTCACTCATTTTCTCGAAATCCCGCTCCAATCTCACCGTTAGATCGCTTCTCTCTCTCTCCGTTCCGCTGCTCATAGCTCACACTCTGACATGTCCTCTACTCCACAGTTACCTTTGCCGCGATCCCAGACCTCCGCCAATTCAACGAGGGCCTCCTCCGCTTCCCCATCCTGCCCTTCGTCCAAACCCCTGGTTCCCTCCTCCACACCCCATCTTCCCACTCCGGGGTCCCATGACCTCCGCAATATCTCAACTCACCCACCCCCAGCCGCCTCAACCACCTGGAGGCCGTGCTGATCCAGCACCGGTGGCCAGTGACATTAACTATTCCTCTATACATTCCGCCCCCATTACCATCCTCCAGCTCTCCATCACCTTCCCCACTCCATTTCCACCTCCATAGCAATCCTGCTCCCCACCGCCTCCAATCTTTTACCGATGTCATCGTCATTACAATAAAACTCAACCAACCCAACCAGCTTTTCAAAAATTCAGCCAAGTCAATGTCAGCCCACCTTTTCCACCCCTCCTTCATCCCCACCCATCTCTTTAATCGGTCAATAAAATTCCAATTGGCCTGGCATGCTAAACCTTCCAAGTCCCCCAAGCGTACATTATCACTCGCATCCATGATATCCGAGCCAGTCTCCCTTTCCAAACCTCCCTGTCCCAGAGCACTGCCGAAACTCAAAGGAGTCTACAAGGCAAACGGCAACAAGGAAAACATTCGCACAGACAGACCGTAAAGCAAGGAAGCCAGCCCCAGCCACCTGAGCCAAAGTAGTATGCCCCCGATGTCGCCAGCCTGTGACGCATTCCCATCCCCGGCATGGTCCTCCATCCTACCATCAAGGTTTTCCCCAAAGCCGGGGTTCTCCTCTGCTCCTTCCCATGAGGTTGTCCCCTTCAGCGGGGTTTTCTCCTTCTTCTTCTTGAGGTTGTCCCCTTGGGTTTTCCTCCTCCGTGTCCGTCCCCACCCAGCCGATGGCGCCCAGCGATGCCCCTTGAGGTTGTCCCCGACGCCGGGGTTTCCTCCTTCTTGAGGTTGTCCCCCTTCGGGGTTTTCCTCCATCATGTCCATACCCCACCCAGCCGATGTCGCCCAGCGCTGCCTTGAGGTTGTCCCCGACGGCGGGGTTTCCTCTCTTGAGGTTGTCCCCGACGGCGGGGTTTTCCTTGAGGTTGTCCCCGACGGCGGTTTTCCTCCTTCTTGAGGTCCCCTTCGGGGTTTTCCTCGTACCACTCGGTGAGGTTTGCCTGCCACATTTTAGCCAGGTTGTCCTCGACCCTCTCTCTGGCCACCCAGGGGTAACGATCCCTAGGGCATCCCGCCGACGTAGCACAGCGGCCCCTCCTCTCCAGCACCCGCAGGAACCGCTGCGGGTGTTGGAAGGTCCTGGTTTGACCGTTGACCCTTGCCGTCGTCACCAGTCCTACCGAGATCATCGATCTCAGAAAATGAGTAAACTGTAATAAATGAAAACTTACACAGACCTTCAGACATCGTCCAAAGTTGCCCATTCCTTCGGAGGTTTTGTGCAGATGCAGGCATTGGAGCTCCCATCTGCTCAGTCCAGTATTGGAATTGGATGACTGAAAAAAGGTACACAGACCAACCCCATTCCAGGAAAGCTCAAAACAATAACCAGACTGCCCTTGACCAGCCCTACCAAGATCAGCGGCCACATTCCTAAAAGTTTCTGAAGATGACAAAAAGAATACCGGAAAGACAGACTCTCTCAAAAGAACGTGCCGCATCAGCAACATCCCAGAAGGATCTTCCATCTGACCAGACGGTCAGACAGGCATCTCAGGGGCCAGATATCTGAAATTCTAAGGATGAGCCGCTGCCAGACGTCCCAACAACCAACAAACCGGTAGATATTTCCGACACCAGACAGGGCCCACCTCCGAGGCAAAGCACTCTGTCCAGCCGGGAGACTATGATCAAAGCATGATTAGAAACTCTCCACCCATCTTCCTCCATCCACAGACCAACGAGACATCGGCTAGACATACCACACCTGAGGGCAGCCGCCACCCAATGCAGCCACCACAAAGCCGGCACACCATCCAACCACCGTTGGAAAGTAGGGGCGCTCAGCCCACCAGAAAACGCGGGAGAAAACAGCCATCCCAACCCCCGCCAACCCTCCTGATCCCATCTCTCCCCGTCCACCACCGGCCCCTTCGCCCCTTCCAGAGGTCTTCCCTTCTCCGTACCAGCATTCCCAGTTCTTACCAGTCTTTATCCAACCCATACGACCACGCTTCTCGCCCCTCTCTTTTGATCAACAAGGCCAATTCCATTTACCCTACCGTGGACCCAATTCTCTTCGACCACCGTCTGCATCCAAAAGCACCATACACATATCACTTCCTGTCTTTGCACTACCTTCTCCAATTTTACCCCCACTCCACCTTCTTTTCCTTCATTCGATTGCTCCCCGTCGGTCGAAATTGGTACAGCGAGTTTCCCCTTTTGGGGACCGCTGCCCGGGTGCCCAAACCCATGTCACCCCGTGCGAGCTGAGGGGCAGGATGTTGGAGTTTGCTGACCGGGACCCGCTGGCTTGCCGCCGTGGGGTGCTGTGACACAAAGTGCATGTGCATCCGCGGTGATGGCGGGTGTGGAATTTCATTCAAAAGATGGCTCTGTAGCGCGCAAGACCCGGGTACCCAAATAAACGGAGGATGAAAGTGGCCCCAATAATGAGCCCATTCTCAGAAAAGTTGGAATCCAATGAGATGGAGGCGGTGTGATGTGACATCTCGTGGAGTGGATGCCCCTTACACGAGGAAGTGGTGGCACCTGATAAATTCCGTCATCGAAAATTCCTGACTCCCAAAAGCCCCACAAAATTCCTCCCCATTCAAAAATGTGGTAGCCGCTCCAACCCCGCGGATCAGGAAGCTCGCTTTTGAGTCAGCATTTTTGTGCACAACGTGGTGGGAAAGTGCGATCCCATGAAAACATCGGCGAGGCCGAGAAAACACCACGGTGATTGTGTTGTGAAAGAAAACAGACACAGAAAGACGACATGGAGCGCCGGCAATGCATTAAACGGTGGGCATCTGATCAGCGACGCAAGCAGAAAAACCTCTTGCAGAATGACCTAACTCGGAAACATACGTTAAATAGGCCAATCATCCTCAGAACATGCCAAAGATGTGGATGATCCTTAAAACCGAATCGACGAGCGATCCCCAAAACATAAGATCACCGAGGATATGAAACCTAATAAAATGCCTCGTCAACGAAGTGAGGGGCCGCAGGAGAGCCGTCGAAGAGGCATCCCGTCACAGCGCAAGTTACCAATGGGGAAGAGCGGCTATTTTTCCGGACTCGGTTTGGCCTGTTTTTGCTTCCAATTTTCCCTGGGATCGGTTAGAATGGGCTCATTCTGGCACCGGGAATGATGTTTCCCAAGTGCGAACTGCTCCACAGAGCCTTTTTGGATCGGGCCTCGAGGGCATCAGATGGCGGTCGGTCATCCACTTTCTCCCCATCCAAAGCGAGCTCAGGCTCGCCGCACCAAATGGACATGTGTGGGTAGTCACTTTTGTTTGGGGTGTCAGTTGGGCCCTTGTCCGGGCCAATCCCAAAATGGGAATCCATTTCGACCGACGCCCCGCCAACCACTCTCTCCCACGCCATTCCAATAGAAGGCTGTTTCTTTCCACGCATGTCCCAGGGCAAGAGCGTAAGAGGGTGGAAGAAACACAGCCCCCAACCTTTACTTGAACTTCTTCCCCATTCACCCCACCGACACCTTCACCACACGCGGACGCGACTCCGCTTCAAAGCGTCGATGGCCTCCCTCTGCTCCGGGGTTGCCATGACACAAAACGTCCCGTCCCACCACTTGACCACGCCACTTCTGATCTCCAAATATCGGAGACCTCTACCACAATGTGGTGGTTCTTGAGGCCTCCTGCATCTGCTGCGGCCACTCGACACCGGCCGCACGAATAAAGGCCAAACGATGGTCCGCCCGGAGGCCGATCCTCCGGAGCGATCTGTACTATGCGCTTGCCCCGGAAGATCTCCGGGATGTGGCTGTCCCACCGAGCATGTCACAGACACCCATGCACCCGGCTGGCGAGCAGGCTTGACCCAAACTACCGGGGTGGCGATCAATAAGTCAGCGATTGCGAACAGACACTGCGCACTCCGCTTCACGCAACCATTGGCGAACCTCCTCTTCTTTAGCTTCCAGGGCAAACCACCCAGATGAGCCCTCATTGTAACAAAGGTCACAGCTGAGGCCGGCCGCTCACATTCACTTCCCAGAT
Organism: Paratrimastix pyriformis; assembly: GCA_027972325.1. NCBI lineage: Eukaryota > Preaxostyla > Paratrimastigidae > Paratrimastix > Paratrimastix pyriformis. The sequence continues at coordinate 5,019 of JAPMOS010000117.1, forward strand.
CAGTCAGGACGGCCTGATTCCGACTTGCAAAAGCTCCATCTCCGCGGCATCGGGTCTCAGACGTCACGCCAAAGTTCCTTCTTCCAGGCCTTGTTGAACGGGCCTCGCCAAGATCTCACGAAGCTGGCATTCAAGTTCGTACCAGCTAAATTGCACAGCACTTGGCTCAAATTTAATAGCGAATCTCATTGTCTCAGCCTGTAATTCACAAAAGGCAATTGACAAACAAAGACCCAAGATGAGCCCAACAAACATCCTTGATAGGCGGACTTTCGGTAGGAAAGCCACTATCCAATTAACACAGACCATAACTTTTCCTTCTTTTCACCCTGCTCCTCGGCCTGGCTCTTTTCGGCCACTCTTTTTACCAGCCGCCTCCATTCTTTGGCGATTGGCTTCAGCCTCAACACTTTCCAGCGTCAGAGGAACCGCACCAGCATCTTCAACAGAATGAGTTTCAGAAGACATCAATTGGCCAATAGAAAAGGCGAAGATCCCAAATTCAAACACTTTCCAGGTCGGTAGGACCGGGGAAGCAGGGAGAAAACAGCCATCCCAACCCTCGCCAAAATCCCATCTCTCCCGTCCACCACCGGCCCCTTCGCCCCTTCAGAGGTCCCCCTCTCCGTACCAGCATTCCCAGTTCTCATTACCAGTCTTTATCCAACCCAGACAACCACGCTTCGCCCTCTCTTTTGGATCAACTACATTTACCCTTTATTAATTCCCCACCCAATTCCCGTTCTCCTTCTTGTCTGTGATATCTCCACCCACTCCAATTTTACCTTCCACCTCTCCACCAATTCCACCATCTGTTCCACCCTCAGTTGCATAATGATTCCCTCCCATTCCAACAAGCCCCACCCCTTTTCCTTTTCCCATATCCCTCGCCCCTTTCCCTCGTTTTCGGTATTCAATACATCGTGCCCCAAACAAAACTCGCGATTACACGATCCACTCTCCAATTGCGCCCACCCCCATTATTCTCCACCCAGTCCCCTTTCACCCCCACCAGCTCCCTTCCACTCGTTTTCAGACAGTGCCAACACAGAAGGACACGGGGAGAAATAGGGGGGCCGATGATCACAGCAGCTGCCCACCGCACCCGTCCACAACCCGCCCAGCTCCTTCACTCCACAGCCCGCCCGTATCCGCAACAGCCCCCACTTCCTGCCCCTCCGCGCCATAGCCCGGGCCCTGGGGACCTCGTCGGTCGGGATGGAGGACGAAGCCATTACCACCCCGAATCCAAATCGCGATCCTTCAGTTTGATTTGGTCCGGGGCGGTGAGACCGCTCGTCGCAAACCACCGCATCACGTCGGCCACCGATCTGCAACCAGCCGGCCGCAGCACGATGACCGTCTTGCCAGGCACATTCTCTCCGACCGCTCTCCGGCAAAATCGGCGACCCGCCACGACCGATGGCCACACTGAGGCCCTCACCACACATAGCACACGGAACACCTTCATCATAGGGTCTTGCACCTGAGATGATCATTCCCAACCCCACCTGACAGACCTTGCCATGAACTTGTTTCCCAGTCACAAAGCAGCCAGGATTGGCTTCCTAATCGCTTTCGGGGAGCAACTCCGGGAGAAGTCCCCAACAATCGTAGTGGCTGAGCGCGACTCAGGTAATTCCTCCATTCGGTGGTCCAGGATGTCCAATCCTTCACCCCACAAAACTTGTCCAATAGCTCTAAATCGTCTTCATAGATGAGCACCTCAAAGGAGGGTAGGAGCCCTCCACAAGCGGCTCAGCGAATCCATCCCTCTCCATTGCCAATGTCAAGTTTCGATAGTTGGGCGAGGACGAGTCCAGAGGCTTCTTGAAACGAACCGGAACACGGACTCTCTGCGACAAAGAGACATCATCCAACAAACTACCAGTAAGACCACGATCACATTGATAGGGCCAGGACCCGATGCAGGTCCCCCCCTCACCCCACCACAAAAGCGAAATGTACCGACCTTACCCTCACGTCTCTTTTTGCTCGCAGCCTCCGATTGCGCAACAGCTGCTTCTGCATCCCGTTTCTTCTCCTCAATCTTCCCGGCTTCTTCCATTTGCTCCATCGTCATCCCAGATTGTTCCTCAGTCTTGTTCATTGGAAATAGCAAGAGGCAGCGAGAGAATCGACGCAAAAACGGGGCAAAGGAATTCAAAACTCGAGGGTCTGCGACCGGGGACCGACAAACATCGTGATACCGGTTCTGATGATGCAAATCGATGAGTTTCATCGAAAAAACACTTGGGATGATGTCAGAACACCACCTCGAAAAATTCGATTTCTATTGAAAATCCATACCGCCGGTATGGATTTTAGTACCCCCGACAAACATCGCGATACCGGTTCTGATGATGTAAATCGATGAGTTTCATCGAAAATTCACTTGGGATGATGTCGGAACACCACCTCGAAAAATTCGATTTCTATTGAAAATCCATACCGCCGGTATGGATTTTAGTACCGACAAACATTTGATGGTTTAGTGGCTCTAACCTTGGGTAATAGCCACACTTGATCCCGCCAAATGCCCAAGGAAAGCACTCAGGAACTTCGTGAGACGCGCAGCGCCGTTACCCGACTCCTCGTCACTCGCGGGATGACTCGGAGGAACGAGGCCATTCGAGGAAACGTGCGCGCGCTGAACCCAAGTCATCCGCCGCCGATGCAGCGCCGGCCTCGCCTCTTCGCCTGGACACTGTCACCGAAGATGAAGCTGAGCAAGAGGAGACCCAACGCGCCAGCCAGGAACACGAGGCGACCGAACAGGAACAAGAGGAGATCCAACATGCCAGCCAAGATGCCGATCAACATCACCCAGTCGTCTTCATTCCATCAGCCGAGCATTCTTCCAGCAGCGAACATGCGCGGGCGAGCGTGCTACCCGAGCCGCCCACCGCCGAGCCCGAGGAGACCCCTGAGCCTGAGCAGACCACCGTGCCAGAGCAGACCACCGAGCCCGTGCCTGAGCAGCCCATCGAACCTTTGGAGACCACCACAACTGAACCAGGTGACTACCTCCGACCCTGTGCAGGCCACCACCACCGAACCCGCAGAACCCTCAGAACCCGAACCGGCGCAGTCCGAACTACAGCAAACCGGCACAGAACCGGAAGCCGCCGAGCAGTCCGTCCCTGGTGAACCCGAGCAGCTCGCCGAACCCGAGCAGCCCGCCGAACCTGAGCTGACCCCAGAACCCGAGCAGACCGCAGCCCCTCCTCCGACGCCCTCAAAGCAGCCCCCCCAACGCCGGACCGCCCCTCCGTCGTCCTCCTCCGAAACCGAGGGCGGGTTCGCCTCCCAAGAAACTGCCCGACTCCATCCCGCCCAAGACGCCAGCACAGGCCCCGGCTATCAAGAGGTCCGCTCCCGTTCCCCGACATCGATCCTGGCAACCCAGCGTTCACCGCCGCCGCCGGCTGCTGGTTCAATCGTTGCTCTCAAGACGCCTCCGCCTCCGGCATCCGTGCCTTCCAGAACCCCACGTGCAGCCCCTGTCGCGTCCTCCGCCTCACGTGCAGCCCCGGTCACCGCCACGAGCACTACTGCCACGCCTCCAGCAGTGGCTCCGGGTCGGGCTTCCGTGCCTCCCAGAACCCCACATGCAGCCCCGGTCACCGCCACGAGCACGACTGCCACGCCTCCAGCAGTGGCTCCGGGTCGGGCTTCCGTGCCTCCCAGAAGCCCCGGTCGACTGCAAAGCCTCCAGCAGTGGCTCCGGATCGAGCTTCCGTGCCTCCCAGAACGCCCCGCACCGCCACGAGTTCCACGTCATCAGTCCCTCCCACAACTTCGAGTCCTCATCAGCCTCTGTCGTCGTCGAACACCGCCCCCCCGCCCCTCAATCGGTCTGTTTTTCTGTTTTACCTCTTGTGGGTTCCTTAAAACCTCTCCTCCAGGATCTACCTCGTCTGGCAATCGGAGACAAAGGAAGTGTTGAAACTCACTCGACAGGCATTTTACGAACGGATCTTTCCCAAGCTGCTGGCAAGTTGGTTCCCGAGCACAAACCATCTGAATCGCGGTCTCATCGTCCCTGTTCATTTTTCGAGACCATGGCTGAGTACCGACTCTCCGGTGCCATCTGTGTTGAGTTGCACAAGGTACTTAACCGGTTGGGACTCACCTTCGGAAAAATCCTGTTTTCGATGACCTGCGGTCAAAGTGCTGATATCGAGAAGACCTACCAGTTCCTGACTTCAAGAGCCTTGATGATTCTTGTGTGTCTGGATTCCGAGGCTGCATTCGGCGTCGACCGTGCCGTCGATGGCCACATGAGGCTGGATGAGCTTGCCCTCTGGGAACGCACTTTCCCCTTCTACGTCAAGGAGGTTTTCATGACCGTTCCATGTTGGAACTCACTGACTACTACGGAGAACAGTTCCCCAAGGTATTCCAGGCTTGCGAACGTGAATACCTCGCTCTCTCCGAAGACGAACGGAAGACCTATGACTGGTCGATTCAGTGCCACAAGTTCCGCACCAACACCTGCTACCGCGAGATTCCGGCCCATTGGGACTGTCTCTTCAAGTTCACTGGGAACGCATAAACAACCCGAGACTTTTTGTCTCTATCTCTCTCCGCCACCTTCTTCCCGCTTTCCATGTGTCCCTGTTTTTGAAAGAGTGGCTATTACCCCCTGGAGCCTAGTCGCATCGAGAAGACCGTTGATCTATTGTTCGACCATAACTTTTATCTTGTGCGGAACCCGTCAGCGTGGGTCCGTTCACCGAAGAGCGTGTGCCAGCCGTAGTTCGTCCTACAAGGGGAACAAAACAGAGATGGCGTGAGAAATAGTGCTTTCCTTGTGTCTGATTTTGAACTTCCTGGTTTTGAAAAGTGGCTGTTACCCCTGGAGTATCCCGCATGGAAACCGCCAAAATGCAGAGGAAGCACGCAAGTCATGCCATGCTTAGCAGACGGACTCGGTCTCGCCAGGTGATCATTCTCGTCGAGGACGTTCCCGAGTCCCTTCCTGAGCCCCTTCCTGAGTCCTTCCCCTTCCTGAGCCCTTCCTGAGCCTTCCTGAGCCTTCCTGAGTCCCTTCCTGAGCCCTTCCTGAGCCCCTTCCTGAGTCCCTTCCTGAGCCTTCCAGAGCCCCTTCCTGAGCCCCTTCCTGGGCCTTCTGAGCCCCTTCCTGAGGCCTTCCTGAGCCCTTCCTGAGCCCCTTCCTGAGCCCCTTCCTGAGCCCCTTCCTGAGCCCCTTCCTGGGCCCCTTCCTGAGCCCCTTCCCGGCATGATGCCACGACAAGCCCCCGGCTACGAAGTCCGCTGCTCCCCGCTCCTCGATCGGTCTGTTTACTGTTTTCCCTGATGTGTTGTGGGTTTCTCATGCCTCTCCTCCAGGACCTACGACTTCTTTCAACCGGAGGACAAGACCGAGGTGCACCTAAGCCGACAGGCTTTTACGAACGGATCTTCCCCAAGCTGCTGGCAAGTTGGTTCCCGAACACGAAACATCTGAATCCCGGCCTCATCGTCCCCGTTCACTTTTTGAAGCCGTTGACTGAGTACCATTTCTCCGCTCCCATCTGTGTTGAGTTGCACAAGGTACTCACCCGGATGGTTCTCGCTTTCGGTGGCGTCCTTTTTTCCTTGACCAGCGGACGCTGTTCTGATACGTCGCAGACCTACAGGGGCCTGTCAGCAAGAGCCTTGCTCATTACCCTGCTCCTTGATTCCGAGGCTGCATTCGACATCGACCACCCCATCGAGGGCCCGATGAGGCTCGATGAGATCGTCCTCTGGGAACGCTCTTACCCCTTCTACCTCAGGGGGTTCTTCGTGACCGTTCCCTGTTGGAGCGCACTGACTACTACGGAGAACAGTTCCCAAGGTATTCCTGGCCTGCGAACGTGAATACCTCTCTCTCCGCGGACGAACGGAAGACCTATGACTGGTCGATTCAGTGCCACAAGTTCCGCACCAGCACCTGCTCGCGCGAGCTTCCTACCCTTTGGGACTTCCTCTTAACTGGGCCCCTTCCTCTGCCCCTTCCTGTCCTTGTGGCTGAGCCCGAACCCGTGCCGGAATCCGTGCCCCTTCCGAGAACGTGCCGGTAGCCGATGATGACGAAGATGAATGGTTTGCCGGCGATAAATTCGGATGACGACACTGGCAACAACGACTACAACGCCAACCCCCAAGGCGAAGACGAAGACGAAGACGAGTAATGAATCTGGTTCTCTTTTGATCCGAAATTAGAGGCTCGACGTTTTCTCTCGAAAAAGGAGGAGGAAGTGCGTCAGGGTGAAGCAAGGTGAAAGTGAAGCAAGGAGGATTTGGGAGGGTCTGTTCATGAAAACCCGCGGGCCCTCACTACAGACAGGCCGAGTGGGGAGGGTCTGTCCACGAAAACCCGGAGGCCAGAGCGTCGGGCTTTTTTCTATAGAAATCTCAATGTCTATAGCGTCCACAGAAACCCTGGAACAGTTTTCTAGTTCCTCTTCCCCCCTAGCAAGCCGAAGCAAAGCGGCAGACATGAGGAACAATCCTGCCCTTTGGGGTGCCCCGGGGGTCTTCATTGGGGGCAGGAGTAAACAGGGAGGTCTGATAACCTGGTTCTCGCGTCAAAAAGAGCGGGAGCTGAGGATAGTAACCCACGGGGATATTATTATACTCTGTTTATTTCTTGTAAAATGTTTTGAGTGGATTTCCAACACGCGTCGTGACTCCGATGGTTTCGTCCTTTGAGGGAGAGAGGGATACCCTTATCCGATAAATAAAAGGCTCGTTACAGTATGTGTGGTTTCTAGTTAACTCTCGTCAACTTTTTGACTAGAGCTCTAGTGAGTTCTTGCCGACAAGTTTGTTGACTAATTTTTTTATAACTCTAGTCAAATCTGACAAGAATTTTAGTCAAATCTTGCTGACTCACTTGTCGACCGACAGCCGACTAAAAGATGAGTCACGACTCTTGTCACTCTTGTACTTGACTGGTCTTGTCAACTCTTGTCCTGACTCGTCTTGTAAATGTAAATGTCTTGCACTGACTGACTTGTCATTTTTTGTACGCGAATTATGACGTGAGGGGGATGAGAATTGAACCACTGACCTGCAACTTGCTGACCTGACACCCTACCTGCTGGACTATAATGGCATGACCTACCGAGAGTGGGTGAGTCGAACATGCCACTCAAACAAAAGGCCAGTGTTTGCGGGTGGTTCTCGTAAGCTTGTGCTGGTTTGTAACATGTTGCGGCTTGTCACATTCTTGTCGGGGGGCCGATCAACCTATGTTGTTTGACTGACCCCAGCCGACAAGATTTGACTGATCCCTCGGCCAGTCAACTGCGTCAGTCAACAAACTTCAGTCTGGACAAGACTCCTGCTGACTGACGGGTCAGTGGTCACAAAACTTCAGTCAAATTCTCGCCGACAAGAGCGTCAGTGCTTGTCAATTTCAGTCACCTCTTGTCGAGTCGGGTCGGTCTAGTACAGGCGGTAGCACGTCAGGTACTAGAACAGAAGGTCGGCGGTTCAATTCCCGCTTCTGACGAGGTTAAAAAGCCTGAAGGCTTCCCCGGGACCTATGGCCGGTCTTTCCGCTCTTGCCGAAAAAGACGGACCATCCGCGTTGGAAAAAACTTGGGATTAGGCCCCCAAGACGTAAGGTTCGATGTCGGACAGCTCGAATCGATACGGGTAGTACGGTCGCTGATGTTCCGGTGGCGGGGCTCCCCTAGATCGAGATTGTGATGGGGACTCTGCAGTGACCTCTGTCGACACGTTACCGCGGGCACGCGCGCCTTAGCGGTCCCGAAAGGAGCCCTTGCCGAGGGTACCTCCCCGGCCAGTCCGAGTTCGAGATCTGAATGAGTTCCGAGCGGAACCAACGCGGGCGGTGCCCTGCCAGGGAGAACACCCTGGTGGGAGAACAGTTTCCCCGGGGTTCTAGCCGATCAGCACATTCAAATTGCGTGCTCTGTTCCCTCGTGCAAGCATATTGCCGAGGAGAATCATCTTAGTGACTTTCAAGTTCATTTTCTAAAAGAGCACCCACAATGTGGCAAGCGCGAAGTGTTTCTTGAATTTTTCAATCGCGCTGAGGAAGATGATCTGGTCTTCCACGACCTTGACCACATTTCTACTTTCAAGAATTCGATGCTGGATGAATTTTGCAAACTCTTTGGGCATTTGGGTTTCTCTTCTGGAGCGCTTCCTTCGAGTACCTTGTTGAAGGGCATCATTGAATCGCTGCAGAAGGGCTGTTCTCCAGCTGTGTCTCGGGATCGCATTGCCGTCTGGATCCAGAAACTATTGTCCTCGTTTATGTGGCAGGCCATCTCATTCTCGCCACTCTTCGGCATCCTCAACTGACGACTCTTCTGACCCTCCAACTTCGCCAGAACGTTTTCCTACGCGTCCCCATCAACGTGGTGGGGGACCGGGACGTGTCCATTCCCGGTCTCACTCATCATCTGATTCATCGGCGACGAGGTGCAACAAAACTCCCCGCTCCCGCGTCCGTTCACGCTCACCGAAGCACGCGGATGCAAAGGGGGGTTCGCCTCGCCCCTCGGCCAAGAAGGCTGCGCGTACGGAGGCAACCTCCACACGGAAGTTGCCTGCCTCCCCGCCTGCTCGGGAGGTGACGCCGCCCCACCTCCGCCCCCCCTGCCGCCTTGGTGCCGGCCCCGGTCCGGTCCAAACTGAGCAGGGAAGCCGCTCCTACAGTCCGCCTTGGGTCTCGCCCAGGCGGGATGGAAGGCGATCAAGGGGCCGTTTGCGCGGGCAGCCCCTGCTCCAACCAAGCCGGCTGCGGCCAAGTCGAGTGTTCTGGCGCCCCTCCACCACCTCCCCCACTTCTTGCCCTTCTGACCCTCCTTCACGTCCATCTGCTCCTCCTCTTCCCTCTGCCTCCCCAATCTCGTGTGCCGATCTTGGCGTCCGTGTGGTGCATGCTGGGCGTTCTCCTTTTCCTACCCCGGATGGACCGGCGGTGAGAGACTTCTCGTGGTTGCGCGCGAGCACTGTCTATGTGTGCTACACCCACGCACGATGGTATGTCGGGAGTAAACCTCCCCCGTTCAGGCCTTTTTAAAATGTCTTTTCGTTCTTTTGTTTCATGGATGCGGGGGGTTCTGCGTGTTCTCTCTCTCCTGTCCGCTCCTTCCATTCCATGCGTCTGCTGCTGGTCTTCAGTGGGCGAGTGCGTCGTCCATGTTGGTTGGTGGTTTATCGCATGTTACCCCCCCACTTCGGTGGGATGCACCCCCCGTTATGAGCTGATCAATACAGGGGGTGTTGGGCGGGGGACCCCTTTTGGGGTTTCTCCAAGTATCCAACACACAACACACACACCCGTTCAGGCCTTTTTAAAATGTCTTTTCGTTCTTTTGTTTCATGGATGCGGGGGGTTCTGCGTGTTCTCTCTCTCCTGTCCGCTCCTTCCATTCCATGCGTCTGCTGCTGGTCTTCAGTGGGCGAGTGCGTCGTCCATGTTGGTTGGTGGTTTATCGCATGTTACCCCCCCACTTCGGTGGGATGCACCCCCCGTTATGAGCTGATCAATACAGGGGGTGTTGGGCGGGGGACCCCTTTTGGGGTTTCTCCAAGTATCCAACACAACACACACACACACCTCTTGTCGACTGATTTCACTCATCAGTCAAATTTCAGTCAACTTCAGTCACTTCTTGTCGACAAACCACACAGACTGTAAATATGAATGAGAAAAACTATTTGGCTCTGAAGAATTCGATTTTTGCCTCAAATATCAACGCAAGCGCAAAAAAATTGTGTTTGAAAATCGAATGCCGCCTTCTCCAACACAACACACACCGCCAGGAGGATCTTGTCTCGAAGCAGCCACGTTTGAAAAACAACATGTTACAACAGGAATTGTTAGCAGGTCGTGAGAGCTAAGGCCCGGGCAAGCCATTTGCACAGGTGGCTGCTCCGTGAGGGCCACACAAGTTCCAGCGCGACATGCGGTGGCAAATTCAGCCAACTCACGACATTCATCAGGAGCTTCAGGTGGCGCGGTTCCGGATTCTGACATCCTTTCGTCCAGTTTTTTGGAAATATCAGGCGAGAGAACGGGATCGGTCATGAGCACATCCAAAAGACCGCTTGACATCGCATCTCCTCGGTGTAAAGGCAAGAGAGAGTGGCCAGAACGGGGGCTCGGGGCCGCCTCCTGCGTATGGACGGTGGGGGCTGCAGTGGGATGCTGGAGCCATTCCCGGATCGCCTTGGTGGCCTCGGACCGGGTGAAGTCATCGGCCCTTTCTTCGGTGACTTGTCCAAGGCGAAGCAAGAGTTCGAGCGCCCAGAGTGCCCCCTCACCGCGATAGAAGGCCCCCTTTCGGCGTTGAACGTGAGAACGTAGGGCCACCCGGAGGCCTTGTGTATCCAGGTCTCCGTCGCAGCCAAAAGGAGCCAAGAGTTCGGGGAGCTCACAGACAGCCGACTGGAGTTGGAGACAGATCTCCTCAAAGGATTCGAGCGCGGCAAGGCTGCGAAGACCCACATGGAGATGCCGATGCTCTGGCAAAAAAGGACATTGGACGAACAGCGAAAACAACCAGACCATCGACAATTGCATAAACCAGGAAAATCATATCTGCATGGGTCGTCGACCTCGCGGGCAACTGAGTGAAGAGTAAAGAACAGCTGTTCGGGGGACTCTCCAAGAAACGGGCATTTTCGGGGCCTGTCGTCGGGTCTAAAACAAGTCCCGTTGAGTGGAGTGCGGAAAAGCAGACCCTCTGTCCTCGCGCAACTCAAAAAGGCAGGCTCTTTGGGACTCAATGAGCAGGGCAGTGCCCCTGGAACAGTTTCGGCGAGGCATTGGTGCAATTGCCGGAGGCGGGTATCGACGAGATCAAAAGACGAGGCGCTCGCGTGAACCGTCCAACCCGCAGAACTGGTTGGACAGTACAGGGCCAACAAAGACAACGGAATCTCGCGGATCGCAGATTCTTCTCTGGCCAACTGCGACGCGAGCCTTGCAAGGATGTCCGAGCCAATGCTTGGTGGCGTTTGCGCGCGGTCTTCCGGGGTGGGAGGTTGCACGGCCTTCTCTGGTTTCTTTCCAACCGGAGCGGGGGGTGGCGGTGCCGAGGAAGGCACGGGCCACGGAACAGTGGTTCGGGTGCGACCAATGAGTGCAAGGAGGTCCGAGAGCAAGCCGTGCGGGACTGCGCTCGTCGGGATGGAATTCAGCGGGAGTTCTGCCGGTCTCATTTGAGCTTCGAGAAGACGGGCAGGGAGATGTGTCTGCATCCGCTCTGCCTCCATCAGTCTGAGGGAAATGAGTCAGAAGACATGTTGCGAGTGAGGGCTGAGAGGCGGACCGAGAATAGAGGAGAAGGGCACCTTGAGCAAGTCGCAGACGTCGCCACCGGACAAGTTCAGGCTCGGCTGGAATCTCGGCGGGGCAAATTCGTGCCAATGCGCCAAAGATTACGTCCTTCTTTGGGTTGTTGGCAAGATGATCCAGAGCAGGGGCCCAGGGCTGACCGCACATCAGGACGAGCTCAATTAAGGCCGATGACAAGAGCCCATGAGACCACGGGGCAGTCCCGAGCCAAGCTGCATAGAGGGCGCGACCAACAAATGCGCCCCAAAGAGAAAACCAGGGATGCAACAGCGGGGTTCCGCTTTCAGGCTCGCTCAACAGGTTGGTGCTGCCTCCCCACAAGCCGGTCTTTTGCATCGGGTCCGGAAGAACTGCGAAACGCATAATCCGCGCACAATGCGCTTGCAATGATGCGAGAAGAACCGGGCTGGGGTGAGGGATCTGAACATGAATTGTGAGAAGATTCCTCCACAAGGCAAAAAAGCCGACCGTGGTCAGAGTCTGCTCGGCACAAAGGGTCAGCCTCATCGCCTCGAGCATCGATCGGTCGATGACATTCAGTTGCCCTTCGAGCCCGAAATCGTCAAAAGTGCCAACCTGGCCCTGCCCTGGCATCATCGGATCCCGCGAGAGGGTCGCAGTCAATCGCTCCTGGTGTATCTGGAGTCGGCGGGCAGCAAATTGGGAGGCCTGCGCTGCCCTCATCTGAGCCTGGGCGCGCGCGCGATGCAAGGTGTTCCGGATCGCATACGATTTCGCGACTGGGGTGGTGGGCAATCCCTCGCCGGAAGAGGCATCGGTCGGGCCCGGCGTACCGGTGACAACTGAAGAGGGCACAAGGTGAGTCGAAGCAAGATGCTCGCCAACCGCCAAAGAAAGCAGCGTCAGGGTTGGAATATACAGAGAGCGCCTCGGGGTGCGGGCAGTCGTGATGGGCCCGGGGTCGGAGAAACGATGGTGGTACAAAAAGCGAAGAGCCTCGGCAACAGCAGCCGGAGTGGCGTCGTGCCCAGTCAGACAAAGCTGCGGGGCTGGGACGCCGAGCTGCGCGTGGGCACAGGTCAGCAAATCGCAAGCAGCACGAGCCAAAGTGTGACCGAGCGTCCTACGTTCCTCGGAGTCGGGTCCGGTCGGTGACAGCCAACCGCCCTTCTTGGGTAACCCCGGGCGGTTGCGCGTCGCTGCGATGGCCCCATTCTCGACAAATTCCAGAAGGAGTCGGACAGAGTGCGAGAACTCAGACGAATCTGTCACGCGGGCTGTCAGAAGGAAGCGGCAACCCGTCAAAAGAACGAGAGCTGTCGTGGAAACGGGGGAGTGGGATTCGACGGCACACTATAGTGATGTTGAACGAAATACCGACTCTGAAGCAGCGACAGACTTGGAGGGCTCGAACGATCGCCAGCAGGGCGCCGCCCATATCTGCCTCAGCGGCCAGCAGAGAGGCGGACAGAAGATCCAGGGGGGCACTCATCTGGAGGGCCCCAGCAAGTCGGCAGTCCTCTGCGACAGCCTTGACCAAGTTGGCAGCGCCTCCAATCCGGGCACGTACTGCGGTCTCCGCGATGGAAATGCGTGTGTTGAGAAGATGCCATGCCACAAGGCGATGCGTTTCGAAAACGACCCGAGAAGCATCTGAGCCTTCGGATTCCAGGCCGCGTGGAACCACATGTGCTGACAGTAAAACTGCCATCGTTTGGCCGACACGAAGCTCATCCGCGGGGACATGCTCGAGCCGGGCAACTGCGGCCCGGAGGCGCAACGCTTCATAAGCGGCCCACGCCTGGGGGTCCAGCAAGTGAAGTGGCTCGCCGCCGCGAGGAAGATACGTCGCCGGATCAATCCCAACCGCGGGGAGCACCCATTGCAGGAAGGCCTGGAGGGAGCGAAGAGCGGCTTGGAAAACACGGTCGCCGGCTAGAGAATACCGCCGCCAGAAGCAGCAAGTGAAGGACAGAGCCGGGAGATGCTGGATGAACAGACGTTCGAGTCTGACACCGTCGGGGAGAGAATCGCCAAGCAAGTCTGTCGCAGAAATCGGAGAGGGGATGCGGAGCTGGGGAAGGAGTTCGTTCTGAGTCCCAGGCGGAGAAGGGGCCGGATTTGTCACCACTGCGAGAGAAACGCCGTCAGCCATGAAAACAAGAACACCGCAAACGGACTCTTCGACTTGGGAGGCAACGGAGAGGCGCCAGCAGCGGGCCGTGCCCCCTTTGGGCCTGGGACGGGCGTTGAAGGTGGGGATGTGACGGCAGGAATCACAGGCATCAAACCCGCTTTGGGTATGGCGAAGCACGGGTTCCAAACGTCCTTTGCCCACCATTGTTGAGACCCACATCCCATAGGAGGCACCGTGGCGCGAGCCGGGTCCCCAAGGATGGGAGCCAGGGCCGGCATGTCCGCAGGTGCACGAGGTGCGGGTGCCACCAAGCTGGCAACCGCTGATGGGCACAGGTTGCGATGAGTGGAGCAACAGAGCAAAAAGGCGACGCGAGCAAGAAGAAGCTCGGACACCACGGTGGGCCCGTAGATGTTGGCCACCTCGGGATGCTGCGGGAAGAATCTGAGCAGCCCTGACAGCGATCAGCAGACCAAAGCCGCGGTTTGAAGGGCGCCGATGGCCTCCAGGTTTGCCGGAGATTCCGGGGTTTCTTCAGAGTGAAAGAAGAGCTCCGCGGAAATCGAAGTCCCCTGATCGGAGAGGCAGAATGCCGGGATGCCGGGGGGGGCAAAGGCAGTTGGAGTGAGGACGACCGTTCCTGCTGCCGTTCCCTTTTTCGAGGGGTTCGAGGCGGCCGGGATGGGTGCATTGGCCGAAACGAGTGCTGGTCCAAAAGGGGGTCTGAGACAAAAAAAAAAAAAAAAAAAAGAATTCGAGAGGCAAGGATGAGCCGGGAGTAGAAAAAAAAGGTGACCGTGGAGGAGCCGACGTGTCAACGAATAATGACGGAAGTCCCATCCCGGCGAACGAGCGCATGAGAAAGAGGTGAGCTTCGCCCATGCAGCCGATATCAAGGAGGACTTGAGCCTGGGAGGAGGGCATAACGGAAGAAACATACGGAGCGCGACCGACCGTCAGCACACGTGCATGGGCGCAGAGGGCGCTATCAGCCACGGAGCGAAGCGCGACGTACCGCAGAAGGGCGAGCGCAGGTAAGGTGAGGAGGCCGAACCCGGCATGCCAGGCGCGAACAATCACAAACTCCAACGCCTCGGCCAGCAATTGGGCATCACCTGTGAGACGGATGTCTTCAAGCGGGGCGGGGCTGCCCAGGAAGGGTTCCTTCTCAATTTCGTAATCTGCCCACTGGCAAAGACGAAGGGGCGCGCGTCCATCTTGCACAAGAGCTGCTGTGACGGCTGCGCAGGCGCAGAGAGCGCATTCGGTGGTCTGATCCACAGCCTGGGGCGCGAAACAAATCCTAACCCAATCGATGATCACAACGCCAGGAGATAGTGAAGCGATCCGACCTGCCCAATTTGAACAAGAGCACGAGACCCAGCAGACACTGAGCCGGTGGGAACTTTGCTGCTGTTTCAAGCGTGATCCCTTGATCGCAGAAGGCGCCCTCTTGGGCGGACAGGGTCACGTGAGGATCCTGCTTTTCGGCAAAGGGTGTCATTCCGAGGGGGCCAAGGATGGTGCCGAGGGCCGTCTGGCGCCATTGCTTGAGCATCTCGGGCTGGCCGAAGCAGGCATCCAGGCCGTCAATCCAGGCCTGCTGGGTGGCCTTGAGGTGAAGGCGGGCTTGGGCCGGGTCGAGCTCAAGCGAGAGAATGGCCAAGTGATGCCGGAACGAGCCAAGCTCACAGTTAGCCTGGGAAGGGCAAGTGAGGCGTGAGCTGTGTCGATGGGTTCGGAGGAGGGAAGACCTGGGCCAAAAGGAAGGTCTCGTGCCTCTTCTCCAGAAGTCCGATGCATGCTTCGTACGCAGCAAGGACCTCGTTGGGAGATGGCGGCACCCGCCCCGGAGTCCATTCGCCCCCATCGGCCGAGCAGGTCCGCGACAAGGCGATATTCAGCAGGCGGCCCATGTCCAGGAAAAGGGTGTTCGACTCTTCGGGGGGACGAGGAGCCGGAGTTGTAGCTGGAGGTGCGCCCCTCTTCCCCGACGGGGCAGGGGAGGCCGATGAATGAGGCCGGTTGGCGGTAGAAGGGCGCGCAGGTGTCGCAGGGACAGGTGGCGCTGCAGGACAGGAAAGATGAGAAGCCCCAACAATATAGAAACGGCGACCTGAGGCGGTTGCGGACTCTGCCTCTTTCTGTTTCATCAAGCGCTCTTGCGCCCGAGCGACGACGCGCGAGTGCAGCAGATCGGACCTCCACCGGCTCAGGCGCCCCTTGTAGCCCGTCACAAGGGAACGGCATCGCTCCAGGGTTTCCGTGGCGAGTGTAAGATTGAGCGCGGCGGTCAGAGAATCAACCCATTCCGCACCCGGCGGCTCTGATGGGGGATCGAACGGTCCTCCGATCTGGCAGAGAGCAACCAAGTTGAGGTTGTCTCGCAACGCCGGGTGGCGTAAGAGCGTGCGAAGGCAGCCCAAAAGGGTCGTCAAAGAGGCCAGGGATTGATGTGGGCGAGGCAGCTCTGCGAGTCGGCCGAGGAAGTCCTGAAGGGGCGAGGTGACAGAAGACAAAAGCCCCGCTTCCGCAGAGACTGATCAAAGGATGGACCCCGCGGGCACACAAAGCAAACTGGCAGACTTTTGAGGAGACCGACGCTGAGGTCTCCGATCCATCCGAGGGCCGAGGGCCCCTGGCCCCGCCACCAGGCTCTCCACCGAGCAATGTCCGAATTCACTTCGGAGGGCGCGCTGTCGGGAGCTTTCTGGGCGCAGAGCACAGCATCCAGCAGGGGTGGGAGTGCCCTTGCGAAGAGCGTTGACATTGCGCGCAGAGCCAGAAATCGCAGCCCCACCGCTTCGCCCCAAGGGGCCGCCTGGGCCGAGCGGGCGAAGGGTCCACCTACTCGGGAGATAGGACAAGCCTGGAGGCAGGCTTCCCACAGACCTTCATCAAGAGCCTTGTCGTGAGGGAATGGGAAACAGTCCCACAGGGGAGCCTCGGGGTGGGTGGCAAGGCAATGCGAGCACGCGCCCGCGAGGCTGGGGAGCCATGTGCACAGGAGGCGCCACCCCTCGAAAGTGAGCATCGGCTGGTGGGCCCGGGCCGAGAGTTGGATGGCGCGGACGTGGTGAGCGGCAACGCGCAGGCATTGGACAAGGTGCGCTCGGTGCGCCGCCCCGGTGAGTAAAGGATCGTGGAGACCCGTTGCCGTGGGCGCAGCCGCCTTGAGGGCAGATCGTTGCGAGTTCACCAATGAGTTGATCAGGGCAAGGAAAGCGGGAAGCAGACCAAGAGCGGTGCCAACCCCTTGGCATCCAAGAGCCCATCCGCATTGAGAGCTTTGGGTGCCTCGGGGCCACTCCCCCACAGTTTCGAAATCGCCCGGATGGCGGCCAGGTACGAGGCGACGCCTTCGCGCACAGGGACGGCGGCGGGGAGGGCAGCAGCGCCCTTGGCCGGGGCCGCTTTGGTGGCTGGGGCGACGGGGGTAGCGGAAGGAGAATCGCTCGCTTCTGCGCCGCAAGAGAAAGCGGCAGGACAAAGAGCAATATCATCACGGAACTGCCGAGAATATCGCGCGCCTGACCAAACAAAAAGAAACATTGGGAAGCACGCGGACCGAAAGCTTCCAGCGGGTAGCGGGAAAGGGCGAACCATTGCAGGGCCAGCGGGCTCATGACGCCTAAGGACCATTCGTCATGTGAGCGGACGTTTCAACAGTCCCCGGACCTGGACAAGGCGGAGGGGCAATAATTTTTGGGGGCTCAGGAGAAGGAGACGAGGGCGGCCGGGCCGCTGGGGGAATGGATTTGGTCGGGCTGGCGGTCTTGGCAGGGACTGCTGGTGGGTTGGTGGCGCGAGCGGTCTGGAATGTCGAAGCGCAGGCTGCCTCGAGGATGGTCCCGACCCCCGCCGGATCCCGGAGGACAAACCAAGGCATGGCGCCCCAGTCAGGGCCCGCGCTGATGGGCTGCAGGCGGTGGGTTCCCCAAGTCGGCACGAGCGACGGGGTCAGGACCGAGTCCAGGGTGGGCGGGGACCCTGTCACAATGGCAGGCGTGTCCGGAGCGGGGGCGGGAGACGTTGTCGATCCATGCTCCTGGAGGGCGTGAGCGAGGCTCCCCGGGACGCTCTCAAGGCGTTCAGAGAGGGGCGCGGGAAGGGCGCCGGCCAGCTCGCGCATCCGGACGGCGTCACAGTAGCCCAGCAGAAGTTCCCTTCAAAATACAAACAAGCGGGCACTGTGTGGCGGGGTGGCAGTGAAGATGCAGACCCCGATGACTGAATGGCTGCCAGCCTTTGGACAGTGTCGCGCCACCTTCGAACGGCCGAGCGATATGAACGCAAAATCTGGAAGGCCGCAAGAATTTGAGCGGCAGCGTCGACAGGAGAGGGCGGGGCGGCCACGGGGGGCGTCGGAGTTGGCTGTGTCAGAATCAGGGCAGCGAATGTTAGGAAACGAGAATGAGGATGACAGACGTCTTGAGGCGGAGGCGACGCCTGTGGTTTCCCCGCAGGAGGCTTCGTCGGCTTGGCGGTCGACTTCACCGCAGGTTTACTCTCCAGAAGGTCTGGGACCGCGGCATCTTCGATATGGTGCGTCCTACGGATGCGGATGGAAGACGCAGCATGGGTCATTGCGCCAATCAACCCATCCTCAGAGGATGCGCTGCCCAACGGCGCCACAGACCGGCGGAAGAAGGTCAGCAGGGCGAAGCGTCTCAACTTGGGCAGCCTGGGCCTGGCCCGACAGACGGCACAAATCAGGGGGAGCAGCGTCTCCGAGAGCCAGACTGATACCTCCGCCCAGCGGGACGGCGTGCGATGGAGAGCCTAGGAGAAGCGATATCGCGTGCAGGTGAGTCCATGCCAGATCAAAGGGCCCCCACGGAGGCAGAGATCGGGACCTGGTAGCTGCAAAGCAGGCCGAGGCGCAGCCATCGTGTCTCATCAGATCCCCAGCTGGGCAGAGGCACCAGCTCGAGGTCGGCGGTGGCCCCCTCTACTGCACCCGTGGTCGACGGTTTTGCCGCGCCGCTCCGGGCCGTTGCCGGCGCAGATCCGGCCGTGGTGGGTCGAGGCAGGCTGGGGGTCGGCGGGGCCGCTGCCATCAAAAGGGCCCACGCCTGGGCCGGGTCGGTGGCGAGAAGGGGCAGCACGGTGGCGTCCAAGGGACCGAAAGCTGAGTCCAGGGCCTGTGGTCGAGGAGGAAGCGGAGGCGAAGGGCCCGAAGCCTGCCGGACGGCGGCGAGGAGGCTCGGGAGCCCGAGCACCACCTGGCCAACAAAACACGGAAGCCATGGGATGGTCAGCGTCACCCAGGGGTCAGCGAGGAGTCGGACCGGCAAATCGGTGGCCGCGAGCGCGGCGGGTGTCCAAGGCTGGTCATCTGCGGGGAGATCAACGGTGGGAGGCACTTGAGTCGGCGCCTGGGGCGGCGGGGGCGAAGGTGACGGGGCACTTGGTTTGCCCACACCGCGTGTTGCTGGGGCGGGGGCGGCCGAGGATGGCCGTGGGACGCCGCCCAGAAGTTGATGCAATGAACAAAACTCTAAGGAAAGTCAAGGTGGAAAAGGGGAAGGGAAGGAGGGCAAGGGGAGAAGAAGCGGTCGTCAGAAGTCCAGAGTCCCTGTGAGGTGACGAACCAACTAGCCGATCAAAGGAGAGCGTCGCCTGGACGAGGCCCGCCGCGGCCGATGGCGTCAAGGCAAAAGCATGCCAGAGGGGACACCCATCTGCCAACAGTGCGATGAGCGTCCGAAGGGCGTGGATACTTGGAGCGAGGGTGAGCAGGGGTGAAGCACAGACCGTTATGAGTTTGGGATTTTGCCTCCTCCTTGAGCGGGTGCCCCAGAATCATGTTGGCGGCGCGCGCCAGCTGAGCGACGAGAGTCCGACAGACGACTCGTCTATGCAACCACGAGTTTACAGCGTGGAGGGACGAAGCCGGACGGACCGTTTGATGGCCATCCGAGTCCAATACATGGCCTGCTGGGTCCGCGCAGGGTCAGCGGCGACCATGGCAATGATTTCGAAGAGGAGTACAGCCAGGATGGGCTGCGCCGCATAGACGGACAACTCGCAGGCCTGAGTCTGACAGAGGGATTCGACGGCCACCACCATCGCCCTTTCGAGGAGTGGCGAGCGATGGTCGTGTCGGGCCAGGAGGCCTTGCTCGGTGGCCAAACGATGGAGGGTCAACGCAAGCTATCAAGCAGGGCAGAGAAGAGAACGGGCAGATGAGCGTGGCGCTGCGTGCACGTCCAGCGCATGCGCAGTCAGACCTCGACTGAACCGTGACCGTCCCCGCACAAAGCCGCTGCCTTGAGGCCCTCCTGCACGATGGCCACTGCCCGGCAAAGACCGTAGAGGCGGGTCGCACCGAGGGAGCGGTCCTGGCCCGACGCACTCCAAACGACCTCGTCACCGGTGGCCGCTGCAACCGCACTCGACAGCACGCCCAGGGTCGCCGACCGGATGGCGGCTGGCGGTGGCGGCCTGGAGGCGGATGCCGGGGGCAAGGCAGGAGCGAGCGCGAAGTGGGAGGACAACAACCCGACGCAAGACAGGAGCGCTTGAAAGAGACAAGCCGGGGCGCCGACAAGGGACGCGACTCGGAGCCGATGTGTGACTGGGATGACGACACAGAGTGGCTGCAGAGAGCGAAACAACACGTGAGCACAAGAAAGAAAGGCGCCCGACGGGACCTGGTCCTGTTCGATATCCACAGCGAATCCGTAAGCAACGCGAGCACAGCGGAGGGCAACATCTTGAAGAAGCCGCAGGCACGAGCCCGAGGCCACGGAACGTCGACCCTCTGACCCAGGGGCCGGAGGCGCAGCGAGAGTAAGACCAGTGGCGGGGCGGGTCGCCCGCATGGAGGCCTCTGACGAGGACGCGGCGGCCCGGAGTTGGGCCTCGAACTCGCGCCGCAGAGATTCCTGGGCCTAAAGCAACGGAACCAATGGCGGAGTCGCCCCCCGCAAACGTTGCGCAACCAGACCTGAGCATCCGGGCGCATGGCGGTGCTGAGTTCTTCGAGATGCCGCCGAGTGGCGGCGACCGACCGGGACACCAAGGCCCAAAGGTACGGCAAGGGAACTGGGTGGGCCGTCTGAACTGGAGCCGTGCAAGGGCCGATAGGGCCCAGCCCGCTGGACAGGGGGTCGTCTTTGCCTAATATGACAGGACCAGCGGTCTGACACCGGTGAGGAAAAGGAAAGCGAGGCGGGTGGCCCCCTGGGCTTATGCCTAACATTCTTTCCGGCACCTTTCTTCCAACATGGGCGAGGCCAGACCAGGAGCCGCGTCAGCATTGTACTCGGCGCAGGCGAAGATGTAGGAGATGTTGGGGTCGAGATCGCTCACGACAACCTACCAGAAGATCGAAAGCCGATTGGTGAGGCCGGGGCAAACCCCTCGGGCAAGATCCCCGTACGGGGCGCGGGGGAGCGCGGGGGAGCGCGGGGGAGCGCGGGGGAGCGCGGGGGAGCGCGGGGGAGCGCGGGGGAGCGCGGGGGAGCGGACCTCACTTCCCGCCGCTTGGGGCACGCCCGTGCCACGCAGGAGACGATTCTGCGGTGAAACCACGCACGACTCCTCGGATGCCTTCCCAAAGACCACGACGTACCTAACTTATCGATGAGTCCCCAGAAACTGCAAGAGCCTTTTCGCACAGACTTGGCTTCCGGGTTGGTGGGCTGGGGGCGCAAGGTGATCGCCGTTCCCGTTCGGCAGACGAACAACGGGGCCGCGAGAGCGCGCTCCTCCTGGGCGCTGGCCGGGTCGGCAGTTTCTTCTGCGATGGCGGCCAGGAGGCCCATCTGTGTCTCGGCCTCTTGCCCATGGTCCACGGCCCAGCGGTGGTGGGCTCGAGACAGTCGGCGGCTGGTCTGCTCCCAGTCGGCGCGCAGGGCGCACTCGGCGTGGCCGGCCTTCTCAAGCAGCGCCATAGCGTCCTGCAAGTGAGCTCGGACCTCGCAGGTCACCTGCTCAGCCGCCTTCAAGTATGTCCGCCGAAGCTGGGCGTATGGGCGCGGGGGAAGCGTGGCCACCAGGGGAGCCGTGCAGAGGATGGCAGCCTGGCTGGGACTGAACGCGGGGGCGGCAGGTTCCGCTCCACCCCTGGTGATCGTGGCGGCAAGGGTTGCGTCCGGGTTGTAACTCCGCGGCTGAAAAAAAAAAAAACAAAGAAAAAAGTTCAGATCTTGCGCACTCAGATGGCGGCTCGCACACTTGGGGTGGGGCTGGATGCGTGCACCGCCGATGCGCCCGTGTCTGTTGGACTGACCTTTTTCAGGGTGCGCGTCATGGAGGCCGCTGACAACGCTTCCGCTGATCGGGGCCCGGATTCCTCGGGGGCACTCTCATCGGGAAGCAGCAGAATCAGCCCAGGTGCCGTCTGGATGAGGAGCATCAGGCGACCCGACCACAGCAAGGCGGCCTCGGTGTGGAGCAGGGCCAGCGTCTGCGGGTTGGTCCCGTAGCTGACGAGGAGGCGCGCCAGTGACTGCAGTAGAGGCGAGTGAGTGCGAGGTATCATGACTTGTCTGAGTGTGCCTGCTTGTGATGACGGCTTTGCTGTGGTGCCCGAACCGCGAAAGACGAATCATGACAGCATGAACAGACGGAAGAGGTGAACAGTGGCGGCCAGTAATCTGCAGGCGAGGTGGGGGCGCCCGGAGCGAAGAGATAAAGGGGCTCAGCAAGAGCCGGGTCGCCCGATGTCAGCTGAGCAAGGAAAAAGGGAGCTTTCAAGGACGCCTGGTTGCACGGCAGCAGACCGGCTCATCATCCCCAGATTTGGTTGCCGCCAGCAAGGTCACCACAGGTGGGGGCTCACTGCCGCGCATCGTGGTCAGGGCCTCCTGGGTGGCCAACTTCATGTGGTCCTTGAGGTAGGTGCAGTTATACGCTCGAATGGCTCGTACCGAAGCCAGCGCCTAAACACGACAGGGTGAGCGTGGCCTGCGACCAGGAACAGACCAACTGGGCACGGAGCTTGAGCCGCAGCAGATCCACCCCCATGCAACGCAGGGTGCCTTCGATGGGCCAAGGTGAGGATCCCTCCTTTTGGGTCGGGCCGCCGGTGGGTCGGGAGGCCGAGTCGAGGTGATCCAGAAAGGAAGACATGCACGTGATGTTGTCAAGGGGCGTGTGCTGAAGGGCAAACGATGCGCAATGAGACTCCAGCGTGGCGAGGGCTTCCGAGGCCACCTGCGGGCGAGAGGAGAACAGAACAGCACCGGTTAAAATTGAGAGCTCACCCAAGTTGCCTCCCTCACCGAGGCAAAGGTCCGGAGACCGACCTCCACAACCCGCGCGTAGGTTCGGTCGTATTTCGGTGGTGCGGGGCGTTCTGCGTCGGAGCCGGCAACGAGGTCTGTCGGCTGGGGCCGCGCGGATGGGTCGAGGAGCATCGAAGCCAGCCGCTGCTGCTCATGCAGGGCGTGGGCAAGCTGGGCCTCGAGGGCCCGCTCCTCGTCCTCCAGCAGCAGCCCGCAGTGCAGAAGGGCTGCCTGCAGGTGAGTGTTGACGTCCCGGCGGTGGGGCGGAGGCCGCGACTGGGCCGCCAGGACAGCCTCCAGGCCACCGAGCACCGTGGAGCGCGCCAGCGGGAGGGGAAGCGGGGACGGCGGGCCGCACGGGTTATGCGAGTCTGAGATGGAGGGAGAGAAAATGGGTGGGGTGCAAAAGAAAAGAGCCGAGGCGCGAATGGGGCTGTCACGTCCCCGCTGTGGCGGGCCAGGGACGTCGACAGACCCGCCGCGTCGCCTTCACGGTAGGTCCGAATGTGCGACCAGAGGACGAGACTCGCATCAACGAGGAGCTCTTCGGGGAAGTCCTGCAGCGCCGCGGGAGTGGCATCGACGGTTTGGATGAACGGGCAGACCTGCTCCCGAAGGCATCGGATCAAGAGCGATGCGAGGACCTCGATGAAGGCCGAGCCGCCAGGCGTGGCGGCTTGTTCGACCGAGGGAGTGGATGCTGATGGCTGCTGGGCGGGCAGGAGGGGCCACACCGCGCGCAATACGGAGACAACAAGCCCGAAGGATGCTGCGTGGAGAAGTGGAAGGGGATGAGAGTCCGCGAAAGGCCTTTGTGTGTGTGTGTGTGGGGGGGAGGGGGGAGGGGGAGGGGGGAGGGGGAGGGAGGGAGGGGAGGGAGGGAGAGAGGGGAGGGGAGGAGGGGGGAGAGAGGAGGGGGGAGAGAGGGGGGGGGGAGGGGGGGGGGGGAGGGGGAGGAGGAGGGGAGGGAGGGGAGGAGGAGGGAGGGGAGGGAGGGAGGGGAGGAGGGAGGAGGGGAGGGGAGGGAGGGGAGGGAGGGGAGGGGAGGGAGGGGAGGGGAGGGGAGGAGGGGAGGGGAGGGGAGGGGAGGGGAGGGGAGGGGAGGGGAGGGGAGGAGGGGAGGGAGGGGAGGGAGGGAGGAGGGGAGGAGGGAGGGAGGGGGAGGGAGGGAGGGGAGGAGGGAGGGGAGGGGAGGGGAGGGGAGGGGAGGGAGGGGAGGGAGGGGAGGGGAGGGAGGGGAGGGAGGAGGGAGGGGAGGGGAGGGGAGGGGAGGGGAGGGAGGAGGAGGAGGGAGGGAGGGAGGAGGAGGGAGGGGAGGGAGGGAGGGAGGGAGGGGAGGGAGGGGAGGGGAGGGGGAGGGAGGGGAGGGGAGGAGGGAGGGGGAGGGGAGGAGGAGGGGAGGGAGGGGAGGGGGAGGGGAGGGGAGGAGGGGAGGGGAGGGAGGAGGGGAGGGGAGGGAGGGAGGGAGGGAGGGAGGGGAGGGAGGGAGGAGGGGAGGGAGGGAGGGAATTTCATTGTGGCCATGGGTGGCAGACCGGGCGCAGGATCGGTACTACTGTCCACCAGGTCCTCGACGTGGGCCGCGCAAAAGTCGAAGAGCGCGAAATGGCGATAGGCGAAGGCGACCCGGCAGCAAGTCTGGATCAGGCTGGCCGGGAAATGGACTGGGGTGGATGGACAGAAACCTGCCTGGTGAGCCAACCAAGGGACTGACGGGATCCCCAAGAACGGGTCTGGAGCGCACATCCGCTCCGCAGAAGGGGCGAGGGGCGGACCGGGAGGCCTCGGAACGGGAGGGGTATCTTTGGGGACAAGGGCCTCGGCTCCCGATTTCGACGGTTTGCTTGCCGAGGCCTTCGGGGCGCCCTCCTACGTTTGAAACGTGTGGCCTGGGTTCGAATGTGCCGACAGACCGCAGAGGCAGTAGCAGGGGGACCCTCCTGTCCGACCGAGGGAGCGATTGCTCTCTGCAGGACGGCCAGGGCCGCGTCGAGGACGACCTGGCACTGCGCAGCCGAGACTGCAATGGGGCCCTTGGCGGGATCGGCCGGCCGGGGGGCTTCCAGGATGATCCGCTGGCGGGGCGACTGGAGAACACGGTAAGCAAGGAACAGGAATGGGCGGAAGGATGGCGATGGCCAGGCGTCGTCCTGGGGCGGCTCGCAGACCTCGAGCAGGGCCAAGAGCGTGTCCAGGCGAAGGGGCAAGACAAGTCCGTCCGAAGGCACAGGCCGGACAGGAGCCGGGGCGGTCGGCAGCAAACCAGGTGCTGCTTGTTTCCCAGGGCCGCCCTTGGCACTCGCTGGCCGGGCGGGGGAGGACTGAGCAGCCGGGGCGGAGCCGGGATGCGCCGGCTCGGGGCCAGAGAGCGAGGCAACGACGAGCTCATCCACTTGGACCACGGCGTTGGACGGGGTGATCTGTGTAGAACGGAACAAAAGACCGGAAAACGGTGGGTGTGCTTGTGTCCGAGGAGCGGGGAAGATGGGGGAGGGAGATTGCGCATCTGCGTGTCTGCCTCCACCCGTGTATCTGGCGGGCCTCAGATTTGGGAAAGCACAGGAAAAGGTGGCGCCATTGGGCCGAGGATGGGAGGGGGATGGATGGGCGAGGAGACCTTTCCGCGGATCAGTGCGTACTTGAGCTGAAGGACCTTGGTAATCAACAGGGCCGTCTGGAGGAAGGAGGAAGGTAGGGTGGGATTGGGTGTCTTGGGCGGCTTGATGTGTGCGTGCACAGGGGACCGCGGTGTGTGGGCCAGACCTGCATGATCTGGATGGTGTCGGAAGAGGGCGCCACCTCGTCGCTGCGCTCCAATTCCATCAGTTCGGTCACTTGGCCCACAGCGTGGTCGGCGTATGCCTACGAAGGGAAGAGTGACAAATGGAACTTGTGGCACCTTCCCGCCCCCGCGATGCACGTACACGCCCGCACTCAGACAGACCGCACGGGATGGCAGAGTAACAAACTTCCCGGGGGCGCAAGGATGAGGCAAACGCAGCATGGGGTATGCACTCATGCACAGATGCACAAAGCAGGCAGGCAGAGGGGGGGGGGGGGGGGGGGGGGTCAAGAGACCTCGGCCTTCGCGATATCGCCTGCCCCTTCGGCAGCCAGGCAGACGGCCCGATACAGAGTGCACCGGAACGGAAGGTGAGCCACGGCTTTCAGAGGGACGCAGGACTCAAGAATTCCGGCCGCACAAACAAGAGACCCGCAAGACTGGCCATAATAGCCACTGCGCGTCAGGTCCTGGCAGCAGCGGTGACAGCACTCGACGGCCTTTCGAATCAGCCCGCAATGCCGCTTGGGCGATGCAGTTCGAAGACGTTGTGCCGCATCGAGAATCGAATCCATGACACCAGAAAGTCGTTGCAAGGTCCGGGTCGAGTGGAGCGCCGGGTCCTCAGCCAGAAGCAGTGCATGCCGGCAGAGGGCCACTCCCAATCGAGACTCGCACTATGGAGGAGTCAGCCAGAGGAACAGTGCTGCGCGAGAACAAACCAAGAGGGTGTGAAAAATGTCATTTTTTGTGTCATCATCGACGCCGGTGTTGGGAACCGGGAAGTGATCACACAGAGCGAGCGCCGGAAGGTAACAATCATTTAACGCAGAGTCGAAGGCTTTGGCGGAAAACAGCGTCTGGCCGAACTCTAGAAGCTTGGCGGCAAGAGCCTCCGCTGGGACTGTCGCGGCATACCGAGTGGGAAATTGTACAAGAAGTTGAGCCATTGCGAGGGTGGGCCCCGGCCCCCCTTGATTCAGAAAGACTTTGATGGCCCGGAGGACTCCGTCACATCCAACGGAAAACGCGGAGTTTTTTGAATCGTCCAGAGAAGAGTTAAATTTTGGAGAATGAAAAAGAACCCTGCCATCCCATTCTTCCTGTCATGACATGTCAGGCAACCTGACATGAAGGATCTTTGGCTACAAGCTGGGATCGTTTTTTTCTCTTCCGAAGCATTCATGTTTGTTGAGAAACGGACCATCAACAACTACTGTAACCCAGTTGAAGCTTATCGCATCTTTGAAGCTTGGTGCCTGTTTTCACTCGTACTTCTCCCTGTTCCCCTGCCCGACATGAATGTGACTGAAGCAGCTCTGGAGAAACCGCAAGGCCATCCTGCCGAAGCCGCCCCTGCCTATTGCCTCTCCTCACGGTCTGCCCCAGCCTCCTGGCTTCCTGGACAGGCCGGATCACCCTGCAGTCCCGCTGCTCTTCAAGGTTGCATATGCGCCCGTTTCTTCCACAAGATTCTTCCGTCGAGCACTCCTTTTCATTCGACTCCTTCCTTCCCTGTCCGGCGCGGATCCCCTGCCGGTACACGACGATTACGTCTTCCAGCTCCAATGATGGCGGGCTGTTAGGCGCTGGACCTTCCACATTCCGGCGGGCGGCGGGCGGCGGCGGGCAGCGGCGGGCAGCGGCGGGCAGCGGCGGGCGGCGGCGGGCGGACGGCGGGCGGACGGCGGGCGGACGGCGGAGGGCGGGCGGCGGAGGGCGGGCGGCGGAGGGCGGGCGGCGGAGGGCGGACGGCGGGCGGCGGAGGGCGGACGGCGGGCGGCGGAGGGCGGACGGCGGACGGCGGAGGGTGGCGGGCGGACGGCGGCGGGCGGACGGCGGCGGGCGGACGGCGGCGGGCGGACGGCGGCGGGCGGACGGCGGCGGGCGGACGGAGGCGGGCGGACGGAGGCGGGCGGACGGAGGCGGAGCGGACGGCGGGGCGACGGTGGCGCCCACCACCAGGGGCTTCTCGATTTTCTTGTTTTGTCTTTCTGTTCTTTTTGTTCTTGATTCAAGTATGGCTCCGTCGCAACCACCTGGGGTGGGAGATGCTTCGATCACCACGTTACCTCGAGTCCACTGCCACCTCTCGGTTTCGCTCGCGCTCTCAGCCACATTCTGTTTTGCGATGTCGTCGCCAGTCTGAACAGACGCCACCGCGATCTCGTTCTCAAATGAGGCCATCGCGTCGATCACCTGTAGTTTCCACCGCTCCCCCCAGCATGGATCTCCTCGAGGCTGCATTGCGCTCGGAAATGCACAAATTAGCGCTGGAAATGCCCATTTCAACCGATCCCTTGCAAAACCCCTTGGACCCTCGGATCATGGAGTTGATGGAAGAAGCAGTGACGGAAAAGACGCGGCGATTCGAAGCTGTCTGTTACATGATTCAGTCAATTGATCCACGTATTCCACCACGGGGTCAGGATCTGGCTCAAGCTCGTGAGACCGTATACTCGGTGGCCACGCGCCAGCAGTCCGAGCGCCTCTGTCTGGAGGGGGTCATCTGCAGGCTGGAGCAAGAGAAGGAGGCCGCCACAGCCGTGCTGCACCAGAGCCTGGCAGCGGCCCAGGAAGGACTGGCCGCCCAGCAGGCCGAGCGAGCCAGGGCCCAGGCCGAGCTGGCCCGGCTCCGCTCGCAAGCGATCGAGCAACCTCCTTTCTCGCGGCCTGAGCTCCCCGCTCTCCCGGAGGATCTCAACCAGCTACTGATCCAGTTGGAGCAGGAAATCCTCGCCCGGGCCGCCACTCGGACCGCCCAGCAGGTCAGCGCCGCCGAGGAGCAGCGCGCCCTGTCCGATGCCCGCCGCGCTGTCGCCGAGCAGGAGCTGGCATCATTGCGTGGGCTCCTCCTGGCCCGCGAGGCCGAGGGGCACCAGTGGGCAGTCCTGCATGAGGAGCATTGCCTTGGGTGGACTGCGCTGAAGCACCAGGTCGCCCTGGAGCGCGATGCTCATCTCCACACGCAGGCCGTCCTGGCCAGCCGCCAGCACGACCTCGAAGAAGCCCACTTGCTGGCGGATTCCCAAACGGCGATGGCCCAGAAGGAGGCCCAGGCTCACGAGTGCACCCAACGGCAGGCCGCCGCCGACATGGCCGCATATGAGCATGACCGGGCCCTGTGGCTGGCCAGCGGCGAGGAGGCAGCTGGGCATCTGCAAGTCCTTCAAACGGAACTTGACGCCCAGCAGAGGCGCGTGCAGACTCTCGAAGAGCTTTTGGAGTCGCAGCAGCGGCTCTCTGTCGGAGCCTTGATGGCCCACGAGTCCCGCGATCCCTCAGCCGAGCCCGAGAGCGGCCAGGCCGCTCTCCCGGAGGCCGAGTTGGTTTGTCAACGAGGGGGCTCTCGTGAATTGCGTGCTGACACTCTGACTGATTGGTGGGCCAGGCTCTTCTGGAACAGGGCCACCACTACGAGGAGCACCTCGGGCGCGTGTTGTCCTCGGCCCAGCAGGCCATCGACGAGCAGTGGGAGCGGGTGACGCGCCAATTGGTCCGGACTTCGCTCGCTCCCCTCCTCCCTTGGGCCAGCTTGCCGCTCATGCTGCCCGCCTCTTTCATCGCCAGGCCACATGGCAGGCCCAAGTCGAGGAGACACGCGCCGCCGATTGGAAACGCTGGGGGGCGGCCCTGACTCAGGCCGAGACACGCCGGGAGCAGCAGGCACGCCAATGCGCACGCTTGGACAAGGAGGTGGAGTTCCTACGGGCCTCGCGACACCAAGGGTCCGCATGATTCTCTTGGGCGTTCTTTTTCATGCGTGAACCTGCTCGATCTTTGAGCCCTGATCAGCCCCGACTCTGGTTGCCTAATGTTCATGAAGCAATTCCTGCAGGCTCCTCGAGGCTGAGCTTGCCCGTCTCCGGCTGCAGCGCGCCCAAACGGAAATTCAACTCCTTCAGCAGCAGGTCGCCCAACTGGGGGGCGTCCCACGCGCAGTCCCCTCCACATGTCATCCCTCCCCACCGGCTGGCTCTCAGCTGCCTGGTCCGCCCCCTGTCCCGCCCCCGCCGGCGGCGCAACTCGGTCAAGACGGCGACCCGAGTGATGCCGTTCCCGATGCGGAATGCGCGGCGCCCCCACCCATTGAACTTCCCCTTCCACTGCCGCTGCCCCCACTGCCCCCGCGGCCCCTCGTGGCGCTCGCCGCCCCGCCCCTCCCGCCCTCACTGCTCCCGGCGGCCTACTTGGCGGCCTTGCGGCATCCGCTGGGCCTGGCCCAGCCGGCTGGCGATCCGCGGACTCCGGGCCGCTCGGGAGCCAACGAGGGGGAACTGAGCTGCCCGCCCCACTCCCCGCAGCCCTCCCCGCGCGACATGGTCGTCGCCCCGGTGACTCCGCCGCCTCCTGACGTTCCTCCCACCGCCGCTGCCGACCCCTCGGCCCCAATGGGAACTGAATGCCACTCGCCTTCCTCCCCGGATCTTTCCTCGGCGTCCCCCTCCCCCGATCGCACCCCGCCACCCGCCCAGGAGCCACCACCCCTGCCGAGGCCCCAGCCCCCGGAGAGGGACTCCCAAACTCTCGCACCCCTCCTCGGTGCCTCCCTGGCTGCTCTTGTCAGTCTCCTCCAGGAGCGCCGCAAACAAGCCCCAGTCGACGCCGCACAGCCGCCAGCGGCCACTTCCGGCCACGCGGTGTCAGACGAAACAGCAGCACCAGAGGGCAGTCCGGCACCGCTCCCATGTACCCCCAACGTCTTATCTCACCCAAGCCCTGCGGGATGCGGGCACCCCGTCGAGGCCACGACGTCCCCCGGAGACGGCGGCACAGGGGAGTTCGGCTCCCCGCCCACAGCCCGCTCTTTTTCGCCCCCCCTGACGGCCGGCTTGCCCGATGAGCCCCCTGAGGTCTGCCCCGTGGACGGTCGTGAGAGCCGGTCCTCATCCGCGCCTGTGTTCGCCCGTAGCTCTCCCTCCGGGACATCGAGACCTCGACCCGGCAGCTCGAATCGATGCTCCTCCAACGAGCCCTCGGAGGCGACCCGGCTGAGATCGCGGTCTGACGCCCGTTCTTGTCGTCTTTGCCACGCGGGGGGTTGATCGGCCTCACCCTCACACTCCTCACCCCACCAGGCGGCCGAGTCGGCACTTGGAGGTCCCTCCCTGGTCGACTCGATTCGCTCCGACCCCGAGGAGTGCCGAGCCATCGCCGAGGAGTACGCCGCCCAAGGGATCCAGTTCCCATTGCAAATCTGAATATCAACATTCTCTTTGGCTGGGTGGATGTGGTGTACAGAAAAAAACACTGCCGGATTGGCAGTGTGTGAGCGTCTGAGCATATTGCGGGGGGAAGGGGGGGAGGGGGGCACGCGCCGTCAAATCCAAGCATGTCCAACAGCAATTCGCCATCACGTTTGCCATCACGTTTGAATGAGAGGGGGGGATCCAGAGTCAATGGGTGGCGGGTCGTTGTCGTGTGGCGGCGAGCTGGCTCGATGAGGGGCCATTTGTAGTGGAGGCGCTTCAAACTCGGGGGCGTATTCTTCTTTGACGGGGACGCCAGCAGGCGACACGGGCATCTCTTGCTCGACGGAGGGCACCCCGTCGTCCGTCTCTGGGTCACCAGCAGCGGAAACTGGCGATGGGGAGGGCTGCTCGCGGAGGGGGCCACCGTCCGCCTCGTCGATCGGAGGGGGAGGCGTTTGGTCGGGGTCGGTCGCGGCCGAGAGACCGGCGGGGAAAACCGCACCGGCGTCAAGGCCATCAGGCCTGGATTCGAGCAGGGCGTCATCTTCTTCGAGGCCGATCCCCGCATCTGGGAGATGAGAGCCAAGATCAGGAATCGAGACGGAGTGCGACGGAGGGAGGAGCCGAAGGATGGAGGGAGGGGACGACCATCGCACAGCTTCGCCCGGCGGGCCACCTGCCCTGCAATGGCAACCAGGTTCTTGCGCACATCCTCCAAGTAGCTCAGTACGCGCAGCGAATTTGGTGCGGGCTGGATGTGTGTGTGTGTGTGTGTGGGGGGCAGTCGACGAAAAGTGAGTCGCAATTATTCTGGGCGCTCGAATCCCGTTCATCACAATCAATCAATGTCATCAAATGCGGGGAAGAGAGACGCGGAACAGACCTCCCGTTTGCCGGGAGCGGCCGCCTCAGCCCTCCGGAGGGCGCCCTGGAGCCTCTGGATCTCCTGCCGCAGCCCAACGTTCTCACGGCGGGCACGGGCAAGCAGCTCGCGCAGGTCATTCACCGACAGTCTGGGGTGATGGTGTGGGAGAGGTTGAGGGAAAGAAGCGGATAG
The DNA here is from genome assembly GCA_027972325.1 of Paratrimastix pyriformis. Taxonomy (NCBI): domain Eukaryota; phylum Preaxostyla; family Paratrimastigidae; genus Paratrimastix; species Paratrimastix pyriformis. Next base: position 36,719 of record JAPMOS010000117.1, read on the forward strand.
AGGGATGAGCACAACAAACAAAAAACGGGAGGCAAACTCGTGGTCTTCGTCTATGCATCACAGTGCTGGTGTATGAGCGGCTGATCCGGGACATGGCATGCAGACCGGTCAGCATTTGGCAGAGCAGCCGGGTATGGTGATGTCGACGAGGTCCCGGCGAGCCGATCGGGGCAGGCCTGTGAGACTCCGCACAGATCCGGTGGCAGGGTTCGAGCAGAGGAGAAAGTTGAGCCGCCCGATCCGATAAGGTGTTGGAGCGGGAGGGGAGAGGAGAAGACAGACGGGAGGCGCTCCTTCCGGGGTGACCGAACCTGCCCTCCTGGTTCGCCCCGTCGATCCGAGCAGTGCGGTCACGGTGCCGCTCACTTCACGAGCGTGGGCGCGCTGGAAAAGGGTGAAAAGAGGCCATCTTATGAGCGTCATGTGCTCTGAATTCTGTGTCGGGGATGTTTTGGCACAACATGTGTGTGTGTCGAATAAAGAAGGAACGAAGTACCGGGGAAACAAACAAAAAACAGAGAGGTAGAAGAGACAGCACGAATGTCACTGCAGCCGTGGGCGAAGGAATCCCCTGTGGAGGGCGTTTGATAGGCTCGTTAGGGAGAGGACGGACCTGCCGTGTGTGTGTGTGTGAGTAAAGAAGGAAAGGAGGAACGGAAAAACAAAAACCAGAGAGGTAGAAGAGACAGCACGAATGCCACTGCACCCGTGGGCGAAGGAATCCCTGTGGAGGTTTGTGTGTGTGGGGGAGGGAGGGAGGGGGAGGGAGGAGGAGGGGGGGGGGGGGGGGGGGGGGGGACGGACCTGAGCAGGACCGGCGGCTCCCAGCGGGGGCAGATATGGCGGAGAGCCTGGCTGCTGCTGTTGGTGCTGTTGGCGAAGCTGGTGACTCTGGACGGCAACTAACTCGGAGGTGAGAGCGTCCTTCTCCCGCTCGTACTGCAACACAGTCTGTGCCTGCTCGGTCTTGAGCGAATCCACGCGCCGTTGACTGGTGCGTGATGGGAGTAAAATGAGCAGGGTTCGGCCACTCCAACGCACCCCACTGTCATACTTTCTTCCCCGTGAACGGACGAAGTTGTGAGGGATTGTCGCAAACCCTCCGCTTGGGTGAGAGCCGCCTGGAGCTGGAGCTGGAGCTGCGCGTGTTGTTTGTCGGAATTCTGTGGGGCGAGCGGCAAAACGGGGGAGTGAAGGGCGAAGTGTGGTCCAATCTCTGACCTCACGGTCGCGTTGGGCCGCCCGGAGAGTCTCCGTCAATGTGCGGTTTTCCTCTTTTCTGGTTGGAAAGGCAAGGAGCGAACGATCATGTTGGTCCGGGCTCGCGAGGGGAGGGACAGACAGCTCGCTGGTCGCCCGCATCAGCCGGTCGAGGCGGCCTTCAAGTCGGAGACGATCGTTCTCCCACGTGGCTTCAATGTTTTTGGCAGCCACGGTCCGGGTTCGGTCGACGGACATTTGACTTTTTGCCTCCTGCAGCTCGGCACGCAGGCGCCCCGATGTGGCACGTTCGGCGTCCAGTTGGGCCCGCAGCCGCCCAACCTGGGTGGAATCGGGAGCATCTGTCGGTCGAGATAATTGGACAATCCGTTCATCTGCAGCAGCCAAAGCTGATTTCGCTTCGGTCAAAGAGACAGAGAGTTGTTTATTGGCGCGCTTCAGCCGCTCGATGGTTTGCACTTGAAGAATAAGCTGGTGCGCCTCTTTGGGCAGTCGAATTTGGTCAGGGTCCTCAATCATGGACCTGTCGCAATGTTGTGAATGGCGAGGGTGGGGAAGGTGTCGTCTTGACCACAAACGGTTGCCGGGAGCACAGTAATAAGAACCCACCCAGTTCAAATTCAAGTCAATTCAAGACGCGCCGTCGCGGAAACGAAGACGTGACTGAATGCAGTGTTCACTCGTCCCAATTTTTGACCCCGGTCCCAAGCGAAGGGCATCGACGCACCTCGAGTCAGTCATTTCGCCGCCAGGTAGACACCGATTTTGGGACTGGGGGACTCTCAAGTGAGGCCAAGAGTGGGCGTTCCGCACCACTTACCACTCGCCCGGGAAACCACAATATGTTTTGTTCCTCGCAGGCATCCTCATCAATGATTGTCCACCACCAAGCTTTCTGCCCCTGTGTGCGGGTGTAGATCTGGCATCCTCATCCTCACTCGGTGTGAGAACAACGGATCTCGGAGTCTGCGGGTGGGATTCTCATTGGGTGGTGGGGCTTTCTGTCCTTGCTCATCCGTTTCGCTCCAACTGAGTCCCTCCCTCATGCCGAAACAGGCATGCTCTCCGTTTCGGGAAAGGCTATGCAGCACAATTCCTCTTCCTCGCGTTCCTCTTCGAACCGAGCAAATTTGAAAAAGACAGAACATTTACAGCTCGCCGGTTGAATCGGAAGACGTGCTAATGTAGAATTCCGACACTTTGGTATTCCCATGTGGTGTTGTCGATGGGGCAACACTCGCGTGTCTTGAGCCATTTTCGGATGCAATGGAAATGATATGCTGTTGGAAAAGATTGAACAAACAAAGGAGGAAATCAAGAGGAACACAGACGATGCATACACGTTCCCCAAGCTATTTTGCATTCATCAGCAGCGGCCGGCGAAGCGAGACACTCGACACAAGGTTCCACTAATTGATTCCGGCAGATGGCACAAACATCCTGTCCGTCGAATTTCCAGGACGCAACGGCCCGAACTTTTTTCAAAACAATCTCCCCAGGCGCCAAGGCCTGCGTCGGGGACTGAGACATAGCTTCAAACTCCCAAGAGGGTATAGAAATTATCTTTCGATCCGCCCATTTTGTGTTTGGGCATCGTGGATGGAGAAAAGGGGTCCTCTCCCCGCTATTCCGCGCGAATATGAAAGTGAATTTCGCGAGCTTTCCTCAGAGCTCGATTCAGGGCTCCAAATGCTCTCAATTGCAGTTCTTGAACATTCAATGTTCTCCATCCCACTCCCGCAACTCTACTCGAAGGTTTTCTACATCTGTTGGTTTGTGATGTTTCTCCCAGGTTTTTCAAACTCCTTTCAGCGAATTGGGCGGGGCAGCTCACATGCATCGAAAATTCGAGGAGACCCTCACATCTTTCTGCCAGGAATCACTCCTTCCGGGAGTTAAAAGCGCGCCTCCAGAAACTCTATTGGAACGGCTTCATTCCTCTTGGGCTCTGTTCATGGTTTTCAGCAACATGCTCAAGAATTGCTTTGCTTACGTTGATCGGTTTTATACACTTCCCACCCTGGCCAGCAGGAAGCAAAAGCCCCCTCCGACTCTCACTGAGGTTATCTCTTCTTATCCGCCATCATTCGACCTCACCGCCTCCCCCAGCTTTCCGCCTCGATCTTTCGAACCTACCTCTTCGACCACATCAAACCGCGGGTGCTCGAGATGTTACTCCGGGAGATCTCCAACGAGCGCCGGGGAATCCCCTTCGATCGAAACTCGATCAAAGCCGGTGTGGAGGTCGGCCATCCTCCCTGTCTCCCTCTCGCACTCCCACCACACCGACATGCACGCATGATGGACGTCGTCTCGGCTTCTGTTAGGTCTTTATGGCCAGCGACCCGACGTTGGGCGTCTATCGGCGCGAATTCGAGGCTCCGTTTCTCGACGATGTGAGCGCCTTCTACAGGACCTGGAGCGAGACCGCCCTCGAGACCAACACCGCCGTGGCATATCTCAAGGCTGTCTGTTGGCGGGCCCTGGGTGTGGCGACGAGTCCCTCGTTCTGTTTTCTGTTCTCTTCTGGGCTCCCTTGGCCGGTAGTGCGATCGGCTGATCGAAGGCGAGCTCGACCGTGTGACTTTTTATACCCACGGGTCGGACAGCCCCCGCCGCGTGGCCGACATTCTCAACACAGAACTCCTGACCCGGCACCTGCACCGGATCCTGGAAATGGAGAACGGCGGGGTGGTGGCCCTTCTGCGGGCTCCGCCCGAGACCAGCAAAGGCGATCTGGGCATCATTTACGGACTCCTTCAGCGGCTCCCGGAGGCTGATGGGCTGGGCCCGCTCTCCAAAGCCTTTAAGGAGCAGCTGACCCGCCAGGGGCTCGAGATTATGCGCGACCAGGTCGGTCTCCCGCTTTCATGCGTGATGCAGACGTATCGTGTGGCGCTGATCTTGCCGCTCGCCCCAGGCTAAGATCACCAAGATGAGCGAGATGCGGGCGATGGTCGAGCGGTTGTTGGCCTTCAAGAATGCTTTCGGCGACATCGTAGCCACGTCCTTCCGGGGGAACAAGGCTTTCTTCAAGGCCATGGCTGAGGTCTTCATGTTGCCGACCGCCTGCATGTCCCATTTTCGGAGAGAGTCGCGAGCACTCGATGACCCGTTTTGTGCACACCCCGCAGGCCTTCACAGAGTTCGTGAACAACGAAGGCCGCAAGAATCGCACGGCCGAGTTGCTGTCTGCCTATTTGCACGACTGCCTTCGAGACGCCGACCACGCACACCACTCGGAGGACAGCCTGGATGTCTGTTTCCCACCGCTCTGTCATCTCCATACCTTTGCACCATCACCTCCCGGCCCTCCCCTCATTGTCGCCACATCTCTCCCCGCCTCACTCCATTCAGAAACTGTTCGCGGATGTGATCGACCTTCTGCACTACGTGGTCGACCGGGACATCTTCCGGGAGCACTACCGGATGCAGCTTTCCAAGCGACTTCTGATGAGCAACGAGCTCAACGAGGCGGCCGAGCAGAGCTTCCTCGTCAAGCTCAAGGTCAGTCGCCCAACGCCGAAGATCCTGACGCGGCCGGACATTCCCTGCTCGTCTTTTCTTGACCATACGGCTCTTATGCTCATGCAGGCCGCCTTCGGGCTCGCCGACACGCACGCCATGGAGGGCATGATGAAGGACTACGCGGTGGCCACCGACATGCAGGCGGACTTTGTGCGGTACGCATCGACGAGTCCCGCCAACGCGCTCAAGATTCCGCTCTCTGTCAGGGTCCGTTGGGGGATCCTCAAGCTCGCAGCGCAGGGATGGAAGGATGATCATGGGCGAGCGATGTGTGGTCAAGTGGATCATCAGGCCCGCGCCTCGTTGCCACCCCACCCGCCTAGGTGCTAGCCCAGGCCTTCTGGCCGAGTTACCTGGCGCCCGAGGTGACCCTCCCGCCCGTCCTGGCCGAGTGTCTCGACGTGTTTCGACGGTACTACTGCGAGTGCAAGTCCAATCGGGTCATCGTCTGGATCCACAGCCACTCGACCGCCACTGTGCAAAGTCTGTTCCGTCGCCTGAGCTGCGCCGTCAGCCTCCGCGCAATCGGCGCGCGTCGGATCCCGTCTCGTCTCGCCCTGCCCACTCACGCCGTGTCCGCTGCCCATTCGTTTCCTGCGCACTCTAGTTCAATTCACCGGCCGGCTGGTCGAATGCTCCATGTCCCTCTACCAGGCCCTGGTGCTCCTCTGCTTCACCACCCAGGCTGCCCTGACTCAGCGCTACGCGCCCCTCCCCCCCGAAGCCCTCGTCTCGGCCCTATCCACTCCAGTTTCGAGCGCGCCTTCCCCTGCACGTCAGCGCTCCCTGACGCCCTCCCCCACCCCGTCGTCGGCAGCATCCACCCCCTTGCCGCCACCCCTCGGCTCGCCCTCTGTCGGCGAGTCTGCTCTCTCTCCGGCGCGGCCCGCCTCGCCTTCCATCGATCCTCCGCATGCTCCGTCCGTCCCTGCCACGGCAGCGGCCGTCGCAGCAGAAGACGCCGAAGGGGAGGCGGGGACTCCGGTTGTCCGCACTGAGCTTCCTCCGCCCCGCTTTGCGCTACCCGTGCTGACGCCTCTGGCTTGCGCCCGGCAAACCAAGATCCCGCTCAAGGAGGTCCAGCGCTGTCTGATGTCGCTTGCATCGCCGCTGCGGCCCGTTCTCCTGAAAACGGGTCTGTGTGTGTGTGTGGAGGGGGGAGGGGGGGAGGGGGAGGGGGGAGGGGGGGGGGGGAAGGGGGAGGGGGGGAAGGGGGGGAAGGGGGGAGGGAAGGGGGGAGGGAAGGGGGAGGGAAGGGGGAGGGGGGGGGGAGGGAAGGGGGGGAGGGAAGGGGGGGAGGGGCGGGGGGGGAGGGAGGGGGGGAGGGGGGAGGGGGGAGGGGGAGGGGGATGAAGGCATGTTTTCACCTGCTGTGGTGTGAGTCGTTTCGCGTCGCTCATTCCCTCCCGTTTCTGTCCAGGGAGCCCGACCGATTGCTCGGAGAAGGACGAGTTCACGTTGAACGTGGACCACAACTGGGGGCCCGGCACGGGCAAGAAGGTGATCCGATTGGCATCGGACCACACCCGGTTGAAGGAGGAAGAGCAGGCGAGCATCCCCGGCTTGGTGGAGGCCGACAGAAAGTGGATATTGCAGGCAACGATGGCCAGGCTCATGAAAAGCCGAAGGCAGCTCACTTTTGTACAGCTCAGCAGTGAGTTACTTTCGGATGTGAAACTCTTCCGTCCCGATCCGCGGACAATCAAGGAGGCCCTTCAGAAATTGATCAACAGCGGTGTGTTGGAGCGCGATGCGGAGGATTCAAATATCATCAAGTATGGTCTGTGGTGTTCAGTTCAGCCAATGATCCTTTGTTTCCACTTCACACAGTTGCCTAATATTTTTCCTGCAACCAAGACGGAAGAAATGATGCAACAAATCCAAATCGGGGTAACGCTGGGAAAAAGAGATGGAATGGGGAGGAGGGGGGGAGGAGGAGGGGAGGAGGGGGGGAGAGAGATTGGCCCAGCCGAACAGCACAAATGCCTGCAGAACGCGGTTATAACTCCAGGGGGACTGATCGCTCATCTGCAGGAATCATTACGTCGCCTTGGAATCTGCCACCGGGACTGTTCAAGGATCCTTCCAGTCCTTCAAGATATTGGGAAAACATGCCTTAAAAAATGGCAACTGGCCGGAGGCATTGCACCATTTTTCCGCTGCCCTCTCCTTGCGGAGGCTTCCTGAGTTGTTTTTCTTACGCGGAACAGCATACATGAACGCTTCAATGTATGTTGAAGCCCAAAAGGATTTTGCGGAATTCGTCAAGACGGTTCCTGCCGCACCTCAGGGATCCCCTTTGGCGACTACAACGTCGCAGGCCTATTTGTGGCTTGCCCTTTGCGCTAAAAAGAGCGGCGACAACAAGGCAGCGATCCGTTTTATCACATCTGGTTTGTTTCCAGCTTCCCTTTCGTGCATTTCCGTCAGGCATCTCTCGCTTTCCGGGTTTCGTGGAGGGCCTCATTGCTCGGGCACAAATCTTCGCCAGTTCCGACCAACTTTTGGATGCGATTGGAGATCTGAATTCTGCCCTTTCCTTCCAGCCAGGTCCGATGTTTGCCGTACATGCTCACAACCTGCTTCTTCAGACAATCCTGTCCTCCACAACCTGTTGGGAGTGATGCTCACGCGACAGGGCCAATTCGAAATTGCCTTGGGGCACATCATCAAGGCAATCGATCTAGACCCCAACGCGAATGTCTGGGGCCTGGCTCCCCCTCCGACGTCACACCTCTCATTTTGGGACGGGCCGATGAGTACCGGCATCCCTCACCTCCCCCCCCCCCCCCCCCCCCCCACCACCACCACCACCACCCACCACCGTCACTATCACCACCGTCACTACCACTACCCGTCACCACCACCACCGTCACCACCACCACCGTCACCACCACCACCCACCGCCACCACCCACCGCCACCACCCACCGCCACCACCCACCGCCACATCACACCACACACCACCACTTCCCTCTTTACTCCACACACCACATCCCACCCACCCCACCCCTCTTCCCACACGCACAGATATGTTTGAGAAAGTGCTTGAGCAATATGCGTCTTCCTCCTCTTTAGGAGTATCTCATTGACCGGGCCCAGATCCGGTTGGCCATGGGACTGCTCCCCGACGCCTTGACGGATCTCAACCATGCCCTCGCGCTCTCCGACCAGAATCGAGGCTCCGAGTCCCCCTCACCCACCCCCTCGGAGCCCACATCCACGCGGGCCCCATCGCCGTGTCCCACTCGTCCCTCCGTCGTTGACACTCCCCAAGGGCCTCCATGCGGAGCCACCGCCCGCCCGACTCCGCCTGTCGCATCGCCGCTCTCGCCTCAGGCCACCCTCCGCGGGCTCCAATTGCGTGCCAGCGTCCATGAGGCAATGGGGCATCCCCGCGCAGCCTGGAAAGACTGGTGTCTGGTGACCAGCCTCCGGCCGACAGACCATGAAGCGTCTGTTTTTTCACCCGCCCGTCATCCACGACGAGGCATCATCTGATCGACCCTCTGGAATAATTTGTTGCTTCCATCTGGCTGTCGGGCGGTTTGTTGCTCGGCGCAGTTTTCTCCGAAGGGCCCTCATCAATCTGCGTCGCTATCGACCTGCCGAGGCCCTCAGAGACGTCAGCATCTCGATGCAGCACAAGCCACAAGTTCGAACACACACCCCGCTCCCCGCTCCCCGCTCCCCGCTCCCCGCTCCCCGCTCCCCGCTCCCCGCTCCCCGCTCCCCGCTCCCCGCTCCCCGCTCCCCGCTCCCCACTCCCCACTCCACCCCACCACCCCTTCACACGCTCAGCACATTTCCATCCGATCGGCGCAGACGGCGAGTCTCTACTGCAGATCTGTTGGACACGCCATGCAGCTGGTTGCAGCTCGCAAACCCGCTGCCGTCCGGGCGACACTGCAGCATGCGTGCGCCGCCAGGTTCGAAGAACACATCCCATTCAGGTTCGTCATCTGCACGTGTTCCTCGGCATCCCAGCGCACGCTCACCACTCACCATCGCACCACACCCTCTCCAGTCTTTGTGGACATGCAGACGTCTTACAAGGAGACTTTAAACGGGCACAGTGTCAGTACGCTTCAGCCTTGGCGTGCGCCAAACATGGTCTGCCTATTGCCCTGCTCCTCACCGTCACCCCTGCTCGCCCACGGCAGAACGACGCTACGTGGGGTACAACCAGGCCATGGCGGCCGGCCTTACGGCTCTCACTCTTGGTGATGACCAAACCGCCGCCACAGAGTTCGCCAGGGCGTCGGCATTCGCCCACCGCTTCGAACCCCTCCTCTTTCGGTCTCTTCGCTCCCTCGCCTCGCACTCCGTCCCTCATGTTCTTCTGGATTCCTCTTCTGCATCGTGGTGACGATCCCTGCTTCCCAGCGCCATCGCCCGGTACAACCTGCACCAGCGGTCCCTGGCGTCGGCCTTCTCCCCCCCACCAGGCCCTCCATCCCCCCGGACCCCGCCATCCCCTCGTCCCATCCCACCTCCATCGCCCCTCGGTTCTCCGCCCGCCCACCACCGGCCCTGCAGCAGCATGGACGCTGCCCCGCCGTCCACGATGATGCCCACCATCACTCAGTCCTTCCCGACCGCCCGTATGCCCGCTCATCTCAACGCGGCTTTGGCTGCTGTCCACGAAGCACTGGAAAGGCTGCCCACCGGGTGGCTTCCGGGGCCGCTGTCCCCACTGCCCCGGCTCTCACCCCCTGGCGGCGGGTCGACCGCCCCCTCGGCCCTACCCGAGGGGCCAGTCCCGCTTTCACCCCGCTGCCCGCCACCTGTTTTCGTGCCCCTGGCAGGCGTGTTGCTGGCTCCACACCAGCCCCAGGCCGGTGAGGAGAACCCTGCCGGGGTGTCTGCCATTGAGGCGGGGATGGGTGGGGGCTGGGAAGGCTGGGGCGGCACGGAAGATGAGGAAGACGAGGAGATCCAGGGTTCCGACGGAGAATCGCTGGAGGGTACTGTCCAGAAGAACGACCTTCCTGGAGGGGCACGCCATCGGAAAGGTCCGCACAGCACCCACAAGCCCGGGTGCCCTTCCATTTCTTCAGCTGTGTGTTCACGCTTCGAAGACAACTCCTTGTCTCTCTCGCATTCCCTGGTCCGGCTCTCATTGTTCACCTCATCTTTCAGGCTCGGTGGGACCAGAGAGCGTGTTGGCCTTTCCGCGCCCTTCTGGCACGGAGGAAGGCAGCCCAGCAGCCACCTCGGGGCGCCTGCTTGCCCTGCAGGCGCAGTGCCTCCTCGCAGCCGGTCACTGTGATGCAGCTTTCTCGTCTGTGGCGGAATGGGCTTGTCCCGGCAGCCTGAATGAGGTGTGAGCGGTTGTGCGTGCGGGTTGGCGATCCCCGTGTCGGTGTTCCCATGGACGGCCTTTCTCATTGGTGTTCTTTCTGTGTCTCCTGTTTTTCCTTTTCCTCAGGAGCTGCAGCCGAGCCTTGGACTGCAACCCCGCCGCTCCCGCCCTCCGTCTGTCTGGAGAGGAAGGCGACGGGGGTGAGCGGGCGATACTTCTGCCAGAAACCCTCACGTACCCACTCACCCTCTTTCTTCCTCTCAGAAATCCTGCTTTCCTTTTGCGCCGTGGCCGTGGGGAACCTGGCTTTGGCTACCAGCACCCTCGATAGACTGCTCGTCATCGCCCCTCCACCTCCACCTCCACCTCCGCCGCCTCCTCCAGGTCTGTCCTTTGCAGCTGCGGCTGCAGCTGCGGCGCTGTTGCTTTTGACGCAAATGACTTTGTTCTGATCGCTCTTTCGCTGGCCTTCTTCTCCATCAACCCCCGACCCTAGCGCCTCTTCCGCCCACATCCCCGCGGCGTTCCTCTGCCCCTGCTGCAACGTTCCCCCCGCCGCCACCGATCAGCGCACGTGGCCGCCCCCGTCCGACCGCCCGCTCCTCCCTGGGGTTCTCGCCCCAATCCCCTCGCTCCCTTTCCTCCTTTTCCCCCCCTGGCGCCTTCCGGCCCTCGACCCTCGATGGCCCCAGCCCGCCTTCATCGCCGCGCTCGCCGGATCTCCCGGACCTCACGCCCGCCGGCAGCCGTTCCTTGTGGTCGAGCCGAGATGGGATGGGTCGGCCCGCCTCGACTCCCGCCCTTCCTGGTCGTCCTCCGCCCTCCGCGCCCCTCCACAGGCCCCGCGCCGCGAGCACCTTGCCCCTCGTCGCATCACCACCCAGGAGCAGCAGCTTCCACCCACCGCCTGCTCTCTCACCGCGCGCCCGCACATCACCGCCCGAGTCGCCCCGTGGTATGGGCCGCCGATGGCCTCGCCCCGCGGACCAGCTGGAAGGGCGCGACCCCCGCTGCCATCCTTCACCGAAGTCTGTTCACGCAGGCACTGCCTTCCCTCCCTTCCCTCCCTCCTCCCTCCCTCCCCCTCCCTCCTCCCTCCTCCTCCTCCCTCCCTCCCTCCTCCCTCCCTCCCTCCTCCTCCCTCCCTCCCTCCTCCCTCCCTCCTCCCTCCCTCCTCCCTCCTCCCTCCCTCCTCCCTCCCTCCTCCCTCCCTCCCTCCCTCCTCCCTCCCTCCCTCCTCCCTCCCTCCTCCCTCCCTCCCTCCTCCTCCTCCTCCCTCCTCCTCCTCCTCCTCCTCCTCCCTCCTCCCCGCACACCTCTGCCGTCAAACAACGCACACGCACACTCGCACACGCTTTCTTCCCAGCTCTGTGGTGGCAGGCAGCGATCCTGTGCCGATCTGCCAGTGTCCACCCGCGATGCCCTGGTGGAGGCCTGTGTCTGCAAAGGCCGCCTGTTGCTGGTGCAGGGACGCGGATACGAGGCTCTCTGGCTCCACGCCCATTCGGTGCGGCTGGCGCCAGAGCAACCGTACCCGCTGCAGATGCTGGGTGATGTCTTTTGACCCTGGACATGTGGGCGGACGTCTGTGTGGGTGGGTGGGTGGGTGGGTGGGTGGGCGGAGGGCGGGAGGTGGGGGCAAGTTCCATTCGAGGATAAAACTCCGTGCTTTTTTGCGTGCACAGGCTGCCGAGGCCTACACAGCGGCATTGCAGTGCCCGCCGCCCCTGGGACACCTCGAGGCGCTCGCTTTGCACAGACAACGCGCCCGGGCGGAGTTGTTCTGCCCGCCCCAGGCCGCATTGCCTCTCGTTCTCGAAGGTCGGGCGACTCATCCTGGATCTCCTTCTCATGCCACTTCGTGCCATTTCGAACTCCTTTGCCCACCCCGCGCAGACCTTGTGGATGTCGGCCTGGCCCGGCCCGGGGCAGTCCGTTTCGAGCACGAAGTGGCCAGCGCACTGACAAGTCTTGCAACTCAGTCTGTTGGAAGCAGGGCGTCCGTTGGACGCAGGGCATTAGGGCAGGAGGTATGGAAATGAGAGGTGTGGGGAAAGAGATGGCGGCGGAAGGCGGTCACCTCGGCATGTTACTCATGGATCATTCGTCCCTCATATGCACAACGCTAGGCCGTATGACCGCCCAAAGGCCATTAGGCTTCTTTCGCATGCCCTCGAGACTGCCCCGCCCCCGCCGGCCCCGATGGACTCTCCGTTCGCGGCCTCATTTCCAGCGGCCCTGCGCCCCGTCTCGACCCCTTCCTGGGACCCTGATGCCCCTCTCTTCACCATAGCCTGGGTGCGAGCGGTCCGAGGGCTGACCCTCTTTCTGGAGGGACAGATAGGACCCGCCCTGGACGACCTGGAGGCATTCTGTGAGGCCGGCCAGCTGAAGGGAGCCGGGGATGAGACTGCGCCGGCCGCGAATTGTATTCTGCATACCCTTGCCCTGGCTTACCTAAAGGCCGTCCGTCCCCGTGCTTGTGGCAGATGCGTGAGGGCCTCCTTGTTGGCGCTGGTGTTGTAGGGTCGGGGCTGCCACCTTTTTTTTTCGTGGACCCAGTGGTGGGCTTATTCTCTGATTTGGCCCTCACCCCACGCAAACACGCAGGGGCGTCTGGACGCAGCAGTGAACTGCTACACCCGGCTGGTGGATGTCATGCCCTGCCACGCCCCCTTCTACCTGCTCCGAGCCCTGGTGCGAGTCATGCAAGGGGATGAGTCTCGGGCCCGCGAGGATTTCCACAGGGTCCGAATGCCGGCCCTCTCAAACCTGGACGATCTTCCCACCCCCACCCTGTAGATGTGTGAGCTGGACCTCTCGCTGAGTGAACGTTGGGAGCGTGCCGACCCACTCGTGTTGGATGACATCCTCCCGCCTGGCAACCCAAGCCGCACACGGCTCCCACCAGCCCTGGCCGGTCCGCGCCCCTCCACTCCCTCCCCCGGAGTGAGCAATTCGCAAACCCTCGACACATCCGCACCCCTTCGTCCCCCAGATCTGGTTGAGGTGGTCATCGCCGACCGGCGCATCCGGATGACGTTGGCGATGCCTCTCCTGCCCACGGCCGGTGTGGGGCCCTGGGTCTTCCACACAACCCGCACGCTGCAACCCAGGCCCCTCGAGTGGCGGTCCGTATCCTTTGTGAGCGCACCGTCTCCGCCAGCCTTCCTGCCCTCCGATTCTCACCCCTCGTCTCTTCCTTCTAGATGGGCCGTTCCTGTCTTCGTCCCTCTCTGGCGGTCGCTGCCTGCCCTCGAGCCTCCGCCTTCCCCGGCCCGCCAGTGATGGATCCTTCCATTTGACCCGGCGAGCCTCCATTCCTCACTCCGACAATTCTCTTCCGCATGGCCATCCATTCCTCCCTCCCTCCCTCCCTCCTCCCCTTCCCCACTGTAACTCTGCGGGTGGAGGGCCGCGATGGACGTCTTCAATCACAGAGTAACGCGACTCATTCCCGGATCGCCTTCAAGGCGAGGGCCAGGCTCGGCTGGGGCGGAAGAGCCCCTGCAGGTGGGGCTGCCATCCGCCACAGGTCGGGAGGGATCGAAACGAAGTGCAACGGAAGTGGGGGGTTGCCTGTCCCTGAAACGAGTGGTGGCGGGGCTGCCAGGGTGGACGCCTCGGCATGGTGCAGAAGGGCAGGCGAAGCAATAGATGACGAGCGAGTAGCCCCAGGCCTAAGGAAGGACAGCGGATCCTCTCGCTGTCAACCCCCCAGAAAAGAAGAGGAACCAGCATGAGCGTTCTGCCTCATCCGATGTTCACCCTTCAATCGCCGAGACAATGACGAACTGCGCGAAGCTGAGGAAAGCCAGGCCGAACACATCTTCCACTCGCGCAACATACTCGCATCTCTGCCCCCCCACACACACACACCCATTAGAGACGGACCTGGATGCGATCGGAGGCGGCGGCAAGGGCGCGTGTGGAGAATATGGGACCCTCAGGCGGTGGTGGGGGCGGCACGCGGGGCGCCTGCAGCAGAACCCGGGGGGCGGTGCCCGTGGGTGGGGGCTCACGGCTTTGCTTGAGGAACCTGCAACCACCACCACCCCAGTCGACGGGGCAGGTCAGGGCAGGGTTCGAAGGGAATCGACGGGACCCAGCGAGGAGCAGGAAGAGGAAGATAGTGCGGAGACTTGGAAGAGGGCGGGGAGCGGGGGCCAGACCGGTCCAGCCGCAGATCCTCGATGGTCGGCACGAGAGGGTCGGACCCCCCACCGGCACGATCCGCTTCCGCTCTGCCCGTCCCGGGTGGCCTGGCCCCACCAATGGCGCCGGGGATGGCCCCGTGGGCGATCGGGGGACCGCCGGGCGCCGATGCCAGAGCCACCGCAAGTGCCGACCTGGCCGGACTCGCAGCGGGCTGGCGGTGCTCCGCGTGATGGCTGGCAACGCTCACGGGCTCCCGTCGGTGGAGGTGACGAGGGACGGGCGCGCAAGGCTGCTGGGGTTGAGGTTGGTGCGGCAACGGCGGGGAGGCGGAAGGAGGCTCCGCACCAGACGACGGCAGGGAGGATGATGCTGGCGGTGGTGGGGCGGTGGTAGAGGGGGTGGAGGGGGTGGAGGGGGTCTTGTGGCGCGACGCGGAGGTGATGGGTCGGGCGGAACGCAGGGCCTGCTCGCCGCGGCGCCTGACCACAGCGATGCGCCACCTAACGGGCGTGAGAGGACAGCAGCACGAGAGGACAGCGAGATGGTCCCGGCGAACTCTAGTGGCCCCGAAGGGCGGGCAGCAGACCCTTCCAGACACCGCCGGACCAGCCGCCGGCGGGCCAGCAGCGAGACCCGGGCGGTCAGCTTGCCCCGGATGCGCCGTTCGCGGGCGTACCGACCCCAGAGCCCGAAGGCGCGCGAGAGTCGCCGCAGAGAGGCCGGTGCCCCCGGCGGAGGGCGGGAGGCGGCGGTGGGCAGGAGGCCGGCGAAGGGCGGCCTGAAAGCATGTGCCGGAGAAGTTGGCACGTGATATGGCAGGGCCGCAGGGTGGGTGGGTAAGTCGCGGACCGCTTGGCTGTCTGTGCCTCGTAGTGGGTGAGGGGCCGGGACCAGGCCAGCGGAGCTGCGGCGGAGGAACCCTCGGACAAGCCGTTTTGGCGCAACCAGAAACTGTCCGCCTGATGGCGCCGTGCGATCTATAGAAGAAGAAGGAGCGGCGACGGTGACGGGGGTGGCGGCGGTGATTCTCATGGGGGTCCGGTCGGCAAGTAAAGAAGTGCGGGAACGAAAAGGCGAAGGCGCCGAGGCTGACCTTGATCCGCATGGCAGTGTGGTAGGCGCGCCAGCAAGCGAAGGAGCGGCGCAACAGGCTATTGACACGGTGGACCTCCTGCCCCGTTGTGGTCGTCCCCCCGGGGGAAAAGCGGCGGTCACGAAGTGGTTCGTGGAAGTGCTCCAACGCCACAGAGCCCAAGCTCCAAACGCGGGGCGGCTGGTTGGTACGGACCGCCATCTGGGCGCGGGTCTGGCGGGCGACGCGCTGTCCGTGGACCTGCCGCCACGCCCGGAGGATGCGTCCGGCGAGGGCGCGGCCGTAGTGGGCCCCGGCAATGGTATCCCCACGGCGGTGACGAATGCTGCGTGTGCGTGTGTTGTATGTGTGTGCGTGTGTGTGTGTGCATACGTATGAGTGTGCGTATGTATGAGTGTGCGTGCGTAGGAGTGACGGGTGGGTTCGATTTGGGCGGCGTTTCCCACGGACGCGGCGCGGGTGTGCAGCCGCCATGCGCGGAAGGTCACCCGGGCGAGGCACATCAGCCGGAGCCGCGCCAGCTCGCCGGCCCGACGCACTCGGCCGAGATACGCGCGCCAGGTGGCCAGACAGTGTCCAAGGAGCACCCGACGGTAGTGGCTGCAGAGACAGGACGCGCACGCACGTGCAGGCAACAAAGAGACAGACGAACAAGCAAGAGCAACAGGAACCTGATCGTGAGCGGAGAACGGAGAACAGCAGCCTGCGGGCTCTTCATCCGCTGACTCGCTTCCCGTATTGCCCGTTGTGATCGGATGGTTTCAGTTTGGCGAGGGCGGACCGGAAGGGGGTGACCTGGCGCCCGTCGACGGTGGAGCCGTGCCAGAGGCGGAAAGCGCGGCTGCAGCCCCACCGCAATGATCGAGCACCCGACGAAAAAGACGAGAATGAGCTGGCACCGACCGGGCGGTGGGTCGGGCGCCGGAGGACGCGAAAGCGCCCCAGGCAGCGAATCCGAGAGGGGGGGGCCCGTGAGCCCGTGAGCCGGAAAAGGCGACGGACCGCAGGATGAGCAGCTTGACTTGGCGCTGGGTGTACGCGGCCTGCCGCCAGCCGACGAAGGCGCGCCGCTGTGGGGCCGCCCGCCGCCAGCGGGTCGCAAAGCGGGACAGCCGAGCGCGCTGGTCGGTCGCCCACCGGCGCCACTCGGCGAAGGAGCGCAGGAGCAGACGGGCGTCGGCACGAGCGCCGACTGATGGGCGAGGGCAGAGGGCGCGTGAGAGCGGACATGAGCAGAGCAGGGGAAAAGACAAGCAAGATGCAAAAGGCGGAAAAGGGAAGGCAGGGGGGCGAAGAAGAAGAAGAAGAAGAAGAAGAAGAAGAAGAAGAAGAAGAAGAAGAAGAAGAAGAAGAAGAAGAAGAAGAAGCAGAAGCAGAGGCAGAGGCAGAGGCAGTCGGACCCTCGGCGCAGATGCGACATGTGTTGTGGAAGAGCTTCCAGGCACGGAGACCCGCCCGCAGGAGGGCCGTGTGGCGGTACATGTCCGCGGCCAGGTCTCGCTCCCTGGTGCAGCGAAACCTCGGGTGAGTGTCGCGAACGGGCCGGATGGCGAGGGGTCCAGGTGTGCCGAGGCAAGGTCGGCGGAATGCATGCCTGTGATGAGCGGGGGCGTGTGCGAGGGCAGACCGCTCGGAGCGGAGGCGATCCGATGCGCGGGTCAGGTCGCGCCACCGCAGGAAGCACCGGCCCATGAACTCGTATTGCTGCGCCGGCGCCGAGGGGAATGACACATTCGTCCACCACCAACAGCCGCCCGATGAGCGTTGCACGAGGACTTGTCGTGGCGAGGCGAGGGCACGGAAGAGGGGAGAGCCTGCGGTCGGACCTCGTGGCGTCTCTCGGGATCCGTGGCGTAGTCCCACCACTCTTGGGCCCGCCCGAAGACCCGCCGGAGAAGCCGATGCCCTAGGCCGGACGAAAGTGTGTATGTGTGTGTGTGTGTGTGGGGGGATAGATGGACGATCAGAAGAGCTCAATCCATCGTCTCAACAGCAACAGTCTCCCATGAACCACAAACAGCGCACCGAGTCGAAGCAGGCGCAGACCTTCGAGGCGCCCCCGCCAGGCCCTCCAGACGTGGACCAGCAGGCGCCGCTGGGCCCGGGTCGCATCCGTGGCCGAATGCCGGCGCGCCAACGAGGCAAGACGCGCCCACCGGCGCCAGCCCTGTCGCCCCGGGGAAGCAGCCACACGGGATGGAGTGTGCGTACGGGTGTGTGTCGTCGTAAAGGGGAAAAAAAAGTCACGGAAAAACAAAACCCAGAGAGGTAGAAGAGACAGCCCGAGTGCGGGTGTGTGAGTGGGGCCACCCCCGTGCCCCGACAGCTGCGCTCTGGCGGACCTTCAGGGCGGTCGAGAGGCGCGACCGTCGGCTCCACAGCTCGGCCTGTCTGCTTCGAGCCAACCGCACCGCCCGACGCCGGGTGTACGCCGCCCAGGCGTCCCAACCGGCCCGGAGGAGCCGCTGCCGCGCGAAGTGATGCGCCCGTTGGTTCTGCACCGGAGCAACAGCCCAGAGGGTGCGGTGAGGGCTTGGGACACACACATGGATGTTGTTTGTGCTGTTTACTGTTTCACGAACTCCCCATGCAAATCGAAGCCAAATGGGAATCCCGCGATGGAAGTGAGACGGACCCTCTCAGCGATGAAGCCCCGCCAAGCCAGGATGTTTCGGGTGGCTCGGTGGCGCAGGAAACGTTCGAGAAGCCGTTCGTGGCTGGAGCGGTCCCGATATGCACACAGGCGTGCGTAAAGGGCGGATGAAGAGGGCGGAACAGAGGCAGAAGGAGTGACAGCGGGTGGTTGAAAGGGCGGTGACGATGGGTGGTCAAAGTGTGAGCGCGAGGGACAGACGTATTGTGGCGCGTCTGGGACTCGATCTTCCAGCGCACGAAGGCGGGCCACACGGCCGCAGCCACCCGATAGCGGTCGGCTAGTTCCATCACGCGCCGTCGGAGGAAGAGCTGCCGCCCCAACCCGCCAAGCGCATCCGCAGGGACACCAGTGGAAGTGCGTCCAGTGAGGAGGGTGCTTCGTGGCTTCCCATCACCAGCGCCAGCAGCCCCATGGGCCAACAGCGGGACCGACCTTCCGCCACGTGACAAAGGCGTTCCGGGCGAGGCGCAGGGAGCCCACGCTGGCCAGGGCCTCGTCGATCGTCCGGGTGGAGGCCGCCCGCGCCGCCAATAAGCGCCCCATCGCCGTCCTGTTTGGCGATCCAGGAGGAAACGGCCTGTCAGCACCGGCCACACACCAGGACGCGCACCCACCGACAGGGGCACCCCACGGACCGCACTCGGTGCCTGAAGGCGACCCGCTCGCGGACGGTCGCCTGCAACTGCTCGCGGAGGGCCCGCACCCGCAGGGGCACGGGCAGCAGCAGGCGCTCAGGCTGCTGGGCCTCCCCAGCGGCCGCCCGCCGCGGCTTCGAGGTGCGCGCCCAGGTGAAGAGCGGATGCCGCGGGGTCTCGCCCTCGGCCGGGCACAGCGTGTCCAGGGGCAGGCTCTGGCGCGTGGGCAGGCGCACCCGCGGGGGGGCGGTGGAGGGCGTCGCTGCGGCGAGGGTGGCGGGGCCTTGGGCTGCGTAGCGGAATCGGGGTGTGGCGGGCCGAGGGCCGGCCGCAAGTGCCCCGGTGGCAGCGGCGGTGGCGGTGGCGGGGACCGGAGCCGAGGGGTACATACGCGGCACGGCGGGCAGGCCGGCCGTCAGGCGCCGGAGCAGGGCGCGGTGGGAGCGTGGCGACAGACTGCCGACCGGAGGACCCTCGGGGGCGGCGGGAGAGGGAGACGGTGGTGGGGGGCTGGGGGCCTCCGTGCCAAGACCATCGGCCTCATCCTCGGCTGAGCGGTCAAGGGCGAGCGGAAGGGCAATGGAGGTGCAGGCACAAGTGAAAATCGAGCACTTCCAACAAGCACAACTGTCATCGTCCACATCACGATCAAGGGGCAGACCGTCCAGAGCTGGGCGCACTTCCTCCACGGTGGCCCATGCCCGCATCCCCTGCGGCAGCGGTGCCTCGTCCGCCTCGTCCGTCGGCTCCTCCCGCCCGAGTCTCCTGGGCGCCGCCCGGCGCGCCGGCCTGGGACCGACCTCCTCGGGGCCGCAGAGACCGCGCCGGATGCGCCGCCGCTGGTCGCGCATGGCCCGGGCACGTCGGGCGGGAGTCTGCAAGACGCGGGCATTGGCGTAGGCCGCCCGGAGCAGGTGCAGGACGCCGCCCCTGGAGGCGGCGTACGGGTCGCGGGGCGGGAGGGCGTCGATTGGGGGCGAGTCGACGGCCAGCGGGCGCGGGGGCGGGGCGGCGGGGTCCAGGCCCGCGGGGACGCCCAGCAGGCGGCCAAAGTGCTCGTGGACGGAGGCCAGCCGGCGGCCGGGGCGGCCCGGGGAGAAGGTCACCGAGCGGGACGGGGCCCCTTGCCGCACGAGGAGTTCCGCCAAACCCGACTTGGGTGCGAATGGGAGGTAAGCGTGTGTGAGCACGTCGCATCGTGCCGGACGTGGCCGGGGCGTGCGGGGGATGAGGAGCGGATGGTAGGGCACAGACTTTGAGGGAGCGGCGTGTGCGGGCCAGCCCGGCCCATCCACGGAACATGGCGATGCAAAGCTTGGCGGAGCGAGAGAAAAGGAGCGAAGGTGAGCTCACGCGCGCTGAAGACAGGGTCTCGCGGCCTTTGTCCCAGTGGGGGGACATAGAGACGGGCGAGAGGGACGCATCTCGAGCGGACCCTGTACTGGTCGAACCGGACAGCGAGGGCCTCGCGGAGGCGTCTGGTGCGGGCCCGGCAAACGGCCCAACGGAAGGCCACCAGCCCCTGGCTCAGCCCCGTGGCAGCCCAGTGGGCCTGGGCGACCTGCCGTGCCAAAGAGACGCGATGAGTGGAGGGCGCGACGGGTGCTCGGCACGGACCTGCATCTTGAGGCGACCGGCGCGTTTCCGGTGGGCGAAATTGCGCCACAGGGCGAAGATCTCCCGGAGCTGGGTGAGGACGAGGGCCAAGGAGAGGGTGCCGGCAAAAATCAAGCGCCATGCCGAATGGGAGGGAATTCCGGGGTGACCCAGCAAACACTTCCGACAAGTGAAGTGGAAGTGGAAGTGGAAGTGGAATGGTGGAGCGGAGTGGAGGAGAATGCTGGGGGGGGGGGGGGGGGGGGGGGGGGCATGTCGGACCCGATCCGCCCAGCGCTCCACCAGGAAGCGGCGAGCAGCGGCCTCGTCCTGCCGGCCCGTGGCCACGCAGTGCCGCAGGGCAGCGAGGAACAGCCGGCCACGCAAGGCTGCCGGGGCAACAAAACGTCACACAGATGGGTTCGTGGGGACGAATGGACGGTGTTGCAGGTGCTTGGGGCATTACCTCCCGTCCCCGCCAAGTCCCAGCCGGCCTGACGGACCGTCCTCGGTGCCGAAGTGTCGCGCCAGGAAGACCCGCCGCATTTGCGCTGATGGGCGTAGTGCGCCAGGGTTCGGACGACAAGCTGCGGACAGGGCAACGGACAGGGCAGCGGACAGGGCAGCGGGTGCATGTGAGTACACGCGAAACAAATCCGTTTACTGCGCGTCTGGCGTGTGTCTGGGTGTCTGTGGGGGTGGGGGGGGGGGGGGGGGGTGGGGGGGGGGGTGGGGGGGGAGGGGGTGGAGTACGATGCCGACCTGCTCTCGGAGTTTGCGCAGGAGGGACCGCAGGAGGCCGATCTTGAAGGGCGACCCTTCCCAGGCGCCCTCCAGCTCGCCCACAAGCCGCTCCACCGCCGCCCGTTCCGCCTATCGCGACATACGAGAGAGTGGGATGCGTGGATATGAGGGCGGGCCAGGAGGAAGGAGGGGAGGAGAGGGGAGGGGCAGGGATGGAGCACAAACCCTGATGGGGCTTGTGATGTCACGGGTGGCACGCCGCGCCGCTGCGCTCTGGCTGTCCGGCCGCCATCTGCCAAACACTGCCCGGCGGTGCCGATCATCGACGGCGCCAGGCGCAGAAAAACGAAAGCGACATGAGATGCAGAAAATTGGCGGGTGTCTGTCAGCCCCGGGTGCCGCGGGCGGGCGGATCCCCCCCATTCAATGGGCCCTTGCTGATGGCGGGGTCCCTGCAGACCGCGATCGGGCCTTGTGCGTTCCAGCAGCCGCGTGAGGCGCTGCTTTCGGGCGAAGTGATTCAGGGCGCCCTGGTAGGCCTTGGGCAGCTGGGCCAAGATCTGCGGGGTGGGTGGATGGACCATGATGATATGGTCATATTGGAGGGATGGTGGCGCAGACCTCCTGGCGCCTCAGCTCCACCTCCAGCTGCCGGGTGCGCTCGAGCATGGCCCGCCCGTCGGCCAGGAACTTGGCCTGGGTTGCCTGCAGCAAGCCACTCACGGCCCGCAGCCGGACGGCCCGGGTGGCGACATGGCCCACGAGGGTCGTCCACAAGGCTACCGGCGGGGGCACGGCGAAAGTGAATTGGATGATCGCATGGTGGTTCGCCCGTGAGCATCATTGTGCGCGTCATGTCGGGTACGGGCTCTTTGTCACCGTTCTTGCCACGGACGCACGTCATCATAAGCCAAGGAGGGGCGATGGCAGGGCAGGACAGACCGTGTGGGCCCTCGGGATCCTCGTCGCCCTCCACTTGGGCCTCGCCTGGCCTCTCGTCATCGCCTGCCCACGCCTCGAAGCCTGGCTGCATGCCGCCATCCATGCCCACGCCGGCATCTTCCAGGTCCTCCCCGGCCAGCGAGGGGACGCGGACAGGCCCCATCCCAAGGGTGAGCAGCGCCCCCCGTTCGGTGGCCGCCATGCGACTGGCCTGCTCGGGGCCCAGCGGTCCCACCAGGGACGAGGCTTCGCTCCCCGGGGTGCCCGGACGCACCTCGGGCGTGGGCATCTCTGCCTCGGGCGGCTCAGCATCGACTGGCGGCGGGCGGCGGGCTGGCAGTGGGGGGCGGCCCGTGGCGGCCAGACGGGGCGCCGCCGCTCGGCCGGCAGGCAAGTTGGGTTGTTGTGCCGCCGTCCGCAGCTCAGGCTGCTGACTGGACGGCGGCGCTGGTGCAGTCTCGTCCTCCGGTTCCTGCTCCGTCTCGTCATCTGCTCCACCACTCATTTCCGGCGCTTCGTCGCCGACGCGCGGAGGAGGTGCCGCGATTGGCGGCGCCGAACGGGGCCGACGCTCAGGCGGGCTGGGCGCCCAGGCCACGCGCCGCCCCGCGCTCCGAGGCCGATGTGTGGGTTCGGCAACGGCAGCGGGAACACTGGTGGTGCTGGAGGAGGCCGCGTAAGATGGCCCACCGTTGGCGACTGGGGTTCGGTGGGCGTAGCGGAATACGGGACCCGCGGTGCGAGGCGCCAGAAATGGGCTCGGGCCGCCGGCCGAGGACAGGTGTCGAGATGGCGACGGGGGCCTGTGGTGTGAGGCCGTGCCGGTGGGCGATGGCCGTGCCGGTGAGAGAGGAGGTGATATGACGGTTGATGGTGGAGGTGGTGCGGGCGGCTGTGGCGGCTGGCCGCGGGGAGCCGCCGGTCTGCGAGTTGGTGTGGGCGGGCGCGGTGCGGGCAGGACTGCCGGGGTGTATGGCAGCAGGGGGCTCGCCGCCGCTGCGGCCGGCGGTTGGCGTGCAGGCTGATCCGTCGGGGTGGGGGGACGCCGCAACGGCGGGGCGAGCAAGCGATCGATGGTGAGGCCTGGCGCTGCCGTAGGTGCTGGTGGGGCGGTGGTGGGGTGAGCAGGGGGCTGACGGCTGGGCGGGCGAAGAGGGGCGGCCCGCATGGCGTGACGCATTGTGTACGATGCGGGGACCGCCGAAGGGGTTGGGTCGACCAGAAGGCCCGTTCCAGCACCCCCGCTGCTTTCCCCCGTGCTGCGAGTGCCTCCGCTGATGCTGGAGAGTGGCGGCGGAAGGGTGGCGGTGGTGGAAGCGGAAGGGGTGTGGCGGGCCGCCTCCAGGGGTTGAGAGAGACGAGTGAGGCTGAGGAAGCGCGGGGAGAAGAGTCCAGAAGCTGGCGGCGATGGACCTTGCGGAGCGGCAGGCGAAGACGGTGAATGGCGGTGGGGCACGGCGGAGACCAGGGACATTGGCATGGGCAACGGGGCCCATTCCGGGGCGGCGGGGCCGTGGGGGCTGGTCGCGAGGGGCGGCGGCTGGGCTTCGAGAA
This sequence comes from Paratrimastix pyriformis, assembly GCA_027972325.1. Lineage (NCBI taxonomy): Eukaryota > Preaxostyla > Paratrimastigidae > Paratrimastix > Paratrimastix pyriformis. Next base: position 60,150 of record JAPMOS010000117.1, read on the forward strand.
CAACGGCGCGAGGGGTACCCCGGGAGATACCGGAGGAAAGCCGCGATCCCGGCCGGGTCTGCGCCGGCTCCAGGGCCGCAGGAAAGGGCGGTTCCTCTCGTGGCGGGGGATGCGGGGTGCGGGTGCGAGTGGGTAATCCCGAGGTGGCTGTCACCGGGGGAGCCGGGCCGATCGCGTGTCTTGTCGTTGCAAGCGCTGATGCAGCCGTGGCAAGGGCGGGTGGCGATGAGCGCAGCCCAGGCGGAGGAGAAGGGAGGGGGCATGGCGGTGATGGAGGTGATGGAGGTGAGGACGGTGTCGGAAGTGCGGGTCGGTCAATAGGCTGAGGTGGTGACGGTTGCGTGGAGATGGAAAAAAGTGATGTGTTGAGGCGCCGAGGTACAGGAAGAGAATTCACAAAATCATCCTGTTGGATTGGGTGTGGTGGCCCACTTCCCCTCGTACTGGGATGCAGTTCCACAGGAACCCTAGAAAAGTCCAAAGAAGATGAGAGGTCGAACCCGGGGAAGCCGGGGCCAAACCAAATTTGAATCGGAAGAGAGTTTGACTGCCCCGAGGTTCTCGAGGTTCGCTTTTCAAGTCAAATCAACTGAGCGAAGAAAAGCCGCCACCGCTCGAATGTACCAATAGCCCTGTCCCCCTCTGTGCACCAGCGCCAGAGTCTCAGGGAGGAACCAGATCCTCATCGGGCCGCCACCATCACCGCCATCACCGCCATCATCACCACCACCATCGCTCGCGGTCGCCGTCAGCATCGTCCTATTCGCGTTCCACTTCCTCCTCTCCCTCCAGCTCCTCATTTTCTTCTGACTCGCCCTCCGGGTCATCCGCGACCTCGGAACACCACAGCCGCCATCACCGCCGGCGGCGTCGGTCGTACAAACGGCACCACCACCGCCACCACCACCACCATCGACGCTCCAGCACAGGTCTGCACTCCATGAAAACATCCATCCACCTCACTGCGATAGGGACGCCACCGGTCCCATCTACGACTCCCGATCGCCCTGCTGCAGCCATCCCCCCGGTCCCTGGCGGGCCAGGCGGAACTGATTCTGGTCATGCCCAGAACCCTCCACCACCGCCCGCCAACGTTTCCGTCCAACATGCAGCCATCCCAAACCCCTCGGACGCGCCCCCACTCCCAGCCGCACCTCGATCCGCCGCGCCTGCTGCCACTGGGAGCACAAACAGCGGACCCTTGTCCCTGCTCACGTTGCCCTCACCACCCAGCAGCCATCCGCCATCCGGAGGGCTGGTGGGTGGGCCCCTATCCCCTGGGCACACAGACGCCGTGCCCTCTGCACAACCACCACAGCCGCCGCCGCCTCCCCCGCCCCCAGCACCAATATCGCTCTCGCCACCGTCTCTGCCTCTGCCTCCGGAACAAGAAGTGCAGCAACAACCAACCGCGGTTCCACTCTTTCCCTCGTCCGATGTTCCCGGGCCGTCCGGTTCCTCCCCACTCGCCTCACCGGGCAGCGCCAAGGACCGTCCAATCGTCGGTTCCCAAGGCGCCCCCGCCGACACTCCTGAGGCCCTGGCGTCCCAGTCCGCTGAAGCTCTCTTCGGTCTGTTGGGCATTGCGACGATCGGTGGTCCACTTGTTCCCTCGCTGCCCGTCAATGAGCCGCCAGTAGGCACAAGATACACCTCACCCCACTTGTCACCAGCACTCATTTCATTCTCTGTATGCCTCACAGCACTCACCCCGGTGCCGCCGCCATACGCAGCCCGGCCCGTCTTCAGCCCCGGCCCAGCCCTCGGCCCGTCCCCCGGCCCCCCAGCTGGTCGGCGGGCCTTTCCTCAGTCGGTCGGCCCGGACCCCGCAGGGCGGTTCGAGGCGCCCCGCGCCTGGCGTGCGGGGTGGTTGGCGGGGCAGATGACGCTGATCAGGGAGCGCCAGCGCCTTGCGGCCGAAGCCCCGTGTCCAGCGGGCTGTGTGGAGCGACAGCACCCCATATTCGGCCAGGTCTCTTCTCCCATCCATGCTCAGCAGTCCACGCCAGACCAGAGTCCAAGCCTCGAGAGGCACACTGATTCCCATAACGCAACCATTCCACCCGCCCCCCACACCCCAGAGCCGTTCGTTGGCAGAGCTGCTTGGCTGCCTGAAGGCCATCACGGTGGTCACCGACCCGAAGAGGCCGGCCCCCTGCGCCTGGGATCATCCGGCCACGATGCAGGCCCTGCTGGGGGGCCCCATGGTCGATCCGCCCGAGGTGCCTCCGTCTGGTCTGCCAACATCCAGGGGTGGTGCCATGTCCTGTGTCTGGGTCGCTTTCGTTGCTGCCCTGGCCAGCCGACATGTCCATGAAGATGCCATTGTCATGGGCCTGCCTGATGTCCACCACGAACGAGTTCTGCGTGTCTGCGCGATGATACATGGTCGCGCCGCCCCGCTCACTCGTGTCTATCTTGGTCGACCACCACCCCGCAGCCCGGGCCCCATCCGCCTGTTCGCTGCTTCCACCCGTGTCCCACGCCCTGGCCGTCAGCACCGTCTCCGCCCCGAACAGCTCTTTCTGCCGCCCATCCTGCACGCGTTATCCCGTCCCCCTGGTCGCGCTCTGCCCGTCATCATTGGCCGCCCCGCCCTGGGAGCCGAGCGGGCCCCCATTCCCCATCCCGGGCTGCTGTCCGCTGTGGATCTGCGCACCCTCGGGAGCCGATGCGCCCTGCTCGGCCTGCGGGGGCGCCGGGGCGACCTCGCCTTTAGAAGCCTCGGCCAACGGGGCCATCTGGGGGCCCCTCTTCGCCCTGGCCCGGCGGGCCCTCTTTCGGCTCGAGATGGGCGGGGGCCTCGCGCCCGCCGCCGCCCCGACGGGCCATCGCCACGAGGGCCCCGCCCCGCCCCGCCCCTTCGTGGAGTTGCTCAATTGGATACACCAAGTGACGCATTACCTGTGGGCCGTCCTGCCCCGGCAGGCCCCCGACTGCCCCGCGGATGTTCGCCGGGGGGAGGGCGACTGCCACCGGCCGGGGGCCGCCGTCCAGGCGGCAGATTTTCTGGAGCAGCTCACCCGGTTCATGGCCTCCCTGGGGCCCCTGCCCCTGCCGGGCTTGGCCAGGGGGACCGCCCAGGTCGCTTCCGCCGCACATCCCAATGACACGCCGACCACGGGGAGGGAGACCCATCCCCTCTCACTCCCTAGCACCCTCCTCATCCACCCTCCCCTCCTTTCCCCCTCCCCTCCCTCCCCTCCCCTCCCCTCCCCTTCCCTCCCTTCCCTCTCCTCCCCTTCCCTCCCCTCCCCCCCTCCCTTTCTCGCTTCTTCCCAGAGCCCATGGGGCGACCTGTACGCAACCTCGCGCCTGCTGCTCCTGCATGCGTCTCTCCAATGGGCCGCCCAGCTGGCCTGGTGCACACGTGGGCCACCCGCGCCCTCATCAGCCGACAGGTCGGGCGATCCCGTGTTGCCTTCCCAACCCCGCCACACGGGTGACACGCCCCCATCCCCGGCCACTGCCGTGGGAAGGGTCGAAGCGAAGCGACACCCCCACCCCCACCTTTGTCCGCCCAGCAGCAGCGGCCGAACCGGGCTGGAGGGGCGCGCACGGGAGGCCGTGGGTCAGCTGGGGCGGACTGCCATGAGGCATGCGTTGGGTGACATCCTGAGGCTTCGCCAGGTCAGTGGATGTGCCGGCTGCACGGTGTGCCAATAACCATCTGCCTCGCACATCAACGCTCACGTCCACGTACACACACTGCCACATAGCTGGGGCACGAAGTCACCTCGGTCTCCCAGCCGGCTGCCCCCGTTGGGCGAGCACTGGGCCTCCTCTGGGAGTCCCTCATCGCATGTGCGGGTCTGTACTCTTCTCATGGCGGCGGTGTCCGAGGGGCAGAGGAAAGGCAACCCCCACCCGCATTTCGTCTGTCCCGGCATCCCCGCCCAGATGCCTATGGCGATCGGGGCTGCGAGCCCGCCTGGCCTGCCCGAGCTGTGCGGGCCGACGGTGTCGACGGAGCCTCTCGGCCGAGCGGCGGGCACGGCGGGCTGCTCTGCCCCTGCTGCATGTTGGCCCTCAGGTCTGCCCTGAGCGGGATCTGATCGCTGCCCTTGACCTGTCTCCCCCCTAGACGCGATCCACCCATCGTTTTGTCCTCACTTCTTCCTTCTGCTTCTCTCCCGACCCACCCCCCGGCCAGTGCCACCTCGTACCAGCCGCATCAGCAATTGCCATTCCTGCGGCCGCTGCCCACTGTCCCCCCGCCCCCGACCACCGGGGGCGATGAGGAGGATCTGCTCTGGTGCCTGCTGGGCGACTGGCTCCTGGAGGCCCCCTCCGTGCCGCTGCCCGATCGGCCCCTTGGCGCCCTCGGCCACGACGATGCTGGGGCCGCGGCGGCTGCCGGCCAGATGGCGGAATGGTCGTCCGGCGGCACGGGCGGCAGCGCCAGAGAGGAGGGGCTCGGGTTCGGCGGGAAGGCCGACGAGGCGCTCAGAGCGGACGGTCCGGTTGCGTCAGGGTGACACCGCGTGTGGTGTTGGGGTGATGTTGGAGGTCTATGTCAGGGCGAGGGTTGCGAGTGATGAATAGATGAACGGGACTATTGATGTTGATGTTGATGTTGGTGATGATGACGATGGGGTTTCTGCGACTCAAGTTCCCTTTCGACTCTTGCTTGTCCATGGCGGCAGATCTGCTCGAGTTGGGTTGGCACCTGCTCTTTGAGCTGGGCCCCTTGCACGTGCGTCTGCTGCCCTGCGCCTGCGCCGGCCGTCGGCCCGCCTGCCTGCACTGTCAAGGCACGGGGGCCCGTGTACAACCCGTGGCCGCGTGGAACCTGGTTTTGCACCTGCTCCGGGACTCGCCCCTCAGAACCGCCGTCCCGCTCAAGGGCAGATGTGATCCGGCCATTCCCACTGCCTTGTCTGTACTTGTAATGGCGTGCCTTCTCGCGTTTGGGGTCGAGGCACCTGGCCCCACTTCACGTCTCCATTTTTTGCTTTTTTCTCCGCTCCCCGTCAGTGGGACCCTCCCTCCGGTCTGCCGGTACATGATCGAGTGCGCCTGGCGCCTTCGGGGGCTCCTGTCGGCTTGGTCTGTGGTTTCCTTGCATTCGCGGGCCGGGGACAGGGAATGGACGACCCCTTGGGCCGCCACACACCTCCCCCCACACACGCACGCCCTCCACCACACACATGCGCGCAGGCCTGCCACTCCGCCCATCGGGCTGCTTGCTCCCTGCCTCGCCCTCCTCCACCGGGCCGGGGGCCTCGTTCGGATGGCCGCCCTGTGGACCTGTCCCGCGCCCCTGCCGGGGCAGCCTGACCCACTCGCCCCCGTGCGGCTGCTCTGCCTCGGCGGGCCGCCGTTGGTGGAGCGGATAGCACGACAGCTGGGGGTGGCCGCCGAGGAGCCGGCCGGAGACGATGCGGCCGCCTTTGAAAATCGGTCCGTCTCGCGTTGCGGCCCGATGCCGCGTGGTGGAGGGCAGGGGGAGTCCAGGTCCTCCATTTCTTTGTTGCTGCCGATCAATCCACGAGCAAACAGAGGTTTGGTTCATGCACTCACCCCCCATGTACGTACTGGCCACCAGGGTTCGCTCCGCGCTGGGGCTGCCATCGCCAGGCCGTATCCCTGCATTGCCGTTCTCACCTTCGACCCGGGAATGGGAAGGCCTCTGGGCCGAGCAGGTGGCTGACCTGCTGGCTGCCCTCGCCGTCCGGCTGCCCCGGTCTGTCCTGCCCGTGTTTGCCTTTGTGAACCTCATTCGTCTCCCGTTCACACTACGTTCCGGCGTCCCTTCAGCACGGCCCACGGGTCCTTCTGCTCGTCGCTCTCGTTTGCGGTACCCCTGCCATCGCCCCCACCCGGAAAGGCGAGCGCAGCCTCAGCTGGTTCGCCACTGTCACCACCCGCCAGCCACCTCGAGCCGCCTGCCTTGTGCCTGGCCCTGGCGACCCTCCTTGCGACATGCTTCGGGCCCGCCGAGGAGGAGCCAAGCAAGGCGGACGCGGACGAAGAGGCCGTGGAGGCGCAGGGGGCGTGGGCCCTGGCCGCCCAGAAAATCAGCGGTCCGCGCCTGCCTACCCCTACCCCTGCCCTGCCCCTGCCCCTGCCCCCCGCCCCCTTCCTTTGCCGTGGCGGCCCACCAACCCACCACGCGACCCCTTCTCGGTCCAGGCCTCTGCGATTTCGGAGCCCTCACGGGCCCGGACAACGCCCCCATGCGCCGGGCGCTGCTGTCGTCCCTCCTTGCGGCCGGCCATCGGGCCACCCGACCCGCCGCCCAGTCCCTGCCAGGCGCCGATCTGAGCCCGGTCATCGTCCCGCTGACGGCCTGGCTGGCCGTCCTGGCCGCTGAGAGCCAGCCCCCCGCGGCCCCGGGCGGCCATCGGCGCAAGCGCGGGGTGGCGCCCCCAGACGAAGGCCCTGCCCTGTCCCGGGGGCTGCTGGAGGCTGCCCTGCGGCAGGTGACGCACTGGGTGGGCGGCTGGCCGGCTTGGGCGGTGGCCCACGGGGCGGAGCGACTCCTGGGGGACTGGATGGAGCCGGTATTCCCTGAGGGGCACATCAGCACAAAGGTCTATTTGCTCGGTGGTGGTGATTGAAGACTTCCTGTCGCATTTTTTTTTTTGACCGATCCCATAACTTTTCGGATGACCCTGTCTCGTGACCACGACAAACCGAGCAGCTTCAGCTTTTGCAGGGGTTCCCATTCGTTGGGCCGAGTCAAAGGCTGAGGCCATGACGAAGTTTGAGCCCCTCGAGGAAACGCCCAGTGCGGGGGCGCCCCTTTGGGTCTGCTTGGGCTTGCGGACTCGATGCCCCCCGTCCGGCGACATATGATGAGCAGTCCACCTACTCGAAATGAGCGCGCATTGTAGTAAAGGTCGCCGATGGGACGATCACTGCCCTGGAGAACAGCCTGGTTTCGTTCCGCAAAGGCCCTGTAGTTGGCATTGCAACTCATACCAGCTGAACTGGACCACCCGGCACAAACTTGGTGGAAAACTTCATAGTTTCAACCTGCATTGCAAGACAACCATGGACAAGCAAGTCCAGGATGAGTCCAGCAAACATCGGAGAGAGGCGACACGCGCGAAGTTGGGTGGGGGGTCCAGGCGCCTAGCCAAAGTGAGGAATCCTGATGGCCCCCAGAACGTTTTCGCGACGGACATCAGCTTCTTGTCGAGGCCCTCCGCGAATCGGCCAGGTAACACGTATGGTGGATCCGGTAACGGCATTCTCTCATCGGTGATGGGTTGACTGGTTGTCTTTCTGTGGACATGTGGTTGTCATCGGGTCGTTTGGCCCGGCTCCCCCCGGAGTGTAACGCATGGCGCGAAGGCGCGAGTAACCTTTCTTTCTGGGAACTTGTCGCCTGCGCCCTCGGTTCTCTGGTCTGTCGGTTCGTCGTCTGAACCGACTGTGCGATGCCTGTTGACAGAAGGCACGGAGAGGGCGCTTGGGCGCGTTCACCAGCCTGACTCGCAGGGAGAACTGATGTCGTTGAATGAGTGAAGAAGGGAAAGCAGACGCAGGGCGAGGGCATCAAGAGATACCGGGGGCCCATGGGCCAGGCGCAGATGAAGCGGCGTGGGTGGGAGTGCTGGCTGTGTCCGGTGGTGGGAGGCGGGTCTGACCCGAGGTCAAAACTGAAAGACGGTTCTGGCAGCTGGAGATGAACTCACCTCCCGCCCGCCCACCCCCACAACAGATTTCCTGTCTCACCCTGGCTACAAGTCTGTTGGACCTCGTCCGACGCTCCCTCTGCCTGCCGGACGGCTCCCCCTGGTCGTGGGGCCTCCAGCGTCCATTGCCCGAGCCCCGGCCGCCCGCCCTGCCCCATGGCGGCCCGCCCTGCGAGTGCCTGTGCCAGCACTGTTGCCGGAACCGAGCCATGTACCTCCTCCCTGCCGTGCCCACCCTCCAGCAACTCCAAGCCGCACCGGCACCAGCGACAGCTACAGCAACCGCGCCACCGGTTAAGGCGACTGCGCCGGCGGCATCCCCGCCCGCCACGTCGAGCCGCTTCCGACGGTTGGCCTGCACGCTGCGGGCTGCCCCGCCGGTGACCCCGCTCTCGCCCCCTTCCCCGCCCCCGCCCCCACTCTCCCCTGCTGATGAAAGCGCCCCTTGCGGTGACTTGAGCTATGCGGCGGCGCTGCTCCGGCTGCCGCTGTCCCTGACTGGGGCAACAGGCGCCGTCTCGGGGGCCGAGGCCGGAGAAGGCGCCCGCCGGGCGGTGCTGGAATCATACTGGGCGGAGATGTCGAAAGCGGTCGGCCCGGGTCCGTGGCAAACCTGACTCTCGCTTCCGTGTCTCTCCGGCTTTTGTTCATCGCCCGGCTCTTTCCCCTGTTCTTCCCGCCAGGCGCCCAGAAGCTCCTTCTTGGCATGTTCCTCGGCTCTCCCGCCGTCCCGCCCGACAGCATCCTGCCCCCCGACCGCCTCGCGTCTTCCGAGGCGCTTCTCACGGCCGATCTTCGGGCCGGCGCCCCCCAGCGAGGCGACCTGCCTGCGCGCGGGTCCCGTGAGGCGGCCCTGCTCGGGGCGGCAGTGGGCCTGACTGCCCGATGGATGGGGCTTGCCACTGCCTTGGGCAGGAAGGTCTGCAAGCGACCACGGGATGCGATGTCAAGGGGGTCACGAACAACTTTGCCTTTTTCATTCCACTGCCGCCGCCTCCCAGAGCTGGACGCATTGGCACGAAATCTTCGGGCCTCTGTCGACCAACGCCCAGCGCACCATGACGGCCCCAATCCGCGCGGCCCTCTCACGCCTCTGGTGTTGCCTCCTCGATTCGGACCCCGCAGCCGCAGAGGTCCTGATGCGTTTGTGTTTTTTGTCCGGGTTGTCCCTGCCAGTCCCGCCCTTCCGCCGCCCGTCCCTTCCTCCCCTGATTTCACGGAAAACATCTGGTCTCGCCGACACGAACGTACGCACATCTGCCGTACACACCTTGACTCACAGGCGGCCCCGGTGGGCTATGTGAGTCTGTGGCTCTGCGACCTGCTGGATGTGTGCGCGGTCTCGGCGCCACCGCTGCCACGCCCGCAGCCCCCATTGCATGGCTGGATCGAGCAGGCGCCAGGCTTTGTCGATCTGACGGGCCCCGAGGAACAAGGAGAGTCATCGCTCCTTCAGCGACCCCAATTCGACGAGGCCTCCCGCCGACGAATCGGGCTGGGCGTCCGGCTGGCCCGGCTGCCTTCATGTCCGTGAAATCAATCGGAAGGGAAGGGTCTCAAAGGAATACAGCTAACGGACCTGGGGCCAAGGGCAAACAAGTATCACAAACAAAGTGTGATGTGGGTCAAGATGGGTCTGAGATGCACGGTGGTGGGTGGCGGCACTGTGCCACAAACCTGCTCATGCCTCACGTAACTGTGACGACAGTGAAACCGCTGATGCCTGCGCTGGCCCTCCGCGAGCGCCTGACTGCGCCCATTCCGCTTTTCGTTGGTCTGGGACCCCCGCGCCTCCTCACGCCCCGCCCTTCAAGCCGACAACGCAAACTCACCTCAATACCACCTCCATTTTAGCCATGTTACGGGCCCTCGTCGACGCAACCCTAACCCAGTGGCGCCCCTGGTCCTGCGTTGCCCTCGCCCGCCTCCCTTCAGTGCCGCTCGCCCCCAGCGGCGGCAGTGACAACACACCCGGAGCGGCGTACGCCTGGCTGGTGCCAACGTGCAGCTGGGCCCCGGCGCCCCTGGACTTGGCCCAGGTTTGGGGGCGCCTGACGGCCTGTATCCTCCAGGTCCGCGTCCTCCTGATCTTTTCGCACACTTGGATGGCCCCTGCCAAAGACCACATGCACATGCCTTCTTCATGCAGCGTGCTCACAATCGGCTCCCATTTTGTCTTCTGTCCAACCCGCTCATCCTCCTTCCGTCGCCCCTCCCGCCCCAACCGCCAAACCCCGCATCAGCTGCTCCGTGAGGCGCCCCCGGTCGGACCCGCACGCGATGCCCTGACCACCGCCAGCGCGGGCCTTCTGCTCAGCACCAGTGCCCTGCACCCCGAATGCGCCCGGCTGGTTCGGCTGGGCGGCTGTGCGGCCTTGTGCCCCACGGCTGGCCGGCCAGCGCCCACCCTGGACCCAACCCTGCGCGCTCTCGACGCGGCCTGGGCGGCCTTGCTGCCGGGATGCTTCGGCGGGCCGCTGGACGGCAGCGGCGGGGCGGAAGGCGCTGCCTCGGCCGCACGACACCTGGCGGCTGTCTGGTTGGCGGTGGGCCTCCGGTGTGCCCTGGCAGGTCGGGAGGACGCGGCCTTGTTGGACGGGGCCGTGGGGCTGGCCGGCAGCCTCTTTGACCGATGGGCCGACCTGGCGGGGCATCAGCCGCAGGGGGTCGGGGCCGCAACCGGCGCGGGCTTACTGGCTGAGGCGGGGCGATGGGGGTTTCAAGTGGACGGGTCGGCGCTTGAGTTCGACGGGCCGCCGACTGACGCCAACGGAGGCGGCGATGTGCAGGTCAGTTTGGCTTGCGAATGCCTGTCTGGGTTGGGAAGAGAGAAGGCTCCATTGGACGATGAGTTTTCTCCTGGTCTCACTCCCCCCAATCACATCGGTTTTCACCTTCTTGTCTTCTTCTGTAGGGCCCACACACTTGGCGGCAGGCAGCTTTTAGTCAGCCCGACAGTCCCTCGGCCCGCCTGCTTCGGGCCCTGGTCTGCGCCATGGTCGGGACGGCCGAGGGCCCCCTGGCGCCCCTCCTGCCCCTCGATTGGGCGCCCGCCCCGCACTGGACGGTGGAGACCCCGGCACGAGCAGGCGTTCCCCATGGCGCCGCGACGGGCAGCTGGAAGCTGGCGCTCGCGCCCTGCCCAAGACATGGTCTGCACCTTCGTCCCTCCTCCCCCTCCCCCCCCCCACCCCCCTCGATCCGGAAAACGAAGGAACCTCCAGAGAAAAATCAGCGCACGCTCATACACCGAAAACCGAGTCGCAAGGGCCCGCATAGGGAAACCGAGAAACCGAAATCACCAGAGAGTAAAAAAAAAAACAAAGACACAAGGGGCCACACCAGGCATGCCCATATATTTCTCTCTTCCCCCATGCACACGCGCACGTCCAGTCTCCGCCTCCAGCCAGACGCCCTGCCCGGATCCGCTCTGCCTCCTGGCCCGGCGCCCTGACGCGCCCGCCAGCCTGCGGCCTCACGCCCTGCTGCACGCCCTGACCCGGCCCCTCCGCTCGCACGCCCTGCGAACCTGGCTCCTCCCCGAAGTCACCGCCGCGGCACGGGACCTGGCCACGGGTGCACCAACCGGCCGGCTCCTGGACGGGGCCCACAGCCAGGCTGATCTCGTGCGGGTCGTGAGACGCTCGGCCGGGTTGGCCCATGTCGCCTGCGCCCTGCTGACTGCGGGCGTTCCCGCGCTGGGACCCGTCATCGTCACGACGGTTGGTGGCGACGGTGATCGTGAGCAGGTTCGTCCGCACGAATTCCTCAACCGGATTGAATTGTTCACCTTTCTGGCGTCCCCTTCTCCGCTAGTCGCCGCCACCCGTGCGCCCCGCCCTGCTGCCTGCCCTTCCGCCGCCGCCGCGCCCATGCGCCCTCGACTTTTCCCTGGTGGAGCTCATCGGCCCGCCACTGGCCTCCCTGACGCTGGGTTGGTCATCCCTGGTGGGTCCACTCTTCCAGGCCCACGTCCTGCCTCTGGCCTTGCATGGAAGCCTCTCGCCCGGGTACCACTCCCTCGCCCGGGCGCTGGTCGATGCCCTGTGGGCGCTGGCGCCCCTCGCCCAGCCCGATCTGTGGACCGCGGCCTGCCGGTTGGATCCCGACCTCGCCCGCCACCTATATGCCTACCACCCGGCGCCAGGCTCGGCGCCCCACGCGGCAGTCCGGCTGGTCACGGAGATTGTCGAGGCGGCCCTGGGGGTTCTCATCCGGATCTCGGCCTGGTGCGCGCTCCACTGGGGCCACGGGGCCACCGACCCGTCGGCGCGCGCATTCGAGCGGCCGGTCGGGCCGTGTCCGCACTGCCCAGTGGTGGCCGAGATCATGGAATCCTGGGGCCACACGGCTGCCCAAAACCGGGAGGACGCGCGCTGGGCCATGCAAGAGCTGTGTGGGGTGCGAGCGCCTGCTTTGTCAAAGGTCTGCCGAAATGCCTCCTCCCCTTTGTGACCCAATTTTTCACCCGGTGCCTCCTCCCTCTCCCAGACCCAAATGGACCTCGTGGAAATCTGCCTCCGGCTGGCCACTGGCCTTGGCGAGCTGCCTTGCTGCCGGCCCCTGTTGGACGAGGCCCGGCCGTTTCTGGGGCGGGCGCAGCGGCTGCTGGAGGACCTGGCAGAGACCCGGAGCCTCATCCCCGAGTTCGGCCATCAGATCGCCTTGTTGGCGGTGCAGCTCCGACCCCTGGGAGACGCCGACCGCCACCACGGTCAGCCGATTCTGTAGTGGGTGGGGCCTTGGCCGCGGTCGAGCCTTTCTTTGTCAAGCGCGCTCGATTGTGTCGCAAGCCTCCCGAAGCGGACATCTCAAGCTGCGTGATTCTTGGACAGATGTGCCGCCCGCCCCATCCAACCTCTCCGAGCGCGAGGAGCACTTTGATCTGCGGGGCACAAGGTGAATTGTCCTTCGATTCCCGTTGCGCTTCAAGCTCTTCCAAGGTGCGAAGACTTTATTTTTCCTGTCACCCACACCCATCACTGGGCGGCCCCGCCACCAGGCGGGCCCCCGGCCGGAGGAGCCATCATACGGGTCATTTGGCCCGGCCCCCCCCGGAGTGTAACGCATGGCGCGAAGGCGCGAGTAATCTGTCTTCTTGAACTTGTCGCCTGCGCCCTCGCAAATACACAGCATGTTCTCTCTCTCTGCTCGAACGACCACGAGTTCTGGTGATCGACGGGCTGCCCAGAGCAGGCAAAAACTCGGCGTTTAAAGTCTGCCGGCACAAGGAGCGGGCGAGCGTGCCGGGACCGCATCCTCGGCGTACAGGCATTGTGCCGCGCCTGGTGGAGCAGGAGCTGCTCGCTGTCACTGAGCCCGCTCCGAAGACGGGACGGGAGTCGCCACCACAGGAGGCCGAGGCCAGGGAAAGGCGCCTGGAGTCTCATCGATCTGGTCCCTTTTCCAAGACCCGCCAGATTGGATTTTCGGCAGCAACGGGGAAAGTTTGCTGCGGCAGAGCGATAATGCCAGTTTTACCGAGAAAATGAAGTATGTAGAGGGTCCCCATCATATGTGAAGAGCCGGGCGGCGCTGTTTGATTGGCCGCCGGCGGCCGGCGGGCGGAAAGTTTTGAACATAACAGTGAATGGTGACCCCAAAGGGACCCCCCCCTGTCCGCCGAGGTGTGACCGCGACAGCGGAATATGGGCCGACGACCGGGTTTGCGGGCCCCGAGGGCCCACTCGGGGGGCTACCCGAGGGGGTGGGCGGGGTGGGTCCCGGCCCGGGGGAAGGCAGGACACCCGGGAAAGCCAGGTCGGACCCCCCCCCCCCCTCCCGACAAGATGTCCCGGTGCCCGGTCATCCCGGGGGGTTTGGGGGCGGGACAACACCCCACCGGGTGGGCCTCGTCCGGATGGGGCTCGTCCAGAGTGGAGGCCACAGAGAAAGGGGCGGCTCCGAGGGCCCCGGGTGGGGGTGGGGGCATGTCCAAGACTGGGCTTGCCACGCGGGAACACCCGATCAGCGGACTCGCCCCATGATAATATCCATCCCGGGGGGTTGTCGCGCCCAAGGGCGAACGGGAGGACAGGCGGACAGTGGGCCGGGGAATGGAGTGCGTGATGCCGGGAATGTGGTGCAATGCGATGTTTCTCTCCGAGTTCACTGTCCCATCTAAATCGGCAGAAAATTGGATCTTTTTACAAAGGGCAAATGAAGCGGACGTTGATCTGCAGGGTGCTTGAGCGGAAGCAGGAGGATGCCTGATGAGACGAAGAATGAGATGAAGGAGGATGACAAGGAGGATGATGGGATGGCGACGAAGATGAAAAATGTAGCAGCCCTGGTTATCAACTGATGACGGAGCAGAGCGAAGGGACGGAGGACGCGGATTCGCTTCACGCGTGCGCATCGGAGATTAGTGCGTGCCCATTTCTTGTTCTTGGCATTTTTGTATTCTCCAATTCACCGAAAGAAACCAAACAACAAAACTTGTTCCGGCGGTCTCAAAGCAAATCAAAAAATTTGAAAGCTTTTGAAGTTTTGAAGTGCATAATGCGGGGGTTACAGCGGTTGCTCTCTTGCACACTTGGCTTCCAATCTTCTTCATTTCTCTGATTTTCATTCGATCAGACGCCGTGCGTTTTCGTTCGCCTCATTGCATTCTCTCGTTTTCGAATTGCTGGGTCGATCATTGCTGACTATTCGTTCCCAGAGGTTTTTTCACGTCACTTTGTGATATTCTTTTATAAATAAACGATCAGAGTGGTCAGGTCACATTTGCCACCCCTGAATGGTGCGGGTCTCTTCTCGCTTTGTTCCAAAGTTCCTTTGTTTTGGTCTGTGCTTGTTTTGGGCACCAAAGGCACGCTGAATGAGTCCAGCTGAAAAACGATCGATCGATGCCCGGCTCCCAACTTGCCCGGTTCAGGCCATCGCTCGTCGCGTCTGCGTACCACTCAAGAAATCACGGGCCCTTGTCCGGGCGAACCCATTTCGACCGACGATGATGATGGCTGTGCATTCTCTTTGTTCATCTCGCGAAGACCAACAAGAGGAGGATCAGATTCAGTCGCAGCGTTGGAGGGGGGAAGGGAAGTGGATGGGTGGAAGAAAGGGTCGACCGCGAAAAAGGGGAGAAGGGCGCAGGCGACAAGTTCAAGAAAAGAAAGCTTACTTGCGCCTTCGCGCCATGCGCTACACTCGGGGCCGAATGACACAGAATTGGCGAGTGAGAGGGAACCAGGAGATCCGAGGCGGAGGAGGTCGGTTCGCACGGCGGGGTCGGCCGGGGTCAGCCGCGGCAGGGCCTGACATGGCATATGGCCCACCGTCCTCCGGGCCGACAGGACCACAATGGCGGAATGCAAAAGACGAGGGGGGGATCAGAGAGGCAGTTCCATCTTGCGTTTGGGCTTCTGGGAGGGGCGCTTGACATGAAAGTGGTCAAAGGAGAAAGAAGCAGAGAAGGAAAAAGGAAAGTGAGAACTTGTGTCGCCGAGTTCGTGCACGGTTGCATCCTCACCCAGTCATCATCATCACCCAGATCCTCAGCATCAACGCACATCATGATCTTCATCCAGTCATCATCCGACCCATCATCACCATCCAATCATCATCCTCGTCAACACCCTCATGTGGTGCTGGGTTGCGCAGGGCGGACCAAGCGACAATCAGGCCGTCACACCGATGACAAGATCTGATGCAGTCGATGCTGAACCGTCGCATCATCAAAACAATGGTATCCCTCCGGGACAAGGCCGACAATGATGTCCCAGACGGGGGCCAGGGCTTCTTTTAACTCCTGCGAGAGGTCCCCAAGATATTCGCGGGTGATGAGGTAGCGGGCGCCACCCATATCGGGGACGGGGATGTGCTTGGGGTTCAGTCGCATCAAGCAAAGACATGTCTGATGGAGCAGCAGCGGAGCGGGTCCAAGGATCCTCTGTGAATCGAAAGAGCACCCACCGGATGAGCTCTGCCCCGAAAAAAACAGGCAACCATCACAGACGGGAACCTCAGCACAGTTGACAATGCGGTCAGGGAGTTGCGGCCAATTTAACGGGCAGCACCTGTCGAAATCGATGGCACCAAGTCCCTCTCCGGGGACGCGCACCAGATTGGCCGGTCTATGGCGCGACACCGTTGTGGTGGGAGTAAGCGCATGTCAGTCTGACTGAACCTTGAGGTGATGATGGGATGGGATGATGGATGGATGGATGGATGGATGGAGGATGGAGGGATGGAGGGATGGAGGGAGGGATGGGGGAGGAGGGGGGGATGGAGGATAGGGGGACGGGAGGAGGGGGATGGGGAGGAGACGAACTGACGATAGTCCCCGAATCTCGCGCCAGAGTTGGGCCATAGTCGGGCATCATCACCAGCCGATAAACAGCGTCGAAGAGCCGAAACTGGAAGGGGAGACGTAGAGGCCGTTTTGGGAGCCACGGACAACCACAACAGGGGGCAGCAAGGGCAGGAAGATGCGGACTTCATGGAGCACGGAGACATCCTTGGGTTTGGCGGCGGCCAGCCAGTGCGCGACCGCGTTGCCCGGCATGAGTTTCACAAAAACCGGCTTGCTGGCGAAGACACAGTGGAAGAGACTTCGGGCCGCGACTGCATCGTCATCATCCGATCAACATCAGCCAATCATCCGATCATCATCACCACCCAGATCATTCAGATTATTCAGATCATTCAGCATTCAGATCATTCAGATCATTCAGATCATTCAGATCATTCAGATCATTCAGATCATCCAGATTATCATCCAGTCACCACCATCACATCATTCAGATCATCATCATCCGATCACCATTACATCATCGTCATCAGCCGGAGAGGGAAGTCACGGGATAATCAAAAATACGGGGGCGGGCGGGCGTGGGGTCGAAGAGCGGGGGGCGGGGGGCGGGGTCGAAGAGCGGGCAAAGAGGTCGGATCAGGGTTTTTCTCCGAACACAGGATATCCAACAGGCTCAAAGAACGATCGTGCCAGTGCGCCATGTCATGTGTCTGTGTGTCAGATCAGTGGGCTTCTTGGGACCTTGTTTTTGCCCAGCGGGGCAGGGCCAGTGTACCCATTCCTCGGGAACCGGTCTCGATATCAAGGGCGGGGCGGTTGTGGTGGTTGTGGTGGTTGTGGCGGTTGTGGTGGTTGTGGTGGTTGTGGTGGCGGTGGCGATGTGTGGCGGGGGCTTCAGCACCCAATCGGGCAGCAGGCCCAACATGGTGGCAGGGTGCAGGGGCAGCGGCTGGCCAGGCCGGGTGGGGTCGTGCAGGGAGCTGGCAATGGCATCGAGTGCTCCAAGCACCCGACCGCACACCTGATCTGGGACGAGGATAGCCTGGACCGGAGAAAGGAGGGAGAGACGGGGCAATGAGCACAGGCTGCCTGAGGTGGGAGTTGCACGAAAGGTCAAACAAAATAAAAATAAAAATAAAAAAAGGAGAAAGTGAGAAGGAGAAGAAAAAAAAAATGGGAAGAATAGCGTCACTGTTTTGGGTGATGAAGAAGAAGAAGAAGAAGAAGAAGAAGAAGAAGAAGAAGAAGAAGAAGAAGAAGAAGAAGAAGTCACCATCATCAACCACCACCACCACCCACCACCCACCACCCACCACCCACCACCCACCACCCACCACCCACCACCCACCACCCACCACCCCCACCCACCACCCACCACCCACCACCCACCACCACCCACCACCCACCACCACCACCCAATCATCATCATCATCATCATTCAGTCAGACCAGATCGGCAGGTGTGTCGGCCATCCAAACGGGCTCGAAAGTGAACTCGAGGGAAGTCCGCGGGAAGGAATACGAGAGAAGCGGGGACAAGAGGAGTTGACTCTGAAAGAGGATTTCAATCTGCGACCACCCAGGAGGAGATCATCATCATCAACCAATCATCCAACCAGCAGTGTAGTCATGGTGATGGAGAGCGGAGTCGTTGGAGACAGACTCTGGGGTCGACGTATAAGGAGTAAATGGTCAGTGGCTGCGGCTTGTCGGATCGCATGAAGAGGCCGAAACAGCTCGTAAAGGCATAGCACACCAGTTGTTTCAGTGAATCTGGTCGGAGTGGTGCGTGAGCGCGGGAAGTGAAGCTGAAGAAAAGGGCGTCGTTGCGGTGCGTGCGGTCCGGAAGTGAGGATGCGGCCGAGGCATGTGGGTCTGATGAAGATGGTCTCTCCGATGCCCTCGGTGATATTCAACTCCAGATGCTCTAGAAGCTCCGGGAACCGCAGGACGGGCGGGTCCGGCATGTCAAGAACACCAATCTCCACCGGAGGATCTGGATGACGATCTGATGATGATGATGATGATCTGGATGATGATGGTGATGATGATGATGATGATCTGGATGATGATGATGATGATGATGATGATGATGATGATGATGATGATGATGATGATGATGATGATGATGATGATGATGATGATTGGATGATGATGATGATTGGATGATGATGATGATGATGATGATGATGATGATGATGATGATGATGATGATGATGATGATGATGATGATGATGATGATGATGATGATGATGATGATGATGATGATGATGATGATGATGATGATGATGATGATGATGATTGGATGATGATGATGATGATGATGATGATGATGATGATGATTGGATGATGATGATGATGATGATGATGATGATGATGATGATGATGATGATGATGATGATGATGATGATGATGATGATGATGATGATGATGATGATGATGATGATGATGATTGGATGATGATGATGATGATGATGATGATGATGATGATGATGATGATGATGATGATGATGATGATGATGATGATGATGATGATGATGATCGATGATGATGACGATGACGTTGATGGATGATGATTGAATGAGGATGAGGATGCTCAGATGCTCGGACCATAAACCCGCTTGCCGGAGTTGATCTCGCATTGGGTCACGGGGTATCTTCCCCAGTAGATCACCTGGGCATCGGAACCACATTGGGTCCCGATTTTAAACTGCGGGTACCGCTGCCGAGAAAGAAAGAGAGGGCGTCACATTTTTTTGGTAGTGGTGGGTGGGTGGTGGGTGGTGGGTGGTGGGTAGTGGGTGGTGGGTGGTGGGTGGTGGGTGGTGGGTGGTGGGTGGCGAACTTGGGGCCGGTGGCGAACAAGAATCTCGCAAAAAATCAAACACAGACACACAGGGAGCAAATGAGTCAAGGCGTTCGTCCTTCTGATGAGTGTGTTTGATCGGAGATAAGGTCCCACCCGGATCAACCAAAACGAATCAGAACAGACCCATTCGGGAGGGAAAAATGCGTTGTTCCTGGTCGTTGGATCCTTCTTCCTCCTCGTCCTCTTCACCTGCTCCTGCTCCTGCTCCTGCTCCTGCTCCTGCTCCTGCTCCTGCTCCTGCTCCTGCTCCTGCTCCTGCTCCTGCTCCTGCTCCATCTTCTTCAACGCCTCCAGCCATTCCCGTGCTGCATCAGCAGAGGCTCCCCCTTGACGCATGCAATCCGCTTGAAGCTTGGCGAAAAAAATGTGTGCGGAATGAGAGAGGGAGTCGTGGAAGGTCTGAAGTGGCGCGGTCTCCTCTAGTGGCAGTGTGAAGAGGAACGAAGAGTGCATTGTGGAAACAGACCGAATGGAATATCTTTCTCCTTTGCCATTGTTTTGATTGCGTCCATTGCGCACTCCATTATGGACATCATGCTAAAAGGAAAATCGTATTCGCTCAGTGGGCCGGATGCTGGAGTGGAAGGGGTCACGCTTGCGACAAAGGGAGGAGCCCTTGACCAGAACGGGTACGGGTATGCTGATGACGGAGAGGGGGACGGGGACGGGGACAGGGACACAGCAGTGCGAGGGTCCCGGCGCTTTCGAGGACGGGGAGCCGCTGATGGGTGGAAACCCGCCAATAAATATCTCGAAAGAGGGAAAATGCCCGGGGTACTGGAGACGGAAGGCAAAGAGCGAACTCGCGCCGGTGCATTTGCAGCGAAAGGAGTCCCGCTCTGAGACCTTCACAACCACTTTTCAGGGGAAATTGAAAAGATGACGAGGAAACAAGCCAACAAGAAAAAGACGGTCAGTGGTCAGGGTCACTATTTCATCACGTCTGTAGTGTGGGCCTGCCGAGGACTGACGTTTGGCCAGCCTCAAGCGCTCGATTGTGTCGCAAGCCCGAAGCGGATATCCCAAGCAGCGGGATTCTGGAACAGATGTGCCGCCGCCCCAGCCAAACTCTCACTGAAGGTGTTTGGAAATGAGATCACAACACTCGCTCGACAGCTCTGCTTGTTGAAGAAGGGGAAAAAAAGTACAAAACCAACCGGAACCCAGCCCAAACAAGAGGAGGCAAAACAAGACAAGAGGCGCAAACAAGACAAGAGGCAAACCAAACCAGGAAAAACACGAGGAGGGCAAACGGAAGAAAGGAAAAGGACAAGAGCAGAAACGCAGAAAAATTCGACAAAACCCCAAGGGCCATCCCCCGAGCCCGGGTTCCGTCACCCGTATGGAAGGCCGCCCGTCACCCTCGGGTCCGAACCTGTGCGGCCGGACGGAGGCACGAGCGGCGCGGTCGGTCGGCCCCTTCTTACAGATCTGCGAAACCAGTGCGATGGTGGGGGCGTGAGGACGATGATCGTGGAGACGGTCAGGGACCCCGACCCAACCCCCCTGGGCACCGACCGGGGTTGGTCCAGGCCGACGGGGGGGCGAAGGCGAACTCGCCGGGCCCGTAGATGAGGCCGTCCTTCCACTGGCCCGTGAAGATGTTCCCGTTGGCGAAGTACAGCCGCCCGCGCCCTGAGATGAGAGGAGGAGACCCACAGGTTGGTGGGTGAGCGATTTGCGGATGTGTCAACACAGAAGCCACGGGAAAAGGAGAAACCGTCGAAGAGACCGCACGACTGTCACTGCCCCCGTGGGCGAAGGGATGCCACAGGTGCGCGTCAGGCGTGTGTGCCCAGGAAACACACGGGATCTCCAGGCGAGCAGACCTTCCTTGCGGCCGTTGACCCACTCGCCCTCGTAGACGCACTCGGGGGTGGTGAACTTGCCCTGGCCATGGCGCTTGTCGTTCTGCCAGTAGCCCTCGTACTTGGCCCCGTTGGCGTAGGTCAGCACGCCCCAGCTGCAGAGTGGGCAGCACACGACACCAGGGAGACGGAGAGAAGAATGATGACTAGGCTGGAAGTCTGGCACGACTACGACTGGGTGTTCCGAGGTGCCGCGCACACACACTAGTCACCGCGAAGGCAGGGGGCCCGAAACGGACCCGTCGGCGCGGTCGTTCTTCCACTCCCCTTGGAAGACGTCCCCATTGGCGTAGTGCAGCTCGCCTGCCGAGAACGGAATGGAAAGGGCGGGATCAGCCGATTGGGGACACCGGGAAGGGTTGATGGGTGTGTGTGAGGCGGGCCTCCGACGGACCGCGCCCCTGCTTCTTGGCCGCATACCACTCGCCCACGTACTGAAGGGGGAGAGAGAGGAGGGCAGGAACGTGGGACGTGAGGAGGAATCCCGCGATCAGCATCAGCATCAGCATCAGCAGTATCAGCAGCATCAGGAGCAGGAGCACCAAGATCAACAGCAGCAGCAGCATCAGTAGCAACAACAACAGCACCAACAGCAGCAAGATCAACAGCTTGCCACCCCACCGCACGGTTGATGTGGACCTTGTCGCCCTGGGCATACGTGAGGGTGCCCTTGCCGTCTGGACGAGGATGAGGGGGCGAGGGGCAGGCGAGAATGTGAGGAAACGTGGCGCAGAACGGAAAGAAGTGGGGCAGGAAGGGATGGGGGGCGCACGAACGTGCTTTGTTCTCGTGCCAGAAGCCGTCATAGCGCTCCCCGTTGACGTAGCTGAGCACCCCGTAGCCTTCCTTCACGTCGTTGGCCCATTCACTGCGCGTGATGAACAAGGGAGACGAGGAATGGCACACGGGTCCATGCGATGCGGCGTGCGCGTGCGTGTGTGGGGAGGGGGAGGGAGGCTGCCGTGCGACGACGGACCCGACGTACTGGTTGCCGTTGGGGAACTGGTACTTGCCCTGCAGGTGGAGGCGAAAGGGGCGCAGATTAGGCACAGATGGACCGTGGAGGACCATCTCGGGCCCCGAGACCCGCAACGAGGGAGGGCAGACCTTGCCGTGCATCTTGCCGTCCGTCCAATCGCCCTCGTACACGCCCCCATCCGCGTAGTGGTACAGCCCCCGGCCGTGCATCTTCCCGTCGCGCCACTCGCCTTCGTAGCGCTCGGCGTTGCCCCCGTCGGCTGCGGCATAGACGACAACCCCCCGGCCATGGCGCTTGTCGTCCTTCCAGTCGCCCTCGTAGCGATCTCCGTTGGCGTACATATATGTGCCCCTGCCGTCCATTTTGCCATCCTATGCAAGAGAGCGAATCGTGGTTGAGTGAGGAAACCAGAACCAGCCGCTCCGACCTTCCATTCTCCGGTGTATGAATCCCCATCGGCATAGGAGAGCGTCCCCGTCCCGTTGATCTTCCCGTCGACCCACTAGAAAAGGATAAGCAACGAGTGCAATGCGGTCCGAAAGACGGACCTCACCCTCGAAACGGTTGCCTACAAGAAAGGGAGGGGAGATGATGGAATCAGTGTGGGCAGTCGGAGCACCAAACCGTTTGCGTACACGGAAATGCCATGTCCACTCACTTTGTCGTCAATCCACTCGCCCTCGTAGCGTCCACCGTCTGCATAATAGTACGTCCCGTGGCCATGGCGCTTCCCGTAGCACCAATCGCCAACATATTTTTCCTGGTTGGGATAAACAAGGGTACCACTTCCGTGCATCAGCCCATTTTCGATGGCGCCGGAGTACTATGAAAATGCAGGAGTGAGAAGATGAAATATTCCGCCCGAAAAGAATTCAAGAACGAAAAAAAAAAACTTCGAGCAAATTCAGAAGACACGCAATCTGTCCAAACAGATCGGAGAACTGACCATCATTTTCGAAACGGCTAAACGGTTTGCTTGGCAAAAGGAGCCTTCGGATCACTCCGCTATCTTCCTTTCAACTTTGGGATTTGAGTTTCGGGACCGACTTTGGATTCTGATCCTTTTGCCCTGGCAAAGATCGAATGAGCTTTAATTCGATCCTTCGGCAAGTTTTACCTCCAGTTGTCCAATCGTCCATCCAATGGGTCGAACCCATCATCCGCGATATCAAAGGACAAAAACGGTACCAGAACGCGGTGATCACCGATATTTATGTCATTACTTTCGACCTGAACTCTTCGGTTCCCTGTTATTACAACTTAAACCGCGTCCATGCTCTGGATGTCTGAACGTTTTGTTCCTCCGACTCGAGCCCCCCCCCCCCCCAGATTGCATTCGGGACCACCGTGTTTGCCGATGAGAAGCTCAACAGCGTCTCCTATCACATTGCAATGGACTTCGGGAAGCCTCAGGGTCGGTGGTGGATATCTCCCCGGGAACCTCATCCTTCCCTTCAGGTCAGGAGCACCTGTACACCTACGAGCCGCACACCAAGCTGCCCTTTCTGATCCGAAGCGCCTGGTTCTATTGTCAGATCGTCTGTCGGCCGGGGATGTTGGGGAGGGAGGGAGGCGGGATGGGGCACCGTCACCATCCTTCACCCGCGGTGCTCTCTTCCCTGCTCCCGACGTGTCGCCTCGACCAGTACCGCGCCCTTCCCTGGTCCCGCCACACGACGGCCTTCGCCAGCCCACTCTGGCAGCAAGCCGCCATGGTAAGCGGCGCCGGCCCTCCGGCCACCCCCGGCGTGCAGCCACGGCCCCCGGGCGCGACACCCCGACCCTTCAGCCACTCGGTCATCCTGCAGACCTCATTCACCCCAGGCGGGGTGGGGGCAGCTCCCACACCCCAGCCCCAGCCGGCGGGAGTCCTCACCCCGATGGGTGCTGCCGTCCTGGCTCTGACGGCCTTCCGGCGGCGGGGGGCCGGGGGCGTCAGCCTGGCCGGGACCAGCGAGGCATTGCTCAGCCCCGCCCAGGACCTGGCCGCACTCCGGGTCCTGGTGCAGGTCGGCTCCCCCCCCACACACACACACACACGCACACACACATGCAACACTTGCTGACCGCGGTGTCGTTTTCTGCCTCTGCCTCTGCACGGCCCGCCGCCTCGCTCAGGCGATTGCCGACGCGCGCACGGTGGAGGAGCGGCACGTGCTATACAGCGAGGTCGCCCAGGCCGTGGCCACCCATCGCCACCTCCGCCACGCCTGCTTCAAGGTCTCCTGCCGCCGTGGTGGCGATGATGACGTTGTTGTTGTTGTTGTTGCTGCTGCTGCTGCTTGTTGTTTTGGGACGTAGTGGAGGGGGGGGATGTTACGCACGTGTACGCTAGCCTGGTGGGGCATACTGTTTGGCACCCTCACCACACGCGTGGCGCACACGACCACGTGACTGCCTGCTCACCCGCCCAGCGACCCGGTCACGCGCCCGCCCCCTGCAGAACCTTCGGCTGTACGGGCTGATCGTCTCGGACCTACAGCGGCTCGTGGGGCAGCCCCTGGCCCGCACCCGCACCCAGTCCGTTGCGTGGCTCTTCACCTTGCTGTCCCCACGTCGTTCAGCCCCCTCCCGTCATTGCCACCAGGGGCGCTCCAGCCCACTGCTGAGCCCACTCTCCTGCCTCTCCTGCCGAGTCGGTCCTCCCGCCTTTTCTCAGTGTTCGGTGTCGGTGTGTTTGTCGCCGGGCGAGGGCTGTAACGCCCCGCCGCAGAAGCTGACTGCGATGCCAAGTTGCGTGTGGGTTTCCATGGATGGACGGACGGGACCCCCTGCCAATCACTCTCTTGTGTTCGGGGGTGCGCGTCTGTGGGGTGGCGCAGGTATGCGCTGACCCTGACCAACCTGCTTGCTGTGCTCTTCTTCCGGTCGAGCCCCTTCATGGACCGGCTCCGGCTGATCGACGTGCCCCCGTCCGTCACCCCCTCCCCATTCCCTCACACACACACATGACCCCTTCATGGACCGACTCCGGCTGATCGACTTGCCCCCGTCCGTCCGGCCAGATGGATCCTGCCCCCACCTTCCTCATCGGAACAATCTCTTCAGGGACGGAAACATGTCCTGTTTTTCGTGTCCACGCGCCCCCCCCTCACGGAAACCTGAACTGGGACGACGCAGGCGGCTGTCAGGATTCGCAGCCGGGATGGGCACTTCGGTCATCGAGATACAGAGCACTTTGTTCGTTTTTGTATGCGTCGCTTTCTGTGTCTCTCGCGCCCGCCGCGATTTCCTCGGGCTGAGCAGCGCGGTTTGACCGATTTGCCGCCACGTTCGCTTACATCCCGTTCGTGTCCCGTGCAGGCCCCAAGCGCTTCCCCAGGTGGCGATGCGCCTGCTGCCCTTGGGGCTGCTCTACCTGCAGGGCCACGGCCACCCGGACATTGCGCGCCACTGCTACTCGGCCGATGACCTAGTCGAGGTCTCTCGGCATGGGAGGGGAGTCGGTATGGAGTGGCTTTCAAGGCCGTGGCGGTGAGTGGGGACTGGGAGAGGGGGTGGGTGGGGCGCACATCCCTTCTCAGCGCTCTCGCAGACACACTCGACACAGACACGCGTCTGACACGCACGCACCCACTCCGGCCGGCCGACTGCAGGTTCTGTCGACCCACCCGAGCCTCTCCGCCCAGCTGGCCGCCGACCAGCGCCTGCGGGCCGCCCAGCGGTGGGCCATCCTCCGCGCCCGCGCCCGATTCGCCCTGGTGGCGCCGGGCGCCCCCGCCGCGGCCCCCCATCCCGCCCAGACCGGAGGAGCCCCAACCGCCCCGACAAGCATTGGCGCCCCCACCGAATCCGCGGCTCCTCCGGCGGCCGCCGAGACACCGCCACCGGGCGACCTGCCCTTGTCCGTGGAGCCGGGGTGGGAGCGGCCCATGGCCGAGCGGCTCGGCCGGGTGGTCGATCGCACCACCAACCCGCGGACCAACCCCTTCCTGGGCGCCACGGCACAGCGCAGGCCCTCCGCGGCCCTGGGGCGCCTCGTCCAGGTCTGGGTGGAGAGGGTGCAGTGGGCGGTGAGCTGACCAACCTTCGCTGTGCTCTGGGGGGGAATGCGCGTGTGTCCGAGCAGAGCGGAACTCCTGGGGGTCTCGTCCCGCTCTTCATTCTCTCTCCCGCTTCTCCTCTGCCATTCGTGTCCTTCCTCCGCGCCCCTTGTAGGCCCTCTCGGTCGGCTCGGCCTCGGCTCAATCCCCGCCGCCCTCCGCCCGACCCACGGCCCCTCCCTCGGCATCCCCCCGCACCCCCGCCTCCCCCTCGTCGTCCTCCGTCCGCTGGGCCCCACTGCAGCAGTCCCTGGCCGGCCCGGGGTGCGCCCTGGCCTCAGACGTCGCCATCCACACCGCCGCCTCCCCCGCTTCCTACTCGTTTTCCCCCGTGGGTGAGGCCTCTCCGTCGAGTTCCTTTCACCCGCGCCCCTCCACCAGCACTACCACGGTGGCTGCGGCGGCCTTCGGTCAAGCGCCGCCGGTCGCCGGAGGCGCCCCCCCGTCCGGGCTGCTCGGCTGGATGAGCGGCCTGTGGGCCCAGGGAGGGCGGCAGCCGTCATCCCCCGGGGGTGGTGTCGACTCTGGCTCCCTGCCCCGGGTTGAATCCACCATCCGGACCCCTGTCGGCGGATATGACCCCGCCCTGCCGCCTGGCCTCTGCCCCTCGAGCGCCGATCTGCTGCGGTGCACCCAGCGCGAGGTGTACCTGGAGGGCCGCCTCGAGGCCATTCGGATGGTCGGTCGTCGGGCCGCCGCGTGCGGGGCGCTGAAGGACAATCGATGTGGCAGGGGCACGCACACGCGCACACACCCTTTCTGGACTGAAACGCATGCGCATGAATGCGGGGGGGGGGGGGGGGGGGGGGGGCGTGCGGTTCATGTGTTGTTCACGACTGCGGTGGCATGGGATGATGCGAGGCGGGACGACCAGCCAACGAGGCGACGAAGGGCGGTGAACTGGCGGCTCTCGGGTGGAAGGGTGCGGGGTGGCGGGGCGGGTCAGAGCACCGATGCCCCTCTTCCCACCGCCTCAATCCGCCTCACCTCCGCTTCCCGCAGGCCGCCCAGCGCCCGCCAAGCCCTCGACCGCCTGCATTCGCACCTGCGCCTGCATTCCCCGACGCCAACGCCGTCGACCCGTTCGCGACCCTTCCTGCCGAGGTGCAGCAGCGCCTTGGGGCCGTCTCGACGGCCGCCCCACTGGGGGTCTTCTCGCAGTTCATTCCGTTTCCCGCCGGGTCGGCGGCGGCGGCGGCGGCGGCGGCGGCGGCGGCGGCGGCGGCGGCGGCGGCGGCGGCGGCGGCTGAGGATGAAGATGAAGAGGCAGGTTCGGGAGCCTCCATCCCCCTCCCCCCTCTTCCGGGCCTCCACCTCCGATCCACCTTTCATCGGCCCTCACCGCTCGGATGTGTGGGGGAAGTGTGTCTCGCGTGTGACGCCATCGAGTCCCCACATCTTCCCCGCCCGTCCGCCCACCCCACCCACCCAACCACACTCACCTTCCTCGCCACCACACACGGCGCCCCCCACAGACGGCCAGGCCGCCGCCACGGGCAGCCCGCTGCAGTCCCAACGTTCCTCCGCCCAGCAGCCCGACATGAGCCAGCTAACGCCCCCGGGGCCTCCCGGTGCCACACCCCCCTCCCTGCCGCCATCCTCCCCAGGTCAGGTCGCCAGGCGTGTGGGAGTCCCGGGCGCTCCATGATGATGCGGTGCGTGTTGACGAGTAGGATCGCTGCCTGCCACCGTCCACCTTCGCCCTCGCAGCCGCCCTGTCGACCATCACCATTTTCATCCCGGCCCTTCTGTGCCACGCCCACATCACCGCCAGGTCGCGGCCTTCTGTCCGCTGGGAGTGCTCCCTCGAGCCCCAACACCCCGCCCCCACCCACCGCCCGCCTGCTCGCCACCACGGCCCCGTGCGTCTACCCGCCCGCCCGCTACGGGCTCGTTCCCCGGCCCATCCTGGACCCGATGACGGGCGGGGGGATGGCGACCATGGCCCACACACCCCCGGGCGATGTCGGCGCCGACCGGCAGGAGGAGGACGAGAGCGTTGCCGTGCCCAGCCACCAGGCGGCTCTCTCGGCCATCTGGGCGTGGTGCCGCGGGGGCCTGGACAACAGCGGTGATGAGGCGGGAGGGCAGCAGGGGTGGTGGAGGGACCGGGACAGTGAGGGCCGGGTACTGCTGCCCCCGTTGCGGCTGCCCGCTGTCCCCCCACAGGGAGGAGGCCTCTCGCCCGTCGGTCTGTGGCGGCTCACCACCTTGTCGCGTGCGTGGTGCGGGTGTGCCGCTGTGGGCCGACTCACTACTGCAGCCTCGTGGGTGGTTCAATGCAAGGGTTTTGAGGGGGTACGGACACGCAAACAGATGCAGAGTTTGTCACCTGCGCCCCGCAAATATCCACTGTGCTCTCATTGCAGCAGCGCATTGATATCCCACAACACAAGACCATGTGGCCGTGAAGGCCACGGCTGGTTCGTTGGGCCAGCCCGTTCACCTTGATTTGTCCCTTCTGACCTCTGCGCCCAGCAGCTGCGGCTCCCCGAACGGAGCCGCGACCCGAACCCGAAGAATCCGAGGCGCCCGAGCATCCCACCGGGCCACAGCCACAGCCGGCCAATCAGCAGAAGAAGAAGAAGAAGAAGAAGAAGCGACGCATCCGCTGGGCGGCCGCCGGTGGTGCCGTTTCGCGGGCATCCCGCTCCCGGTCGCCTGGCGGCCCTCGGGGCTCTGGCGATGCGGTCGGGGTCGGGTGGGCTGGTGAGGGCGGCGGGTTGGCTCCGGGCCGCGGGCTGGTCGTGCCCCTGCCGGCGGACGTGGCCCGGACTCCGCTCGAGGGACGGCCCGGACGACAGGACGAGGAGCCGGACGAGGAGATGATGACCACGGGTCTGTTTTCGGAGCTTCCGGGATGCGTTGTTGAGCCCTGCTGTGCTGTGCTGTGCTGTGCTCGGTGCTGTGGTCTAACGAGAACATCCCCCCGCCATACCCACCCAGATCTGGAGCCTGGCTTTGCCATCCTGCGGGGCATCTCCGAGCCCCCCGCGCCCATCCCGCCCGATGTTGTGAGCGAATTTCTGGCGGCGCCGCCGACGGGCGGGACACCGCCGGGGCTGCGCGCCCATCAGCCGACCCAGGTCCGTCCCCCCACACACACACACACACACACACACACACATTCGTTCGCACACCCCGACCTACACGACAGGCCCACCCCATCAGCCGCCTCTGCTTCTTTCACACCCCAGTTCACTCTGATTCAATCCGCCACCCACGGCAGGGCATCGCGAGTCCCCTGTCGACGATGCTCCTGGCGGCGCGCTCCTCGGCGGCTCCCTCCGGGGGCGCGCGCACCCTGGAGGACACCCTCCGCCGGACCATGGGCCGCCTGCCCACAGCCGTCCTGACCGCACAGCAGCGCCGCGAGGCGTATGAGGCGCGCAGACAGGCCGGCGCCGAGAACGAGGACAGTCTCGAGAACCCCGGTCTGAGTCGACCAACCCGAACGCATTTTCTTGACGATGTGCCGCCGCTGGTCTGGCGATGATGGGCTGTAGGGCTGGACCACGCGTTGGGCTACGTGGTGGATAACATCTCCAGACTGCTCTTCGAGTGGGACATGCTCTACCGCCAGGTCATATCCCCCCCAACCGTCCCAAGGGGGAACTAACCAATTCCATCTTCCTTTTTCCCTGGTTCTTCAGGCGGGAACTTTCCTCCCTGCGGTCATGCCCTTTGGCCAGTGTCGGGCCTTTGCCAGTGTGGCGATGACCCGGGTGATGGCCATCCTGCTGGACCTTGATCGCACCTCCTCCACCCCGGCGGGGCAGACAGCGCCGGAATCGACTCTGCCTTCGGCGAGCTCCACGCTTGTCAAACGGACCGGCCTGGTCCAACCGGCAATGTTCGAACAGGCGAAGCGCGCGCTGGGTGCGGAGCAGGCCGGGTTGGCCCTGTTCTTCCATACCTATGGTCCGGTTCGGGGTAGGCCTCGTTGACACCCCCCCATTTTTTTTCCCCTGTCGACTCGGCGTAGTGATGGAACTGTTGGGTTCGCACGACCGGAGTATCGAACGACATCTGATCATGATGCATTCGCCCGACCTCAGGTCTCCTCCCCGACTGTCAGTCACCTTTAATCTTATTGACATCATAGGTACATACTTCCAGGACTTCTCCGGCATCTTTGCGGAGAGGATCGCACTGTGCTAACGGCGTTCGCTCAGACCTGGCTCCAGCGAATTTGCGATAAGGCAAAAGAAGCTGGAAACCTAGGAAATGCTGAGACGGGCGAGGAGGCGAGCCCCATATAACTTGTCATCGATAATCCTGAATACCGATTTGTGATTTGCGTTGAAGCTCGGCTGGACCAAGAGAAGCAAACAAAAAAACATGATGATTCTCTTTAGAAAGGATCATTTAGTCGAGGCGGTGCATTTAGTTGACGCGCAGGAGCTCAACGTCGAAGATGAGAGTGGCGTTGGGGGGAATGACACCACCAGCACCACGAGCGCCATAGCCGAAATCGGGGGTAATGGTCAGGACGGCGCGCTCGCCAACCTGCATCTCCATGACACCCTCATCCCAGCCGCGGATGACCTCACCCTACAATTGAGATGATCGAATTGAGTTTCACTACGAAAAGGAAGCAGACCTGGCCGATGTTGAAGGTGAAGGGGCTGCCGCGAGTCCGGCTCGAGTCGAACTGCTTGCCGTTGGTCAGAGTACCAGTGTAGTGAACGGTAACACGCTGGCCAGAGCGAGGCTTGGGACCATTGCCGGCCTGCTTGATTTCCTTGGTGACGCCCATTGCTGATGGATTGACTCTGCCGAGGGTGAGTCCGCTATGCCCATTCCTGAAACGATTGGATTTTCGGTTGCAACAGAAAAAGCCGTTTTTTCCTCTCCCTCCGGCTTCCGGGGACCGCCCAGGCCCAACCAGACGTGATCAGAGGCCCGCTTTTTTTTCCCTGGAAAGCCAGCAGCAGCTCGCGTCAGATGACCAAGTTTGGAGGGGTTTGCAAAGAGGACCACTGATGTGCGATGCCCGCAATATCATCGAGTTGGTTTTTGTAACACGAAACTAGTTTTTTCACAGAGTTTTGAACAACTATGCTCAACGAGTTGCCCCGGAAGGTTTCTCCACGTCTCAGTCACTCGCCGGCTCAAGCATCACATAGACATGTCAGGTCACCACATGCTGATAAATCCGGTCTCTCACTCCGAATTCACGCAAAGCCTTCATAAAATAGATTCTCCCAGAGTCCCATCTGTGCACAACCACTCGAAGAGCAGAATGCGCGATCTCGACAGAAATGAGTTTGCCCAGGACGCACCCGATCGTATGACGGTAATGGCTGCGTGCAAAGAGTCTTGTTTTGAATCAATCCTGTTGGTTTGCGCAATAAAACGTGTCTTAGCATGATTGGCTCAATTGAGAAGTTCGGAAACCAGGTTAATTTTGGTGGGTTAACCTGCTTTAACCTGCTTTTTCAGCTTTTTTTGCTTTTTCGGGCAGCTGTTTCAGCAGGTGCACCATGGTTTTTTCGGTGAACACCTCGTGTTCAACCACTCGTTGCACCTGCTTCTCGCTTACTTTGAAATAATCATGCTCTTTTCGGGGCTGAACTTCTCACGGCATCGGCATGTCGACCCGTCCTCCGGTGGGGGAGACGTCCCCAAGGCGCCCCAATTTGCTGCTCTTTGGAGAAGCATTTTTGGCAGGATTTTGCTTGGTGAACCTGCTTCGCGGAGGAGCGGCCTCAATGAAGCTGCACCTGCTTTTTCGAGAAGCATGTTGTGCCCGCTCCCCATTTTCACGACAGGGGGTCAGAAGAAGGTGGCTGACTACAAGGGGCGCCCATCTGTGAAAGGGGCACTAGAAACCACGCACACAACCGGGGCCCCGGGGCCTGAGTGAGGTGCCAATGGGATTGGAGGGTCCCCTTCATGGCCGCCGTCACCCCGGCCGCTGCTCGTCCACGCCGTCCACATCTCGGTCCGCTCTTGGCCCCACCTGCCCCCGGGTGCCGTTGTCCTCATCGCCTTGTTTCTTGTTTCTCTTCTTGCAGCAACGTGACGACCGACGCCGAGGTCATTCCGACGGGCTGGGTCCAGTGTGGCGGCCACAGCCACCACCAGAGCCGGATGAGGCGGCCCAGGCGGCTGCGGCCCAGGCGGCTGCGGCCCAGGCGGCTGCGGCCCAGGCGGCTGCGGCCCAGGCGGCTGCGGCCCTAAGCGGGCCACGGCGCGACTGGCCGAGCTGGAGGGCGAGCCGGCCGCGGTGCGGGCGAGGAAGCCGCGACCGAGGCGCCCACGCGAGCCGGGTGGCTGCCCTGGCGGGCGAGCGGGGCCTGCGGGCCGAGGTGAGCACGGCCACGCGGCGCGGGGCGCAGGCCCGGCAGGCGGCCGGCGAGCTGGCCGCCTGCGCCAAGGGTGTGCAGGCCCAGAGCGAGCAGCTCGAGGGCGCCCTGGCGGCGGCCGAGGGTGAGTGCGCAGTCCGAGGCGGCGCGTGCCCAGTCAGAGGCGCAGGCGCAGGCGGCGG
The DNA here is from genome assembly GCA_027972325.1 of Paratrimastix pyriformis. Lineage (NCBI taxonomy): Eukaryota > Preaxostyla > Paratrimastigidae > Paratrimastix > Paratrimastix pyriformis. The sequence continues at coordinate 92,301 of JAPMOS010000117.1, forward strand.
CGCAGGCCAAGGCGGCAGCGCAGGCCAAGGCGGCGGCGCAGGCCAAGGCGGCGGCCGAGGGTGCCCAGGCAGCGGCGAGCCTGGCCCAGGCGGATGGCTGCGGGAGGCCTGGCAGATGCAGGGCGAGGAGCTGGCCGGCGGCTTCAACGCCGCCGCTACCGATGTGTCTCCAAGTGGGCTACCCTCTACGAAGCGCGCACCGGTGAGAAGATCAGAAACCTGCTTTTCGGCTATCCAAAACCCGGGTTAACGATGGTTAACCAGCGTTTCGGGTGCCCCAAGAACCCGGATAACCTTATTTTGGGGAAGATTACGTCGAAAACCTGCTCGCGTTTTCTGCTCCACCATGGTTTTCGTTAGCGAACCACTTTCGTGCCTCCGCGACCCCGTGGGCTGCAGCCGGCTCAACTCCGGGAAAGCAGGCCCCGGGGAGAGCTACCGGAAGCCGGGTTCAGCTGGGTGAAGCGGCCCTGGGGGGGGGGGGGGGGGGGGGGAGGGGGGGACACATGCCCCCATCCTCGTCCAGGCCCTCCCTCCGCTCCCTCCCTCCGCTCCCTCCCTCCGCTCCCTCCCTCCGCTCCCTCCCTCCCCCACCCCCCCCTCGCCCCTCGTGGAGTGTGTGTGCGGGGGGAGGAGGGGAGGGAGGGGGAGGGAGGGAGGGGGAGGAAGGAGGAAGGAGGGAGGGAGGGGGGGCGTGTGGAGGCATTCTCTTCTCACCACAAATGCGAGGTGTGCGTGTGTAGCCCCCCCCCCCGCCTACCCCCAGTCCCCCCTGGCCTGCTTCAGGAGATGCGTGGTAGGTGGCACCCTGTGCGAGTGTCCACAGGGGGGGGGGGGGGGGGGGGGCGGGAGGCGGCGGTGGTGGTGGTGACAGGGCACCTCCTCCGCGACCATTGGGGACACTTGGGAAGCTGGCTGCAGTTGATGCTCAACCCTGCTCAATCCTGGTGAACCGCTGATGGTTCACCGTGCTTCACCTCGCTGAATCTGGCTCAATCTGGCTCAATCTCGGTGAACCACTGCTGCTTCACCTTGCTGCACCTCGCTCCACCTGGTTGCATCGGGCTCAAGCGTGCTCCATCCGGGTTCACCGATGTTGCTGCACCTGGCTGCACCCCGCTGCCCCCCGCTCCACCCCGCAGCACCCCGCTGCATCGGGGTCAACCTTGCTTCGCCCGTTTGGTGCAGCGGGCTTCACCCTGATGCGGGGGCTCCCCACCGGGGGGCTCCGGTGGGGTTGTTCCGCTGCAGGTCGCAGTGGGTTGTACAACCGTTTTGAGGCTTTTCGGGAAGCTGGCTGCACGCGGGGGGTGCACCCGCTGCAGCCGGTTGCATCCCTTTTTGGCTCCTCCCCGGCTGCACCCCGCTCCACCCAGTCTTGGGTGCCCCCAAAAGAGCCGCTCTCTCAGAAGCCGCCGCCCCCGCGGGCACCCGGCTGCACCGCAAGGGGTGCACCCAGCTCAAACGCGGTGCAGCCCAAACGGGGTGAAACCGGGAGCACCCGGTTGTACCCGGCTGCATCCGGGGTGCAGCAGTTGGCGGGTGCACCCACTCGAATGCGGTGCATCCGGTGCAGCCCGAACGGGTGCAACAGATGCATCCAGGTGCACCCAGGTGCAGCAGCTGGCCGGTGCACCCTGGTGAACGCGGTGCACCCAGGTGCAGCTGCTGCAGGTGCAACCAGCTCAAGCGAGGTTGCCCCGGTGCAGCCAGACCGGTGCAACGGGTGCACCCAGGTGCAGCACAGGAGCAGCAGTTGCGGGTGCACCCGCTCAAACCAGGTGCACCCGGGTGCAACAGACCCGCTCAAACAAGGTGCACCCTGTTGAACAGCTGCCGCAGAAAGGGGTGAACCGGGGGCAACAGGGTGCAACAGGGTGCAACACAAACCGGTTCTTTTTTTTTTTTTTTTTTTTAATCAAACCCAACCCAGAAACCGAGATTACTGGGCAGGTGCAGGCTCCCATTGGCGGCCCAGGGCCTAGGCCCCTGACCACCCGACGCTGGCCCGCCCTTTGGCGGGTACAGCGCCCTCTCAGCCCACACCCTCCCTCCCCTTTTCGGGGAGGGTGGGCTCTGACCCCCCCTCAGGGGAGATCGGTCTCAGCTCACGCGCAATCCGGAAAGTTTCTCCCCACTTTTTCGTGCTTATTTTTGCCTTCTTCCATTCTCTCTCTGTCCAAACATCCAGAATTCCCATTTCCGCCGCCAGCTCGCACTCTCCTTTGTAATAGGCTTTCGGATTACAAAGACACCAAACCGGTTCAACAGGCTGCAAAACCGGGTGGAGCCGGCTGCAAAACAGGTGCAACAAGGTGCAACAGGTGAAACAGGGTGCATCAGAAACGCGATTCATCAGGTTGAACACCGGTTTAAACACTGGGTTTAACAGGATGCACCCGGGTGCAGCAGGGTGGAGCAAGTTCCTCCTCATGGGAAATGTGGTTCCAGTGGGGGGGTTTCCCCAACAAAAACGTGAAAACCCATGCCGTTCAGCCATTCGCAGGGTGGGAAAAATGACGCGAGGGGGCCTGAAAACGGGGGGATGGCCAGAAAAACCCACGGGGATTTGCATGCAATCTGCATGCCGCTGGGGTGGAAGTCGCCGTTTTTTCTGTCATTTTCTGCCACCCCTTTCGCCGTTCCCCACGGGGCCAACAAATGGTTTTCCCGTCCTTTTGTGTATGTTTTCACAATCGTTTGAGAAGGCATCGGCACCACCCATTGCGCCAGCACGGCCGGCATCCCGGCATCCTCATCCTTTTCCAGATTTCTTTCTTCCCTCACCCCTTTCATCGTTCTTCTCCGGCAATTGCCCCCCCGGCCAACACGTTTTTCCCCCTTTCCAGCAACCCCCCCCCGCCCCCCCCCCCCTTCCCGGCCTTTACGGCCCCTCCCCGTGCTCCGTTTGCTGCCAACGCAGGCGGCCTCTCGGCCACCCCTCTCCTCCCTCCCTCCCCCATCCTCCTTCTCCCAATTCCCGACGCCCCGCCCACCCCATGCACCCCGGTGACAACCCCGCCTGCACCCTCGGGGAGGAGCAAGGTGCAGCCCCGTGTGCATCGCTGCCCGGTGGAGCTCGGTGCAGCGGCTCCCCCATGAGCCGGGTGCAACGGGTTCCTCGGGGGGGTGCACCCGCGAAGCGGTCGGGGGGCGGTGCAGCGGCTGCAGCGGGGGGCTTCGGGTGCAACCCCGGGAAGCCTTTTCGGCCCCCAATTGATTCCTCGAGAAAGGACCCAGGAAGCGATCCGCTTTTTGTGGGTGCAACTTGGGTGCAGCGGCTCTTCGGGCAACCAAAAGCCGGCTCAACCGGGGGGTGCACCCTGCTGCAGCCGGTTCAAGAACAAGCTGAAAAAACAACCCACAGCTACCAAAAGCCGCTTCAGCGGGCTTCTCGGCCCCCACCGACCGCCGAAAAAGCGGCTTTTCCGCGCAAAAATGTGGTTTCCCGAAAACCACTGTTTAAGCTGAACTTCTCACGGGCTGTGGGGGTGATCAAGAGTGCTCACCCCTTTCGTCTTCTGGTCTGGTTGTTCGTGGTGCCGGTGGGCGTGGCCAGCTACAATGTTTACTACACCTGCTGCACCTACTTGGGTGCACCTGTTGCACCTACTTGGGTGCACCTGCTGCACCTGTTGCACCTACTTGGGTGCACCTGCTGCACCTGTTGCACCTACTTGGGTGCACCTGCTGCACCTGTTGCACCTACTTGGGTGCACCTGCTGCACCTGCTGCACCTACTTGGGCGGTGCAGCAAGAAGATGGACTGATTGCTTTCCGAGGGAAAACGATGGAGAGGGAGGTATTCTGGAAGATGTTTCGGAGGTATCGGCAAAGCGTGATGAGGAAGGGGAAAAGTTGGGCGGAGATGACAGCGGGATTTGTGGAGGAAGCAGTGAGACTCCATGAGCGATACACGCAGGGAACGGTACTTGGCGGACAGAGGGTTGTGAAAGATGAGAATGCATGGGCCACGCCACATCAATGGAGTACTGTCATGGCAGATGCTTTCGGGCTGTGTACAATGCTGTTCTGTCATCCTGGGAATGTGGACCCGACGTACGAGGAATACTGCACACCAGCAGAGGAGGATAGGGTGTTTGGAGCAAGATTTGATGGATTTGAGAGAGTAAATGAGGATAGCGAGCTCTTGGCATTTGCGAACCCTGAATATGAACAAGCGGCAATGGATCAGCTCTTTCGGAAAATCGCGGAAAGAGTGAAGAACCCGAGAGCCATGAGGGTGCGTGATGGTTATTCCGTACGGACCTGGAATGCCGAACAGAGATGGAATCGGGAGCGGGTTGGATATTATCCGCAAGACGATCACAATGGAAAAGGTCGACGCAATGGTTAGGGAGATTGCGGTGTTTGAAGCGGGGACATTCCAATTCTGGCGGGCGAATTTCTGGAAGGACGGAATTATAGGTGCTGGTAATGCTCCTTGGCCTGTGGGAATTATCATGGTGGAGAATGCCGCTTGTAGAGAAAAGTATCCGGTGGATGGAGAGGCCTACGCAAGAATGAAGGAAATGATGACAAGACAAGCAGGGGTGCAGGGGGTTCATTTTGGAGACGTGGGCAAAACTGAAAATTGCTGTGCTATGATGGCAAGGGAAGTTCGGAAGAAAGTGTCAAGGAGACTCGAGTGTCTCTGTAACCCGAGAACTTATCACAAAGGTGAATGCGAGCTGGCGGCTGAGATGGGAATTCTGGATGTCTGGACAGAAAGAGAATGGAAGAAGGCAATGATTAGTGCGAAGAACTGGGGAGAAACTTTTCAGATTGCCCGAGAGATGAGACCAATCCCCCCTGAGGGGGGACAGAACCCACCCCCCGGAAGGGGGGAGGGAGGGTGTGGGCTGAGAGGGCGTTGGGCCCGCCAGAGGGCGGGCAAGCGCCGGGCGACTGGAGCATTAAGCTCTGGTCTGCCAATTGGAGCCTGCACCCGCTCGGTAATTTCGGTTGCCGGGGTGGGTTTGTAGAAAAAAAAAAAAAAAAAACACCTACTTGGGTGCACCTGCTGCACCTGCTGTGTGCGTGTTAGGCGTTTGGAATAGGAGAGTTCTCCTGGGTAATATACTCGTGCAGGCACCCTCTCTGCACCCACCCTGCCCACAGTATCGATACTGGGCACTTCTCCTTTTTTCTTGATTTCAACTAGTGCCTGGTAACCGTTACACCATGTCTAGACAGAAATTCGCCACCATTCTTTTGCCGTCGAAGATTCGGAGCATGAAGCCGGAAGCTTTTGTTTCACCTTTGCCGAGTCTTCCTCGCCTCCGCAACATCTTGAACTTTGAAGAGTGTGTGAGATTTGAGGACACCATCTCACAGACTATTGGATCGATTGATGGCCTTCCTGTTGATTTGAGGCAATTGGTCCCTCCTTCTGCGGTGGGTATTCTTTTGCGTTACAATCAACATTGCTTCGATTCTTGTGAAGATCTCTTTGATTCGCTTTACGACATCTCTCGACCGAAATCAAATTTTCTCCGAACTCGTCTTTTGGCATCGCTTGTTTTTCTCCTCCACCGACGTCTGAGCAAATCGCCTTCTCACTTGAGGAACATATTTGGAAGTTCCTCAGGTTTGTTGATGGGTTGAAGTTCCCGGCTGAGGCCGCCGCGAAGCTCTTTCTCAAGTCTTTCCGCGGTTTCTTTGGCGACATGGTCAAGGATGAGTTCCTTGTTGGTTGCGCCGCGTCTCCTTCTTCGGACGATGATTCCTCTTCGTCTTCGTCTGAGGACGAGAAGCCAGCTCCTTTGGCTTCTGCCACTTCTGTTCCGGCCACTTCTGGTTCTGACCCCGCGGGTACTTCTGCCGGGGTTGCGAAGACGCCTGCCGAACAGGCCGCTCAGGAGCTGGCGGCCCTGGATCAGGAAACCGAGTTGCATCGAGCGGTCGAGCGCGTGCGCGATCTTGCGCAGAGACTTGACGAGGCTGCAGCGCTCCATCTGTCACGAGGTGTCACGACCGCTCCTCGCCCTGTTTTCGGCCACTCCTTCGGCCATGGCCATCACCGTGAACGTGCTTTCGCCGGCCGTGTTCCTTTTCAACCTCCGACTCCGTCTCCTCCGGCCACTGCCTCGGTCCCCCCGCATCCGACTTCGCGGGGCTCCGTCGAGCGTAGCCGCCTTCGTGACCAGGGGCTTTGCACATGGTGTCATTCCCCCGGTCATGTGATTTCGGATTGTCCGGGCAACGATCATGGAATTCCCGGACGGAGCAGGTATCATCCTGAGAACAACGGGGCCCCGAGGTTGGCCCCCAACCGTCCACCTGCTCCTGCTCCACCTTCTTCGACGTCTCCAGCCCCTTTGGGTACTTCCACCACATCGGCTCCCACTTTCGGTGGCGGACGGTACCCACGCCGTTCGCGGAACCCGGCTCACTTGCGGCTTCTCCAAGCCTGTCCACCACCGGCTGGGGTTCCTCCCACTCCTGTTGGGCCTGTCACCTCTGTCGTACCGGCTGGCACCCCCGCACCTTCAGCTTCTGTTGTGGCCACCACTCCATGCTCTGGGGCAGCTACCACCGCTGTCACTTTCCCATCTTTCGGGAAGCTTGACCCTCAGCTTACCACAACGGTTGTTGTGAACGGGGTGTCCGCGCCCGCTCTCCTGGACACTGGCGCAATGATTTCCGTTATCTCACCGGCTTTTGCGCATGATCTGGCACTACCGGTCGTGGAGGACGGCCCGGTTCGCTCGGTATTGCTCGCTGATGGCAGTCGTACTTCTGTTCAGCGTTTCAGTCCCGTTACTTTGAGGCTGAGCCCCGAATGCAAGCCTCAACAGGCCGTCTTGTACCATCTGGGTCGTGACCCGTTGATCTTGGTTGGTCTCTCTGAATTGCGCGGGCATGGCCTTGTTCTTGGTGATACTCCAACCATCACTCCTCTCAACATCCCTGTTGATGATGACGACAACGATCTGGGTGATGATGATTATGGTGGTGAGGCCATTGTGGGACGCTTGGTTTTGGCCGGTCCCCTTGGTGCTCTTGATTCTGACGGCCAGCCAGATTTGGCCGCCCTTGCTCTTGCTGCTCCGCGCATCGCCACTCTTGCCACTCCGCCTTCCGGAGTCTCGGAATCCTCGCCTGTGTGGATTGCACCCGCTTCTGAACAGCCTCACCTTGGGAAGGCTGCACCGACCCTTCCTGTTGTTCGCCGTGATGTTCTCACCGACCCTGAGGCCCAGCAGGTTACCGACCTTCTCGGCGAGTATGCGCATCTTTTCGGGGACTCACCTCTTCCCCGCTGTGATGGAGCCTTTTCGGGTCCAGCTCTTGCCCGGAGCCAGCCCTGTCTCGACCCCTCCCCGGCGTTTTCACGGGGAAAAGGAGGCCTTCGTGAAGAGACAAATTGATGATTGGCTCTCTGCCGGAGTTATACGTCCATCACGGAGCGTCTGGGCTGCTCCACTGACAGTCGCCCCAAGCGTGGTGGCGGCTGGAGACTTTGTGTGGACTTTTCTCAACTCAATTCCCGGACTGCTCAGGAGGCTTTCCCGTTGCCGATGGTCAACGATTTGACTTCGGTTTTCGGGGCTGTGGTTACTTGGCCTCTTTTGATCTCAGTGCCGGGTTCAATCAAGCGCCGGTGGCCCCAGAAAGCGTTCCGCTGCTCTCGTTCACCTCGAGCCATGGACAATTTGAGTTTCTTCGCCTGCCCTTTGGAGTTGTTTCGGGGCCCTCCTACTTCCAGAGGCAGACCTCAACCATTTTCTCCAATTTGGCCCGGACGGTTGTCTATCAAGACGACCTGGGTATTGGAGGACGGGATTTTCCTGAATTCCTTTCTGGCCTGCGACGTGCATTGGAACGAGCCGCACTTCACCGCCTTCGTCTGAATGTCAAGAAGGCCAACATTGGCCCCAAGGAGTTGTCTTATCTGGGTTTGCTCCTTGGCCCGGATGGGACTCGTCCTGACCCGGAGCGTGCTGCCCTTTCCTGCAGCTGCGTGACCCTTGCAACGTGGCTGAACTGCGCAGTCTTGTGGGGACGATCCAGTACTACATCCCGTACCTCCCTGGACATTACCGTCTTTTGGCTCCGATGCTTCCTCTTTTGAAGAAGGGCCAGCGCTTTCACTGGAACGCGGAGTGCCGGGAGTCTTTCAGCAAGCTGAAGACCCTGTTGTCGCGCGCGCCTGTGCTCCATCACCCTGACCCTCAGGCGCGGCTGGAGATCCGGACGGATGCTTCTCAGAAGGGGATTGGCGCGGTCCTCCTTCAATATCCACCTGGCCGTCCGGTGGAGACCGTATGCTTCGCGGGGAGGCAGCTGACCCCGCGGAGACGCTACTCCACGCTTGAACAAGAGACTCTCGCCTTGGTTTGGGCGTTGCACAAGCTCAGGGGCTATCTGCATGGCCCTATTGTGGCGACGACCGATCACCGGAACTTGAGCTTCGGCACCAGTGATTCCACCAGTGATCGTGTTCACCGCTGGCGCGCTCAGCTTGCCACGTATGCTCTGACTGTTCGCTATGAGCCTGGCTCTGGGAACTTCATTGCTGACTTGCTGAGCAGACTCATTGCTCCTGTGGACCCTCCCCTGCCGGTTTGTCGTGACGCACCACCTGGGGTTCGGGTGGTTGTGGTCGACGATGACAAGGATGGTCCCCTGGTTGAACAGCCACCTTTGCCCGATCTTGCTTCTCCTCACGAGCTTCCCGATGGGTTTCCGTCGATGATCTTCCTTTGGTGAAGCTGTTGTCGCCTTTGAAGCACCGAATTGTCGATGGCCGCTGGGTCCTTGAGGAGCGACCTCCGGATGATTGTGTGTCGCGCCTCTTGACATGTGCCCATTCGCTCCCACTTTCCGGCCATGGCGGAATCCAACGGACCGCCTATCGTTTGCATCAGGCGGTCACCTGGCCCCACGATGAGGAGGATGTTGCCAAGTTTGTCCGGTCTTGTGTGGGGTGCCAACTTGCAGCCCGCAAGCCGGATGCTCCTGCTGATCTTCTGACGACACCAGCTGGGAGTCCTTTCGTCTCTGCAACTTGATTTCATTGGGCCCCTGCCGAAGACGTCGGCGGGATCCGTGTATGCTCTCACTGTCGTTGATCGCTGGTCTCGCCTGACCGAGGTCTCCGCTTTTCTGATGCCACCGCTCAGTCAGCAGTTTTGGGACTCCTCTCGTGGATTTCGCGCCATGGGGTTCCTCTTTCAATTTGCTCTGATGGCGGCCCGCACTTTGCGTCCGGAGCTTTTCACCAGGTCGTGGAGTCTCTTCGGGTTGATCACCATATCTCTCTGGCCCATGCGCCGACTGGTCATGGTTTGGTGGAGAGGCAAAACGAAACCGTTCTGGATGCGGTCCGAGCGCTCCTGCTCGACAATCATGCTGCTGATGTGGAGTGGGATACCATCCTGGAGCCTGTCTCTTTGCCATTAATTCTGCTCCGAACCGTGTGACTGGACTTTCGCCTTTTGAGGGCCGTCCACGGGTTCAAGATGCGGTTGCCGATTCAGCAAGAGCTGGGGTTTCGCTCTGTGCTCGCTGATGATCCTTTGGCTTTTGCTGCTCGCCGATCGGCCCAGCTCCAGACTATTGTCGCCCGTTTTGCTGAGGCGGAGCGCAAGGCGTACGAGGGACGCCGCCGCGCGTATCTCCAGCGCGTGGCCCGTCGGCCGAAGGCTGAGTATGATCCGGCCGAGTTCGTCCTGGTTTCTTGGCCTGCGCCCAACAAGCTTGCTTCGGTGTGGCGTGGGCCGTACCAGGTTGTCTCTCGCGAGTCGCCTGTGAGTTACCGGCTCCGTGATCTGGTCTCGGGCATCGAGACTGTCTTTGCCGCCTCGCGGCTCCGTCGTTTTTCCAGGGCGACATGTCCGAGAATGATCTTCGCGAGGTGGCCGCTGCGAAGGGGAGTTCTTTGTGGAGTTTGTCCGGAGTCACCGTCGCCAACCTGCCCTTGAGTTCCTGGTGCATTGGCTCGGCTATCCCGACGCCGATGAGACTTGGGAGCCGTACGAGAACTGTGCTGGGAACGTACAGGTGGAGGAATACGTCCGGGCTCACCCTGATGCCCGGCCTGGTTCGGAGGATCGGCCCCGGCCCCAGCCCCGTGGCCAGCCCCGTCGGGCTCGCAAGGCCACGAGGGGGGAAGGGTAGGGGTCTGGACTTGTCGTTCGTAAAGCCGAACTTCTTTCCCTTTGTTTTGTCTATTCCATCCGTCTTCTTCGCCCTGCCTTTGTTTCCATTCCCTTCCTCTCCCTCACCTGTGTCTTCGTCTCCGAAGGGGGGTAGTGTGCGTGTTAGGCGTTTGGAATAGGAGAGTTCTCCTGGGTAATATACTCGTGCAGGCACCCTCTCTGCACCCACCCTGCCCACAGCTGCACCTACTTGGGTGCACCTGCTGCACCTGCTGCACCGACTTTTCTGCAGCGGGTTAACCTGCTTCGCCGAAAACCAGGTTAACTCCTTCGAAAACCTGCTGCACCTGCTTCTCCGAAAACCTGTTTCACCTGCTCTTCCGAAAAGCAGGTTCACCTGGTCCTTCCCGTGGGCCCGCCCCACCTGAGGAGGAGCTTGCCCGCCCGACGAGAAGGCGCACCTAAACATGTTGCACCTGGTGCAACCCTGCTTTTTGCAAAAACAAAACAGTTTCCGAACTTCTCAAATATTGGATGGATCGGTTGGCTGAACGAATGAGAGAGAGATAGCGTGTTCAACCTCAACGGCACGCAGACTAAGTTGAAATTCAAACTCGAATTATTACATTCAAGTCTGTCACTCTCCTGAGTCCTCGCATGCCACACGCGTCCACTAAGCGTGCGAATCGCAGATCCGCATTGACTCCCTCGAATTCTGTGGGAGCGCTCGGTGGAGATAGTCAATGGTCACTGACTTCCTGGTTCTTCGTCGTGCTCTTTGCGGGTCTCGTTTGTTCTCGCCTCCGTCACTCCTGATCGACGGCAATAGGACTTCGTTGCTCCGATCGCTTCGACCGGGCAAGATGGAGCTGGTGATGGTGTCGTCGGGGTGGTGCGTCGTGTGCGCGATCCGTCCGCCGCTCTCTAGGCGGCGCGACCTGGGGGCGCGGCTCCCCGCTCTCGCCGGTCTGCCGTCGGTCTTCCGCCTGCCGCCGCTCATGGTTGCCGCGCACCTCATGCCGAACAGGGCGAGCATGCTCTCCACCAGCTGCGTCCCGATGCGCCGGCAGAGGCTTTGCACATCCAGCTTGGCCTTGCCCCTCGACTCCAGGCGCTTTTCCTGGCCTCCGCATTCTCCGGCGGCCGTGGCTCTCTGCCCTTCCTCTGCGGCGCTCCCAGCGGGCTCAGTGACAGCTCGAGGAGCTCCTGGTACGTCAGGCGCGGCACAATGCCTGTGCTCCCGAAGAGGAGGATGCGGTACCGGCACGCTCGCCCGCTCCTGGCGATGGCCTCACAGAGGGCCCGTACTTCGCGCTTTTGGCCTGGAACGCCTCCTCAAAGTTCGAGGTGACCTGGATCTCCAGGACCTCCATCCCGCCGTCCGGCCGTTCCAGGACGATGTCCGGGTGCTGGTCCCTGGCCTCCGGCACCGCGGCGAGGACCTCTTCCGGGAAGGCTGCCTGCTTGTTGGTTCTGGCCACCCCGTGGTATCCGAACTTGTGCGGGACCCTCTGGGCCAGGAATCTGAAGACCCGGTCCGTGATGGCGTCACTCCTCTTGACGTAGTAGTCTCCGAACTTCCTGCCGCATCCTCCCAGCAGGTGGCTCTGCGTCTCGGGGCCCTGCATCCAAAGGGGCACCAGCAGTCCCCTCCGCCGAACCGGGCCGACACGGCCTTCACGCCCGGGAAGGCGTGGAAAAACCGAAGCAGATGTTCCGGAGCTGCTGGACCGGGCGCGTGATCTTGCCAGCCCAGCCCGACGAGCTTCCCCTCCAGGGGTCCAGGGTGTGCCACCACCCCGTGGGCGCCTTCAGCCATTCCTCCGTGATGTCCTCCTCGTTCCACCATTCGGCGGTCCGCTTGGCCGCCGCCTCGCTCAGCAGCCTGTAGCAGAATGGCAGGTCCCCTGCGGGCGGCCCGCTCGCCCTCGGTCCCACCGGGGTCTCCGCCTCGACGGTGATCATCTGGAGCGCGACCTGCAGGCCCGTGGTGGGTGTCCGGTCCAAGAAGCCGAGCGGCATGGGCGGCTTCCCCCTCGCCGCCTCCGCCGCTGCTCTGGCCTGTCGATCGACCCACTGGTTCGCCGGCAACCGGGGCGCCGGGAGCGCCACCTCGTCGAGGTGGGCCGGGCAGTAGCGCAGCACCAGCCGGGGATACTTCAGCAGCTCTCGCCTGATCTCGCCAACCACGTCCCGGTAGCGCTCCACGCGGGCCACGCCCGCAATGGCCCCCAGGGTGTACTGCGAATCGCTGAGGAGGATGTAGTTCGCCCGCCGGTCTGCCTGCTCCTCCTCCAGAAGTTTCAGGGCCATGCTCACCCCCATCAGTTCCAATGAAACAGCTTCAAGTAACTTCCTAATGGAGTAGAAAACTTGAGCGAGGAGAAAAACTTGCCCTGGGCCTCCCCGAGTGCAGAAAAACACCAAATGTGTCAACAAACGGCTGACAGCGACTCTTCCCGAGGGGATTTTCTCGGAATTCCAAGCCTTCCTCTGAGTCAGTTTGCCAAAAATTGGGATGGTTTTCACTGGTTTTCAGACGCTCCCCTGATTCTCCATTGAGTTTTCTCTTGGAAACATGGTGCTCTTTTCTTGGGAAGCTCTTCGCTCGTGCACACCGAAGGGAACAAGCAAATCTGTCAGAAAAAAAAACTCGTTTTCTTGAGTTACGGACCGGCTCGTCTCGGCGGAGGCAAAGAGCACCAAGTTCCTTGTTTCTCGCATTCCCGCGAGCACTCACCCACGACAAACGAGTTGGGGCACCAGACCACTTTTTGGCAATTCCGCGATTTCGATATCCATTGACTGGACTGCGGACCAGGGCTCCCCCTTTCGCGGTGACCCACCTGCCAAGGGCACTTCGTTTTCACGCAAAACTTCACTCCTCGGGTCCCTCGTTGTCGCGCTGGGACACAAGAAAGAAAAATGAAAGGGGTGAGATCGGCCTGTTGCAATCGAAAATCCAAAAACGATCCGATTTCGTGGCTCAGCCACCCCGTCCTCCTTGAGGAGTAGCGTCCGTCTTGGAACGGAGGATGGGATCGGAGGAGGATGGGTAGCGGTCATGTTCGTCGCCCAAAAGAGAAACGTATTCACAAGCGATCCGCAGGTTGATTTACAACGGGTTATGCTTCATCTTCAAGGAACTGATAGTCGAAACGGAACTTTTCCTTGACCCGCTGACACCACCCAGTTTCGCCATGGTCGAAGTAAACATAAGTGCCTTCCTCGTAATCGTCCTTGAGGTCGGTCGGATCGCTGTGTCTTTGGAACCAGGTGTTGTACTTGCGATGATACCGCCAGGCTTGCTTCTTGAGCTCCTTGGCCGCCAGATACCTTTTTTTGCCCAAACGGGGTCAGCAACCCCGCGGTGAAAGAACGACAGACTGTTCGTATGTCCCCTGCTGGAAGTAGAAAATGAAGAACAGCGTGTCCGGATCGAAGGTGGCGAAGCGGGCAGGATCCTTCAGGGAGCGGAGCGGCTGCTGGGGGAAGTATGCCGGCGAGGCATGCGGGTAGCGGGCAACGTATGGCCGGGGGCGGAGGGCCTCCTGGGGGTCGGGCATCGTCCGGAAGCTGGCCTCAAGCATCTGCATGGGGTCAGGGCGGGTCCCTAGGGAAGCACCAGTACCGGAGGAGAGTGAGACTAAATGCCAGGAGAGCGACAGCATCATCCGTTTCAGCGTGCGCTTTGCACGGATTGCAAGGCATTGCGGGAGCATCCCAGACCAGGCACCTTGGTGGGCGCCGGGATGGCCTGCTGCGGGGCCGGAGCGGAGGAGGCGGCGGCAGGAGCGGCGGCCTGTGGCTGGGCCGCGGGGGCGGAGGCGACCGAGGCAAGGGCGGCAGCTGGGGGGGCGGCAGCGGAGGCCGTGCCCGGAACCGAGTGCGCAATGACATCCTCCAGCGTCTCCGAGGCAGCTTCGCGCGGCGACTGGTGCTGCTGCTGCTGCTGCTGCGCCTGGGCTTGTTGCTGTTGTGGGGGAGATGGTTGGGGCTGCTGCGGCTGTGGCTGCGGCGCGGGGGAGGAGCGCTGCTGCTGCTGCTGCTGCTGCTGTGGTTGGGGCTGCTGTGGCGCATGGGTGGCCGGGCCGGCGGGGTTGAGGGCCGGCTGGGGGTACCCGGCAGGCGCCCCGGGGCGGACGGCGCCCCGGTACTGCTGGCCGGGGCTGGGAGGCGTGGGGGGCGGGTGGTGGCTGAGGATCTGGGTCGGCGCCCGGGGAGCCGTGGGAGTGGTGGGCGGGGAGGGTGCCGGCGAGCGGGCCGGGAGTGGAGACGGCGCGGATGGGGGCGAGCTGCTGCTCGGGGAGAGGCGGGTGGAGGGAGAGGCGGCCGGGCGGCCAGCGGCGGGGGCGGAGGAGGAGCCGGGCGCCGAGGCGGAGGAGGCGAGCGGAGGAGAGGCCTTGGGGGGGGAGGCCGGCCGGCCGGGGTTGGACGGGCCGGCCGCGCGGGGGTGCAGCGGGGGCAGCTTGGAGGACCCGGGCGGGGCGGGCAGGCCGGGGGGAGTCGGGAGCACGGGCGGGGTGGTGGCTGATGGGTCCGCGAGGCTGCGGGTGGAGGTGGAGGGACTTGGGGGTGGCATCGGGGTCGACGCCTTGGGCTGCAGCGGACTGGGCGGGGTGGCCGTCGCTGAGGGGGAAGGTGGGTGCGAGGAGTTTAGTTTTGGCGACGAGAGGTCAGGATGTGCGGGGTGGGGTGCGGTGGCGACCATGGCCCCCCTCAACCCTCACCCTCCCTCACTCAGTCACCCTTCCTCACCCTAGCCCGCCCGAGAACCCACCCGGCAGGCAGAGCAGACCACGGGCGGCCAACGGTGATGGGGGGGCCGACGTCCGTTTCATGGGGGATGGCGCCAGGCCGATGGGTGGGGAGGCGGCCAGGGCGGCAGGGGGGGAGGTGGGGTTGGTGGAGGTGGAGGTGGCGGTAGCAGTGGCGGTAGCGGATGGCGGGGGGGCGCCGGGGATTTGGGGTGATGGAGACAGGGCGGGCGAGCCTCCACTGGATGAGATCGAGGAAACTGCCGAGAAACGGAGAGAGGATGGATGGCGGTGAGCGGGTCGTTTGGTCATCCCCCCCCTCCCCCACCCACCCACCCACCCCTCCCCCCACACGCACACACACACACGCGCGCACACACACAGAGGAGGCGGAGGGAAGGGCGGACGGACTCTCGTCAGGATCGCCGCCAGCGATGAGCGGATCGACATCCGCAGCATCGAGGTTCAGCTCCGCGTAGACGTCCTCGTTGAAGAGGAAGTCCGGGTTCTGTGGTCGGGGGGGGGGGGGGGGGGGGGGTTGGGGATGAGGACGTGCACATCACGTCCTGCAATCAAGGCGGCGGGCGGGCGGGCGGGCGGGCGGGCGGAGCACCCCGAGCAGCGAACGGGACGGGACCTGGTTCTCCTCGATGAAGTAGTTGACGTCGTCCTCGATGTTGTTGGCCTCCTCGACCGTCACGGCGTCGTTCTCCAGGCACCGCATGAGTTTCTCCAGCTGGGTCACGTGGAAGGCGTGGTGTTGCATGTTGTCCTCGAGCTCCTTGAGCCCGTCGCGCTTCTTCTTGGCCTTGAGGGCCTCGATCTGGGCCTCAATGTGGTCGATCTGCTCCTGGAGGAGGGACAGATTCCGGGTGATCCAGGCGCGGCACTCGGCCTTGGGGCCCTCGTGCGGATCCGGCTTCATCTGCTGGAGGCCCTCTTTGCTGTAGGGCTTCGTCTTGGTCTCCTTCTCGCACACCTTGAATCGCTCCATCTCCTGGTCATGTCGTCCGTGTGCATGTGGGCGGGGTGTACGAGGAGGCGGTGAGGTTGACAATTCGACCGGGTGTGAGACGGGACGACAAGGGTGTGCCGGAACGGTGAGTCCCGGGCGCGGACCGTTTCGATTGATCTTCGGGCGGAGACGAGCGTGCTCTTGTCCTTGATTTCATTGGACGAACACCACGTCTTAATCTGATCACGATACCGTTGGAGCTTTTTGATTTCTCTTTTCAGGTCGGCCTCGTACTTTTCCTTCTGGTTCGCATTCACAGCCGTGTGGACCTTATCCCAGATTTCATTGAATTCGGCAATGCCCTCTTGAATTTTTTTCAAAAGCCTAATGAGAGACCACGAAGCTCAGAAGGGAAGAGAACGGAAGAGAGGGAGGAACCTGTCGATTTCTGTTTGAAGTTTTCTGAGTGTACTCATCTATCGGCAACGTGAAATCAAGAAAGGGATCTATATAAAGATATGTATGGGATGATCGGGAACGGTTGAATGTGAAGGTTGCGGGCCTACAGATGAGGACTCCAAGACGAAAGAGCTCGTCCGGCACGCCGGGGCTTGGCAGGTTATCTCCAGTTTACTTGCTCGCCTTTTTTTGATGGCCTCTCCCCCGCCTATCCAATCTGCCCCTCCCACGACTTCCGAGCAAAGCCCTATTCCTCTTGCCGAGACTATCAGTCCCATCAGCACATCATCGGTCGAAGCTGTTCCAGCGTCAACGCCCCCAGAGCTCTCCGAATCTGACCGAGACAAATACCTTCCCATTGCTTGGAGGCCCCTTGTTGATGTTCCCAATCCGGGGGACCACTTGCGCATTCGCCGGCACAGCGGGCTGTACTATCATGTTGGTATCGCGACTGGCTTTGGCATGGTTGTCCATTTCACCGGTCTGCCCTAAAGGGAACACACAGTAACGAAAATGCACACAGGCGAGCCACTTCACGCTAAGGACGCCCGGGTACGGGAGGTTCCCTACGGGCGATTCAAGAAGGACAGCATCGTCGAGGTGGCGACGTATGCGGAGGGCTCTGCCCTCCCCGTCGAATCATCCGTTCTCTTGGCACATATATTTTGTCAGGTCTGTCGACCACGTGCTTGCCACCCTTCCCCACACACACACACACCAGATGGAGTACCAAGGGTACAACGTGGTCACCAACAACTGCGAGCACCTGGCCGTCTACTGCAAGACGGGTTATTTCCACTCGATCCAGGTGCGCCAGGTGGCCCAGACGGTGCAGTCGGTCATCTCGCACACCCTTGGCCTGACCCACCGGATCCTCTCCGTGGTGCCGCCCACCCTGCCGGGCGGGGCCAGCATCAGCATGCTCGCCCAGATCTTGCACCGGGGCGAGCTGACCGCACACGGCTTCGTCGACCGGATGTTGGACCAGCGGGCCGACGCCCCCAAAGGTCCACATGGCGTGATGACGAGCGTGTGCGTGTTGGGATGGGTGGCTGGTTGCCCCAGTCCTTGCCTGTTGCCCAGAGCTGATCCGTCCCGCCCGGGGTGGGATGAGATATGATGCGATCCCTCCTTATGCGAGATGTGGTGGTGTGAGATGTGATGCGATCCCTCCTTGTGAGTGACTCTATTCCGTGATGATGGACGTCCTCTTCTTGCTGGCCTTGATTACTGCATGCGTCTGCGCCTTTGACCTGCCGGATTGTCCTCAACTGGCACGATCATGTTCCCCTTCCAACCGCACTCTCGTAAGCCCACATCAACCTGGACTTCAATCAGTGTTCCATGCCTTTTCGTGCTCACCCCACACACATCCGTACCGCAGGCCCTCAACTTGGTCCTGCCCTGTGTCACATCACACATCCACACGTCGCCCTTCTTCCTTCTGCTTCTGTCCAACACACATCCACACCCACCGCACCGCAGGCCCCATCAACCTGGACTTCAAGTGCTCCGTCGACTCGCACGGGGTGGCCCCACACCAGATGGGCCGCTACTGGTGCGTCACCTGCTGGGGGCCCCTGCCGGGCCCTGCCCAGGATGTCCCGCCGACGGCGCCTGGCTGCGTGTGCCCCGTGTGCGCTCTCAGGTCTGTCGCGCTCGCTTTTTGGCCCACTGGCAATATCGATGTGCGGAGATGGTCCCGGCATGGCGGGTCGGTGGATCTCCCCGGGGTGATGTCGGCATGCCGGGCAAGAAGCGAGACACGCAATGGTTTGCTTGAAATGACCCGTTGCTGGTATCTTTTGATTGTGCCTCCGCGTCCTCTGCCGCGTCCTCTGCGCACGACCGACATGCATTCACCATCCGCACGTTAACACACGACACTGTCGTGCAATAGCAATCCTACGGTGCCTCACGCGCCTCGTCCTCACCACACCCCGCACGCCACACCACCACAGCTGCCACGACATGCACCAGCTGGTTGTCCTTCCCTCGGACGCCTTCGTCTGCATCTGTGGCGCCAGCAATCACCGCCGCCTCTGCTGCAACGCCTTTCTGTCCCGGTCCCCGTCCTCCTCCTCCTCGTGCGAGTCCATGTACCGCTGTGCGGCCTGTCAGGGCGAGGCGATCTGCTATCCCTGCGCCCAGACCTGCCATAAGGACCACCAAGACAGTGTCCGCCAAGGGGCCGCCGTTGCGCACTGTCAGTGCGCCCACTGCCAGATCCCCGGCCCGGCGCCCGTGCCCACGGCACAGCCCGCCGTCCCGCGCCCCGTGGCGCCCTTCCGCCCGTTGTCCAAGTAGGTCGGCCTGAGGATGGCGCAGCCGGGTTTGGGGATGATTATTGTTGACATGACCCTGCTCCCTTTCGACTCGCTGCTTCGTCAAGCCGCGCGACGCAGGGCAATCCGGGGAAGCGGCCGGATCGCCTGCCCGGGTGGCCGGATTTTGCAGCCAACTTTTGTGGGTTTTTTGTGGACATTTTTCAGGACCAAACGAATCCATTCCCACTCACTGACTTCCTGCGGAGGGCCTCCAGAGAGCTCGAATGGTCCGGCGGAGGTGTTGGTCGAACAAGGAGGCACGAGAAAATTGGCCTCTGTCAAACCTTTGACTGACTGCTCTTGTCCCTGGTTCATCGCGCTATCTCCATCAAATGGAGACTCGAAGCCAGAAACGCGCCGCGTTCTCAGGCGAGGAGGACGAACGAAAGAAATCGCGGCTATCTGTTTTGGATGACGATAATTCCGAAGAGGATTCAGAAACATCAACATCTGAGAGCGATTCTGATGCTGCACCTCCCCCCCGTCTTCGTCGTGCGCAGACCGCCCCTCCCAAGAAGAAGACTCCGCAAAAGAAGCTCCGAAAGAGGAAAACAATCGCCACAACTCAGCCCTCAGTTGCTGTCGAACTTCCGGAATTTTCTGTTGTGCCCACGATTCCTGGTCAATTGAAAATGATGGCTTGGAATGTCTGCGATATATGTTCTGACTACTTAGCCATTGGTTGCAGATCAATGGATTCAAAAAATCCATCGAGAAGGGCATCCTCGCCAAATACCTCCAACGTGAGGACCCCGATATCTTCTTCGTCCAGGAACTGAAGATCTCTACGCAGTATGCCAAAGATGTGACGAACCCATTCCCGGGGTACCATATGTATCTGAACCCGTGTTCCGAGGCAGGGAAGCCAATCAATGGCGGTTATTCCGGCACGGTCGGCAGTCCGGGGGGCCGGATCCTCATTGCGGCTTTTTTGAAAATAGGGCCTGTTCAGTAAAGAGAAGCCCATCCGGGTGCAGTTTGGCATGGGGCAGGCGAAGTTCGACGGGGAGGGGCGTCTCATCCTGGCCGAGGTTCGCTACCCCCCCCCCCCCCCCATCCCCTCTCATTCTCGGAACACACCCCACGCACGCGAACATCTGCCGCACGCACAACGCAAATGATCACCACACATTCTCGAAACACCCACGCCGCCAGTACCCCGACTTCCTGGTCATCGGGGCCTACGTGCCCAACTCAGGCACGGGACTCAAACGGCTCGCGTTCCGCCTCGAGTGGGTCTGCCCCCGCCCACCCACCTCCCACCCCATCCCCACCCATCACTCCCCGCTCCCACTCTCCCGCCCCGTTACCCCCTGCTCTCGACACATGTGTCTATCCGACAACCCGTCTCTGACACCACTCCACATGCGCGCACCCTTCTTAGGACCAGGCATTCATCCGCTTCGTCAAGGCGACCGTCGCCGCGAGCGGCAACAAGCCGTTCGTCTGGATGGGCGACCTCAACGTGGCCCACCAGCCCATCGACCTGGCCAACCCCAAGACCAACACCAAGACGGCCGGCTTCAGCCCCCAGGAGCGGGCCAGCTTCACGGAGATCCTGGCCGAGATCGGGGCCGTGGACGCCTTTCGTCACTTGAACCCCGAGGTCGGTCGGCAGATGTCGATGCCTGCCCATCACCACCCCATCGCCACCCCATCGCCACCCTGCCCCAACATGCTCTTCGCTCTGCGCTCCCACCCATCCCTCATCAATCGCCCACCATCTTCTTTCGTGTGTCGATGCGGGGCAGGCCAAGGCCGTTTACACCTTTTGGTCGACACGCTTTGGGGGCGCCTCCAACCGTGCTCGCAACGTCGGCTGGTCTGACCTCCCCCCCCCCCCCCCCCCCACACACACACATCTTGCGTCTCGTGAGGCGATGTGAATTCCCTTTGCAGCACCAATGCCTCATCATTCTTCTTCCTTCTGCTGTCCAAACGCACACCTGCGCGCCGCCCCTGCCGCATGCTTGCTCTCTTCACCCAGGCGGCTGGACTATTTTGTGGTGAGCCGCACCCTGGTCGACCAGGGCCGGCTGCAGGCCGTCCATACTCGGACGCAGGTCGGCTTCTTCTTCTTCCTGTCAACTTCATGTGCGACCCTTCCTTCTCTTCGTCTCTCCTCCGCCAGGTGCCCGGGTCGGATCACTGCCCTCTGCTCCTGGTCCTCGGCCGCCCGGCCTCCGAAACCGCCACCTCAACAACAACTGTTGCACTTCCAACGACAACGGCGGATGCCACACCAGCCACATCCACCTCCACAGCCACGGCAACGGCCACGGTCACGGTCACGACTGCATCGTAAATTCGATTTTTATTTTGTGTTAAAGCGTCTGCGGTCACCCCCCCCCCCCCCCCAGACATTGGCGCGGTTGCAACCGTCCGGATCGGTTGTGGGCATGCCCCCGGGCATACAAATGGGCACAGGACTAGGGTCAATGCGCTTTTCCCTTCCGATGGGGTCCGTTGTTTGCCTTTGCTTTCTTCGCGACCGACCACTGGAATTGTCGACCCCCCCCCCCCCCCCCTTCGGGAGGGAAACTCCGCAACTGGGGTCGAGTGGGGATGGGGTAGGGTGGGGGAGAGTCCCATGAGGGGAGGAGTGTTGCCCAATGCGAGAGCATGGTGGGGTTGTGGCAAGACAGTGGCGGGTCTCCGAATTCGTCCCTCTCAGTCCCGCCCTGTCCAACCCGCCTCCATTCCTCCACCTGGTGCCGACGGGCTCCTGCCACTCCGATATACTGTCGCTGCTCGCGCCCTAGCTGCCATTGTCACTGCAACTTCTCCAGTACGAGCCCTCGCGTCAAGTAGTCTTGCCGATCAGATCACGTGCCATATGCTTCAGCATTGCGCCGGATCCGGAGCGCCATTCCAAGGACGATTTTTTCTCACCAAAGCGATGAGAACTCCAAGGCGAAGCGGCATGGGTTTCAAGACTGTCCGAGAGGGGGTGGTACTATCGAGTGGAGGACGCGTCGGTGCAGCTCACCCGGTGGGCTCTCAGCCACAAGGAGGATCGCAGGACGGGGGAGAGAGGTCGACAGAGGTGACCAGGATGGCGCCGTGATGACCCGTGGTTATGGGCGTTTCGTTTGCCGGAATGGTCAAGTTCCCCCCGTCGAACTCCGTTAGAGTCCTCGGCCCGCATCTCGTTCGCGATGTCTTTCTTCCGCAGACAGACCACCCCTCCTCCTCCTCAAGCTGCCCCTCCAGCTCCTGCAGTAGCTCCTGCTCCGGCCACCGCTCAGGCTGCTTCAATTCCTCCCCCTTATGGTGATCTTTCTCTGACCGTTGCCAAGTGGGGCTCTCTTCCTGCCTCGCGAAATACCGTTTTTGTGCACCCATCGGCCAAGGAACGCCTGCGCTCAAACCATGTCCTTATTCGTGATACATATGTGTTCCCTCTCGATTCCACCGACCAAGTCCGGCCGGAGCAGATTGCCTGTGGCATGGTTCAACGCAAATGGGCAGTGCTTCCTGAGAACCAACAGTATGTGGTGAAGCCTTTCATTCCCACCCAGATGTTGGAATCGGTGGTTTTTGTTGTGGATTTCTTCGCCGGCCCGCGGAAGGTTGTTCTGGAGGGCAAGAAGATTGTCGAGCAGGTCAAGCAGCTCTGGGACCGACATTGCATTGTTGAAGGCCAGGTCTGCCTTTTTCGTTCACCTCGATTATCATTTCACGCTGCTTTTTTTGTAGCCTCACTACCTCGAAGTCGATTCGGTCGGTTTTGTGCTGACGGCGACCGACGTCAAGGTGGTCGACATTGCCGGGGTTGTTTCCGGCAAGGAGGCTGAAGCCCTGCGCAGCGCCACCTCCACAACGATCCCGCCCCATGGGATCTTCACCCCGAACACCTCAGTCTCACTGCACAAGAACCCCGAAGCCCAGCTGCTGACCCTGAAGAATGCCGGCGCCGGGTCGCGTGAGACCATCATTAAGGAGGGCTTCAAGTTCGAGAACATGGGTATCGGTGGCCTGGATAACGAGTTCGCCACCATCCTCCGGCGTGCCTTCGCCTCTCGGTACTATCCGGCTGAGGTCTGTCTCGCCGACCTGCTGTTCTGCTTTGGTGTCACATCCGTCGTCGATTTCATTCTGCCGATCAACTTGTGCCTCTCCCATCCCTCCATCCTCAGCTTTTCCCACCACTAATGCCCCTCCCGTGCACCGCTCTCTAGCTCGTGGCTCGGATGGGTATCAAGCACGTCCGTGGTATCCTGCTGTATGGCCCCCCTGGTACGGGCAAGACCCTGCTGGCCCGCCAGATCGGTAAGATGCTCAACTCGCACGAGCCCAAGGTCCCCTTGCCCTCCCTTCCGCCCCTCTGCCTGCCCGAGTCCGCGACCATTCGCATCACCGCCATCCGCCGCTCTCAACCCAATCCAGGTCGTGTCGGGCCCCGAGATTTTGAACAAGTTCGTTGGTGAGTCGGAGCGGAACATGCGTGAGCTGTTCGCCGATGCCGAGGCGGAGTACAAGGAGAAGGGCGATGACTCGGATCTTCATCTGGTGATCTTCGATGAAATTGATGCCATCTGCAAGGTCCGCTCCCCGCGCCTCTCCTGGTGCAGCGCGCCTCACCCCACATCTCCTCTTCTCTCCGCCCCCTCGCGCAGTCCCGTGGCAGCTACTCGGGTGGCACGGGTGTGGGCGATTCGGTGGTCAACCAGCTCCTTGCCAAGATGGACGGTGTTGAGTCCCTGAACAACATCCTCGTCATCGGTATGACCAACCGCAAGGACCTGATCGATGATGCCCTTCTGCGCCCCGGCCGTCTCGAGGTCCGCAAGTTGGTGATGATGCGTGATGATGTTATGTTCGTGGGATTTGAGGCTGGGCCACTTAGCGGAAATGTTCACAAATGACTCCTTGGCGCAATGTAGTACGGACGGCAAGGTTCCGCGGTTTCAAAAAACACCCGAAAGTGCCGGGAAATCGTTTTTGACGCGATATTCGTGTTCTCCGTACCCGATTCCCCCCCCGCCATGATTTTCAGACCCCCCGGATGGAGGGTCCATACACTATGAGACCCATAATTTTTCGTTTTCCTATACAAAATTCCGAAAAAACCAATGTCGGCCAATGTCGAGCACCACGGTTCAAAACCGGCCGACCCCGTATCTCCCCAACGGTTGGTCGGCCGTTGACCCCGTTTCGTGGGAGCACCCCGGGTGTGTGGTGAGCACTTTGCCAGCGTGTTTTTATGGGTGTGACACCGGTATGGGACGGGTGGGGTGACATAGACGGGGTGAAAATGACCAAAAAATGGGTAGACACACACATTGAACGGAAACTCGCACCAATCACTTGTGGGAGCACCTCCATGCCGCGGGAAACATTTTTTGGGGTGTTTTGGAGCGTTTCCAAGAGCCGATGACCCTCTGGGGGGTGGGACACAGAGGAAAAGATGGGGCAGAACGGCACAGCATATCACGGCACGGGATGGTGTGGGGTGGTGTGGGCTAGTGTGGGGTGGTGTGGGGTGGTGTGGGGTGGTGTGGGGTGGTGTGGGGTGGTGTGGGGTGGTGTGGCATGGCGTGGGGGTAGGGTGGTGTGGGCTAGTGTGGGATAGTGTGGGATGCTGATGCTGCTGATGATGATTGGATGATGATTGGATGATGACTGGATGATGACTGGATGATGACTGGATGATGACTGGATGATGCTGATGATGATTGGATGATGATGAGGATGAGGATGAGGATGAGGATGATGATTGGATGATGATGATGATGATGATGATGATGATGATGATGATGATGATGATGATGATGATGATGATGATGATGATGATGATGATGATGATGATGATTGGATGATGATGATGATGATGATGATGATGATGATGATGATGATTGGATGATGATGATTGGATGATGATGATGATGATGATGATTGGATGATGATGATGATGATGATGATGATCTGGGTGATGGTGGATGATGATTGGATGATGATGATGATGATGATGATGATGATGATGATGATGATTGGATGATGATGATGATTGGATGATGATGATGATGATTAAGAGGAGGAGGAGGAGGAGGAGGAGGAGGACTGGATGATGATGATGATGATGATGATGATGATGATGATGATGATGATGATGATGATGATGATGATGACTGGATGATGATGATGATGATGATTGGATGATGATGATTGGATGATGATTGGATGATGATGATGATGATGATGATGATGATGATGATGATGATGATGATGATGATGATGATGATGATGATTGGATGATGATGATTGGATGATGATGATTGGATGATGATTGGATGATGATGATGATGATGATGATGATGATGATGATGATGATGATGATGATGATTGGATGATGATGATGATGATTAAGAGGAGGAGGAGGAGGAGGACTGGATGATGATGATGATGATGATGATGATGATGATGATGATGATGATGATGATGATGATGATGATGATGATGATGATGATGATGATGATGATGATGATGATGATGGGGTGGGGTGGGGTGTGATAGTGTGTGATAGTGCGGGATGGTGTGGGATGGTGGTGTGGTGTGGAATGATGTTGAATCATGTGGGATGGTGGACTGGAGGATCCCACGCCACATCGCACCACATTGCACCACCCCACACCACCGGACACCAACCCACACCATTTCGCACCACCACACATCACCCCACACCATCCAACCTCCCCATCCCACCCCGTCCCACCCCATCTCCCCATCCCACCCCATCCACACTTTCCCCCCATCATCCAATCAGCATCAGCATCAGCATCAGCATCAGCATCAGCATCAGCATCAGCATCAGCATCAGCGTCATCATCCAATCGTCATCATCCAATCGTCATCATCCAATCGTCATCATCATCGCATCATCATCGCATCATCATCATCATCATCATCATCATCATCATCATCATCATCACCATCATCATCCAATCATCATCCTCATCATCATCCAGTCATCATCATCATCATCCTCATCATCATCATCCAGTCATCATCCAATCAGCAACCTTCCCACACCATCCCACACTATCCCACACTATCCCACACTATCTCACACCATCCCACACTATCCCATACCATCCCACCACCCACACTAGCCCACACCATCCCACACCATCCCACACCATCCCGTGCCGTGATATGCTGTGCCGTTCTGCCCCATCTTTTCCTCTGTGTCCCACCCCCCAGAGGGTCATCGGCTCTTGGAAACGCTCCAAAACACCCCAAAAAATGTTTCCCGCGGCATGGAGGTGCTCCCACAAGTGATTGGTGCGAGTTTCCGTTCAATGTGTGTGTCTACCCATTTTTTGGTCATTTTCACCCCGTCTATGTCACCCCACCCGTCCCATACCGGTGTCACACCCATAAAAACACGCTGGCAAAGTGCTCACCACACACCCGGGGTGCTCCCACGAAACGGGGTCAACGGCCGACCAACCGTTGGGGAGATACGGGGTCGGCCGGTTTTGAACCGTGGTGCTCGACATTGGCCGACATTGGTTTTTTCGGAATTTTGTATAGGAAAACGAAAAATTATGGGTCTCATAGTGTATGGACCCTCCATCCGGGGGGTCTGAAAATCATGGCGGGGGGGTAATCGGGTACGGAGAACACGAATATCGCGTCAAAAACGATTTCCCGGCACTTTCGGGTGTTTTTTCCGGCCGCAGAGCCCGAACGCAGACGCTAATGGCAGCGCAATCGACTCCAGATCGATAGGTTGGGGGTTCAAATCCCTCAGGGGTCAACCACTTTTTTTCACCCGTTTTTTCTCCTTCACCCAACCCAGGTTCACATGGAGATTGGGCTGCCCGACGAGCAGGGCCGTCAGCAAATTCTTCGCATCCACACCTCCAAGCTGCGGGAATCGGAGTGCCTGGGGGAGGATGTCGATCTGGCCGAAGTCGCCCATGAGACGAAGAACTACTCCGGTGCCGAGCTTGAGGGTCCGTTTTTTTGCACCTTGCCCGGCTCCCCCTGCCCTGCTGTCCACTGTGCTGATGGGCCGAAATTCCCGCGCCGAACTTCAGCAGAGTCATCTCGCCCACCCCCCCCACCCGCGCCCCCGCGACTATGCATGCGCCCGATCAGGTGTGGTCAAGGCCGCCGTCTCGCATGCGCTCTTCCAGCGGATGGACCTGAAGTCTCTGGGCCAGGCCCTGACCCCCGAGATGCTCCGCAACATCAAGGTGACCCAGCAGGACTTCCGTCTGGCCCTTACCGAGGTCCGTTCACATTGCTTGCAGGTGTCGCATGGCTGCATGTCGGGCGTGTCCGTGACCCCCCTCACACGTCTTCTCTCGGTCCACGGGCCGCACGGCGCGCAGGTGATTCCGCTGTACGGTGTTGACCGTGAGCAAGCGCCCCAGTTCTTCCCCTACGGCATGATCCCCTATGGCCCCGCCTTCGACCGTGTGATGCGGGCCGGTCAGGCGGTCATCCGCATGTTCCACTCGACCCCCAACTCGATGACGTACAGCCTGCTCCTTGAGGGCGACCACGGGGCGGGCAAGACGGCCATTGCGGCCATGCTGGCCAAGGAGTCCGAGTTCCCCTTCCACAAGATTATCACCCCCAAGGACATCACCTCCCGCGCGGCCGGCGATGCGGGCAAGGTCGGTGCCCGCGTGGTTGTGTATGGGCAGATGGTGGCGTGTGGCTTACAATGACTTGTCAGGTGTGAGATCGATGTTGTTGACGTTGTTGTGTCGGCGGTTCAATGGTTTTCACACGCATGTCGATCGTGGGCGTGGAGCTGTCCCGTGTCGTCTCTCACGCCCTGTCGCCATCTCGCCCCCGCCCAGGTGCAACTGCTGAACAAGTGGTTCGACGACTCGTTCAAGTCGAAGATGTCCATGCTGGTCCTTGACGACTTCGAGAAGCTCATCGAACTGAGGTCCCCTTGCCCTGACCCTGACTTGCCCCATCCGCAGCCACTCATGCGCCCTCACACAATCGCACTCGCTCACTATTGCACAATCGCACTCGCTCGCTCACTGTCGCACGATCGCACTCGCTCACAATCAATTGCACCACTACACACCCACACCTAGGTTCAGTAACCCCTCCACTCTTGCACTCGCTCACAATCCTGTTGTCCTCTCTCTCACCCCGCACACACACAGCACGGGCCCCCGGTTCAGCAACCCCATCCTTCAGTGCCTCCAGGCCTGGATGGCCTACACGCCCCAAGCCGGCCACAAGCTGCTCATCGTCTCAACCACCTCTTGCTACGAGAAGCTCCGCACCTACGAGATGGCCGACGGGTTCACCGAGGTGATCCACGTGCCCTGCCTGGCCTCCCCGGCCGACATGGAGGCCGTCCTCAAGGTCGGTCCACGGTGGTGGGTGTACTGCTGTACGGCTGTCTGGGATGTGTGGTGGAGACGTTCAGGGTGGTGTTTGGTGCACCTTTGTCTTTCTGTGGCTGACTATGTCACTGTTTTTTTGCGACAGTCACTGCCGCCATGTTTTTTGTGACTGCTGTCCACGCCATCCTGTCCTGCTCACCCCGCCTCCCTCCTTCCCCGCCCGCCAGGCGCGCGACTGTCTCGATGACGCCGACGCCCACCGGGCCGCAGCCGACCTCTCCAGCTGCGGCGAGATCCCCATGAAGAAGCTGCTCAGCCTCATCCAGCGTGCCCAGGGTGAGAAGTCCAGCACCGCCACGGCCACCACCCCGATCCCCAGCCCCGCCCCCAGCCCCGCGGGCACCCCGGCCCCCTGCCGCCTGACCTACGACGAGCTCATGGCCCAGTTCAGGCTCTCGCGCGACTCGGTCGTGTGCATGCCCACCCCGTTCTCCCTGCAACGGGACGCGGCCGCCCTGGCGGCCCAGGTGGGGCTGCCCGCACCCGCGGCCACTTCCACGAGCACCATGTAAAGGGGGGGGATGGGAGAAGATGCGTTTTTTTCCGGTTTGCTTTTTGGGAGGATGGTGTTTGTTATTCTGCGGACTTCGTTTCTCCTTCTTCTTCTTCTTCTTCTTCATTCTTCTCGGCTCATCTCCAATAATCGCCAACCCAACCGTTCTTGTCCCGCCACAGAGGGACGGGGGGAAGGAATGATGGCAGCAGATGCCAGACCCATCCATCCGTCCTCTTTCTCCTCAGCGCCATCCTGGGCCCCATCAGCCAATCGGGCATTCGGGTGCCAGCCCCCAGAAGGGGGAAAGTGTTGACCCGTCTTGCCCTCCGCGTTAGAAGCCATCATCACACCCGCCGTGCCCCACTTTTGCCTTCCCCCAGGGTGCCCCGCTGTGCATTTTCGGGCTCTGTATTGGGCGTGGGGGACGGGTCATATTATATGGGGGGCAGGGGCCGTGGGGCGGTGGGGTCTGGCGGGGCGGGGCGCAGGGCCCCCTGGAGGGTGGCAAGCTGGCCCTCCAGCCGCGCCTGGCGCTCCTCGTGTGCTGCGAGCCGCTCCATGACCTTGGTCTACCCCCCAAACGCACCGAGAGGCAAATACAAGGCGATGGATGGGTGAGCAACAACAACGGCCAGATGACGACGGGGCGCCTCGATAGTTTTCGGGGGATCCGATCCTGTGCCGCTCAGCACAGTTCCCCACACAGGGCGGGCAAGGGGGCAGGGGGGCAAGGGGCGAAGAGGCCGGGGGCGGAGAGACATGTATGGGGGGATGCAGACCTCGTACAGGTGGAACTGCTTGAGCATCTCAATGTGCAGGTTGACAATGTCCTGGTGCAGCGCCCGCCGGATGGGATCGAGGGTGTCCTCGATCATCGACTGCCAATCAGCATGTGTCGTGAGTGAGTGAGTGAGTGAGTGAGTGAGTGAGTGAGTGAGTGAGTGAGTGAGTGAGTGAGTGAGTGAGTGAGTGAGTGAGTGAGTGAGTGAGTGAGTGAGTGAGTGAGTGAGTGAGTGAGTGAGTGAGTGAGTGAGTGAGTGAGTGAGTGAGTGAGTGGGTGGGTGAGTGAGTGAGTGAGTGAGTGAGTGAGTGAGTGAGTGAGTGAGTGAGTGAGTGAGTGAGTGAGTGAGTGAGTGAGTGAGTGAGTGAGTGAGTGGGTGGGTGGGTGAGTGAGTGAGTGAGTGAGTGAGTGAGTGAGTGAGTGAGTGAGTGAGTGAGTGAGTGAGTGAGTGAGTGAGTGAGTGAGTGAGTGAGTGAGTGAGTGAGTGAGTGAGTGGGTGGTGAGTGAGTGAGTGAGTGAGTGAGTGAGTGAGTGAGTGAGTGAGTGAGTGAGTGAGTGAGTGAGTGAGTGAGTGAGTGAGGAGTGAGTGAGTGAGTGAGTGAGTGAGTGAGTGAGTGAGTGCGTGGAGTGAGTGAGTGAGTGAGTGAGTGAGTGAGTGAGTGAGTGAGTGAGTGAGTGAGTGAGTGAGTGAGTGAGTGAGTGAGTGAGTGAGTGAGTGAGTGAGTGAGTGAGTGAGTGAGTGGTGAGTGAGTGAGTGAGTGAGTGAGTGAGTGAGTGAGTGAGTGAGTGAGTGAGTGAGTGAGTGAGTGAGTGAGTGAGTGAGTGAGTGAGTGAGTGAGTGAGTGAGTGAGTGAGTGAGTGAGTGAGTGAGTGAGTGAGTGAGTGAGTGAGTGAGTGAGTGAGTGAGTGAGTGAGTGAGTGAGTGAGTGAGTGAGTGAGTGGTGAGTGAGTGAGTGAGTGAGTGAGTGAGTGAGTGAGTGAGTGAGTGAGTGAGTGAGTGAGTGAGTGAGTGAGTGAGTGAGTGAGTGAGTGAGTGAGTGAGTGAGTGAGTGAGTGAGTGAGTGAGTGAGTGAGTGAGTGAGTGAGTGAGTGAGTGAGTGAGTGAGTGAGTGAGTGAGTGAGTGAGTGAGTGAGTGAGTGAGTGAGTGAGTGAGTGAGTGAGTGAGTGAGTGAGTGAGTGAGTGAGTGAGTGGGTGGTGAGTGAGTGAGTGAGTGAGTGAGTGAGTGAGTGAGTGAGTGAGTGAGTGAGTGAGTGAGTGAGTGAGTGAGTGAGTGAGTGAGTGAGTGAGTGAGTGAGTGAGTGAGTGAGTGAGTGAGTGAGTGAGTGAGTGAGTGAGTGAGTGAGTGAGTGAGTGAGTGAGTGAGTGAGTGAGTGAGTGAGTGAGTGAGTGAGTGAGTGAGTGAGTGAGTGAGTGAGTGAGTGAGTGAGTGAGTGAGTGAGTGAGTGAGTGAGTGAGTGAGTGAGTGAGTGAGTGAGTGAGTGAGTGAGTGAGTGAGTGAGTGAGTGAGTGAGTGAGTGAGTGAGTGAGTGAGTGAGTGAGTGAGTGAGTGAGTGAGTGAGTGAGTGAGTGAGTGAGTGAGTGAGTGAGTGAGTGAGTGAGTGAGTGAGTGAGTGAGTGAGTGAGTGAGTGAGTGAGTGAGTGAGTGAGTGAGTGAGTGAGTGAGTGAGTGAGTGAGTGAGTGAGTGAGTGAGTGAGTGAGTGAGTGAGTGAGTGAGTGAGTGAGTGAGTGAGTGAGTGAGTGAGTGAGTGAGTGAGTGAGTGAGTGAGTGAGTGAGTGAGTGAGTGAGTGAGTGAGTGAGTGAGTGAGTGAGTGAGTGAGTGAGTGAGTGAGTGAGTGAGTGAGTGAGTGAGTGAGTGAGTGAGTGAGTGAGTGAGTGAGTGAGTGAGTGAGTGAGTGAGTGAGTGAGTGAGTGAGTGAGTGAGTGA
This sequence comes from Paratrimastix pyriformis, assembly GCA_027972325.1. NCBI lineage: Eukaryota > Preaxostyla > Paratrimastigidae > Paratrimastix > Paratrimastix pyriformis. Next base: position 123,496 of record JAPMOS010000117.1, read on the forward strand.
GTGAGTGAGTGAGTGAGTGAGTGAGTGAGTGAGTGAGTGAGTGAGTGAGTGAGTGAGTGAGTGAGTGAGTGAGTGAGTGAGTGAGTGAGTGAGTGAGTGAGTGAGTGAGTGAGTGAGTGAGTGAGTGAGTGAGTGAGTGAGTGAGTGAGTGAGTGAGTGAGTGAGTGAGTGAGTGAGTGAGTGAGTGAGTGAGTGAGTGAGTGAGTGAGTGAGTGAGTGAGTGAGTGAGTGAGTGAGTGAGTGAGTGAGTGAGTGAGTGAGTGAGTGAGTGAGTGAGTGAGTGAGTGAGTGAGTGAGTGAGTGAGTGAGTGAGTGAGTGAGTGAGTGAGTGAGTGAGTGAGTGAGTGAGTGAGTGAGTGAGTGAGTGAGTGAGTGAGTGAGTGAGTGAGTGAGTGAGTGAGTGAGTGAGTGAGTGAGTGAGTGAGTGAGTGAGTGAGTGAGTGAGTGAGTGAGTGAGTGAGTGAGTGAGTGAGTGAGTGAGTGAGTGAGTGAGTGAGTGAGTGAGTGAGTGAGTGAGTGAGTGAGTGAGTGAGTGAGTGAGTGAGTGAGTGAGTGAGTGAGTGAGTGAGTGAGTGAGTGAGTGAGTGAGTGAGTGAGTGAGTGAGTGAGTGAGTGAGTGAGTGAGTGAGTGAGTGAGTGAGTGAGTGAGTGAGTGAGTGAGTGAGTGAGTGAGTGAGTGAGTGAGTGAGTGAGTGAGTGAGTGAGTGAGTGAGTGAGTGAGTGAGTGAGTGAGTGAGTGAGTGAGGAGTGAGTGGTGAGTGAGTGAGTGAGTGAGTGAGTGAGTGAGTGAGTGAGTGAGTGAGTGAGTGAGTGAGTGAGTGAGTGAGTGAGTGAGTGAGTGAGTGAGTGAGTGAGTGAGTGAGTGAGTGAGTGAGTGAGTGAGTGAGTGAGTGAGTGAGTGAGTGAGTGAGTGAGTGAGTGAGTGAGTGAGTGAGTGAGTGAGTGAGTGAGTGAGTGAGTGAGGAGTGAGTGAGTGAGTGAGTGAGTGAGTGAGTGAGTGAGTGAGTGAGTGAGTGAGTGAGTGAGTGAGTGAGTGAGTGAGTGAGTGAGTGAGTGAGTGAGTGAGTGAGTGAGTGAGTGAGTGAGTGAGTGAGTGAGTGAGTGAGTGAGTGAGTGAGTGAGTGAGTGAGTGAGTGAGTGAGTGAGTGAGTGAGTGAGTGAGTGAGTGAGTGAGTGAGTGAGTGAGTGAGTGAGTGAGTGGAGTGGGTGGGTGAGTGAGTGAGTGAGTGAGTGAGTGAGTGAGTGAGTGAGTGAGTGAGTGAGTGAGTGAGTGAGTGAGTGAGTGAGTGAGTGAGTGAGTGAGTGAGTGAGTGAGTGAGTGAGTGAGTGAGTGAGTGAGTGAGTGAGTGAGTGAGTGAGTGAGTGAGTGAGTGAGTGAGTGTGAGTGAGTGAGTGAGTGAGTGAGTGAGTGAGTGAGTGAGTGAGTGAGTGAGTGAGTGAGTGAGTGAGTGAGTGAGTGAGTGAGTGAGTGAGTGAGTGCGTGGAGTGCGTGGAGTGCGTGGAGTGAGTGAGTGAGTGAGTGAGTGAGTGAGTGAGTGAGTGAGTGAGTGAGTGAGTGAGTGAGTGAGTGAGTGGGTGAGTGAGTGAGTGAGTGAGTGAGTGAGTGAGTGAGTGAGTGAGTGAGTGAGTGAGTGAGTGAGTGAGTGAGTGAGTGAGTGAGTGAGTGAGTGAGTGAGTGAGTGAGTGAGTGAGTGAGTGAGTGAGGAGTAAGTGAGTGAGGAGTGAGTGAGTGAGTGAGGAGTGAGTGAGTGAGGAGGAGTGAGTGAGTGAGTGAGTGAGTGAGTGAGTGAGTGAGTGAGTGAGTGAGTGAGTGAGTGAGTGAGTGAGTGAGTGAGTGAGTGAGTGAGTGGGTGAGTGAGTGAGTGAGTGAGTGAGTGAGTGAGTGAGTGAGTGAGTGAGGTGAGTGAGTGAGTGAGTGGAGTGATGAGTGAGTGAGTGGGTGAGGTGAGTGAGTGAGTGAGTGAGTGAGGTGAGTGAGTGAGTGAGGAGAGTGAGTGAGTGAGTGAGTGGGTGAGTGAGTGAGTGAGTGAGTGAGTGAGTGAGTGAGTGAGTGAGTGAGTGAGTGAGTGAGTGAGTGAGTGAGTGAGTGAGTGGTATGAGTGAGTGGAGTGAGTGAGTGAGTGAGGTGAGTGAGTGAGTGAGTGAGTGAGTGAGTGAGAAGTGAGTGAGTGAGTGAGTGGTGGGTGAGTGAGTGAGTGAGTGAGTGAGTGAGTGAGGAGGAGTGAGTGAGTGAGTGGAGTGAGTGAGTGAGTGGTGAGTGAGTGAGTGGGTGGGTGGGTGAGTGAGTGAGTGAGTGAGTGAGTGAGTGAGTGAGTGAAGTGAGTGAGTGAGTGAGTGAGTGAGTGAGTGAGTGAGTGAAGTGAGTGAGTGGGTGGTGGAGTGAGTGAGTGAGTGAGTGAGTGAGTGAGTGGAGTGAGTGAGTGAGTGATGAGTGAAGTGAGTGAGTGAGTGAGTGAGTGAGTGAGTGAGTGAGTGAGTGAGTGAGTGAGTGAGTGAGTGAGTGAGTGAGTGAGTGAGTGAGTG
>JAPMOS010000118.1:0-2500 GCA_027972325.1 Paratrimastix pyriformis
GGACCATCGATCGACCTATCTCCGACCCCTTCCCCATGCCGGAACCTGACAAACACCTTCTTCCCGTGCTGATATTCGGAACCCCGTATTTTCCCGGATTCGTGGAGGTCTGGAGCACCTCCGAATGGATTTTCAGACCTTTTGCATCGAGGGGTCAATCAAAACAAATTTTCCAATTCGACCGGTCTCCGATGGCCTTGTCCCATCTTGACCGCATCAGTGCACATCAACCGCTCCATTTGGGAGCCTCCAAAGTCGATTGGAAAATTCAGATCATGTGTGGAGCTCATCAAATCAACGAAAAATCCGGGCGCACTCACCGGGACCGCGCGGTCGGGGGGGGTACAAGCCCTCAGACCCCTTTGGGCAGGCCTGCCCCGGCCGGATCGATGATTTTCACCATCATGCCACTTCGGGCGATCCTCGCAAGCCCCGGAATCGGAATCTCCGCATAAAATAGGGCTAGGAACAACCCTCAAACCAGGTCCGATGGGGGGTTTCACACCGATGACCGGTGGTCGACCCTTTGTGGGGGTCCTTTTGGGGGTCCCTCCAGGGAGGCACTTTTCGCATTTTCTCATCCACCCCTCGGTGCACCACCCGAAATGACTCAAAATTCGTGTTCTCCACCGGGTTTTACCCCCACCCGCCATAGAAAACCACCCCCGCAGACAAGGGCATGACCAGTCAACCTCGACATTCACCCTCGGGGGTACCCCCCCGCGGACCACCCCGAACCATCCCTACCGCATCAACCACCCATACAGCGACCCCGGCTGACTGCAAATTCGAATTCTCCGGGTAATTTTACGGGGGTTCCTCTGGGAACCGACCGTCTCACTCCCAGTTAAGGGGGACACCCGGTGGCCGGCACCCCAAAATGACCCCTTCCGGGCCTCCCCGGCCCCTGGACCGTTAACAAGCAGGACAACCCCGCATGATCCGACGGTCGTGTCGCCATTTGTTTGAATGCCCATCATGGGGAGACTCTAGCCCCCCCCGGGAGGGGCGCTCACGCACGTGGCTGGGTGCCGGTACACCGTTCGGGCCGGCACAGCGGAACAATACAAAATTTAGGCGTCCGGAGTAATGTCAAAGTGAAAATTTTCTCGTGATCCCATCAACCAACCAACAACATGGGTCCATCAATGCACTCAAAAAAAGAGGTTTTGCGTTGTTAGATGGTCACCCATACCCTTGGAAAAAGTTCGGGTGGCATACAATCGCATGTCCGACTCCGACCACACCATGCCAAATTTCGATGCAGACCTTCGAATTATGCTTAGTTAAGTGGGTTAAGCTATTCAGATGGGTCTCCCCAAAAAGTTGGTCACCATCGATATCATCGGGTCCCGGGTGGTCGAACGGAATGGTCAAAATCAATGATCTTATTTTAGGATTGATTTTTGATGTACATAAAAAATTAAGGGGGTCAAAATTTCAATGGCAATGGTAAATTTAGTAAATTTCGCTAAATTTAGCTAAATTTATTTTTGTTAAGAAACGCTAAATTTAGCGAAATTTGCTAAATTTCGTATGGATTTACAGAATTTGCATTCAAAATTTATTTGCCATACAAAATTTAACGCGTTTTGCGAAAAAAACTAAGTCATAAATTTGCTAAATTTTGTATGGCGGCTAAATTTTGAATGCAAATTCTGTCGGTTGGTAAATTTAGGCCATGTCAGACCACCCTGAAGGTATATATGAAGAGGAGAAAAAAAAAAAAAAAAAAATTGTTGCGGAGTGGGCAGATGAGAAGTTGGTGAAAACTGATTTTTCTGATGCGCCTTCAGTTTAGTACTGGGTATCGGAACCACCCTATTGCTGCGCGCAGCCGTTTGAAGTTCCCTGATTAAGGGGATGGTAGGCTACCGGGGGCTCACCTCTGGATTGTAGTGCTTTGCACCGTCGCGTAACGACATTAGGACGCCGGTATTTGGGATCGACTGTCGGATCGTTTACGGTACAGACCCGAGGCTACGCGCTGAAGGATGTGCTTTGTTTACGGACCTCTACATCGGTACTTTTTTTACCAATGGACCTGCAGTGAGCCGGGCTTGCCTGGAACACGAAGTCTTTTGGCTGTTGCATTGATAGGCTATCGGCTGGCGAAGATTTGAACCATCATCAAATCGTATGAAAGCTTTCCTTAGGTCTGGGGTCTTGCGGTAAGCAGACCCACCATGGAATTCGATCATACACTCTGAATATTGCCCTGGTGGATGTTTCAACGTTTTGTTGGGGACTTTGCTGCAAAATCCGAGCAAGGTTTTCAACCTGACGGGGGAATCCTGCTGAGGTGATACAAGGAAGATTTGAAGAGGGTAAAACCTTCACGATCGGGAGGACTCTACTTATTCAGTCTGACTGTTAAGGGGAGCTTCCGATCAACTAGCAACTGTCAACTGTTCCAAAACAATACTTTTGGCCAGTTTGCTGCTTCTTAACCGAACAACAAACGACACTAATTGTAGTTTATGAAACTTGACGGGGATCG
>JAPMOS010000118.1:7500-12500 GCA_027972325.1 Paratrimastix pyriformis
GTGGTTTCCAAATCCACATGGGTGGTTTCCAAATCCCCAGGGTGACCCCGTAACACGAATTCGCGTTGGGTACCCTGAAACGCATCACGTAAACGCGATGTGGCAAAAAACGGGATCCCATAATTTTCCCATAATTTTCCCATAAAAAAAATTATGGGACGTCCCTTTCACTCCGCGCCTTCCCATTCCACCCGAACTCCATCAAAAACAGAGTTGTTTCCCGCCGAAATTTCCCGCCGAAAAATCCCGCGCAACAGTAGCTCAACAGTAGAACGGCAGCTTGCAATGCCCAAGGTCGTGAGATCTAAACCGAGCGCCCCCAAATTTATTTTCCAATGAAGAAAAAAAATCGCGCCCCCACGGATCGAACCCCTGACACTGAGATTGCAAATCACACAACTCGCCACTGTACCACAGAAACTTTGTTGAAAAACCAAGCCGGAAAAATGGTTTAAATAGGCAGGTTTCGGCTGTGCGGCACAGCCAGGCCAGCCAGAGGATCTGGAAAAGAAGGGGAGAAGAAGGGGAAGCAGCGGAGCGAAAAGAGGAGGGTGAGGGAGAGCATGGGGAAGTGGGAGCAGGGGAGGGAGAGCGGGAGAGCGAGAGGAGGAGGGAGGAGGAGGGTGAGGGAGAGGGAGAGGAGGGTGAAGGAGCAGGAGAGAGCGAGAGGAGGGTGAGGGAGCAGGAGAGAGCGAGAGGAGGGGAGGGTGAGGGTGATTGAGAGCGAGAGGGGAGGGTGAGGGTGATTGAGAGCGAGAGGAGGGTGAAGGAGAACAGGGAGGGCGAGGGAGAGAGCAGGTGAGGGTGAGGGAGCAGGGGAGTGAGGAAGAGGGAGCAGGGGAGAGTGAGAGGAGGAGGGAGCAGGGGAGAGTGAGAGGAGGAGGGACCAGGGGAGAGTGAGAGGAGGAGGGACCAGGGGAGAGTGAGAGGAGGAGGGACCAGGGGAGAGTGAGAGGAGGAGGGACCAGGGGAGAGTGAGAGGAGGAGGGACCAGGGAGAGTGAGAGGAGGAGGACCAGGGGAGAGTGAGAGGAGGAGGGAGCAGGGGAGAGTGAGAGGAGGAGGGACCAGGGGAGAGTGAGAGGAGGAGGGAGCAGGGGAGAGTGAGGAGGGAGCAGGGGAGAGTGAGAGGAGGGACCAGGGGAGAGTGAGAGGAGGGAGCAGGGGAGAGTGAGAGGAGGAGGGAGCAGGGAGAGTGAGGAGGAGGAGCAGGGGAGAGTGAGAGGAGGAGGGACCAGGGAGAGTGAGAGGAGGAGGGACCAGGGGAGAGTGAGAGGAGGAGGGACCAGGGGAGAGATGGAGAGCGGAGAGAGCGAAAGGAGGGTGAGGGAGAGCGAAAGGAGGGTGAGGGAGAGCAGGTGAGGGAGAGCAGGTGAGGGAGAGGAGGAGGGTGAGGAGTGGAGGGTGGAGGGTGAATGAGGGCGAGAGGAGGGTGAGGGAGAACAGGAGGGTGAGGGAGAGCAGGAGAGAGCGAAAGGAGGGTGAAGGAGAGCAGGTGAGGGTGAGGGAGAGCAGGTGAGGGTGAGGGAGAGGGAGAGGAGGGGAGTGAATGAGAGCGAGAGGGTGAGGGAGAGCAGGGGAGGGTGATGGAGAGCAGGTGAGGGGAGGAGAGGAGGGAGAGCAGGTGAGGGTGGAGGGTGAGGGAGAGCAGGGGAGGGTGAGGTGAGGGCGAGGGAGAGCAGATGAGGGTGAGGGAGAGCAGGGGAGTGAGGAGAGCAGGGGAGTGAGGAGAGGAGGAGAGTGGCAGGAAAGGGTGAGCAGGGAGATCAGGGAGGGTGTGAGGAGGGAAGAGCAGGAGAACGGGAGATCAGGGGAGGCAGATGGAGAGAACGGAAACACCACTCAGCCGCTGCCCAGCAGAAAGGGAGCCCGTTCCGGACCTTCCCGACGGGCCGTGTTTCGCGGAGCTCTGGCTGCAGTCATGCCAAGCATGTCGCATGAGGGCCATGGGCCCAAGGAAACTGACGTCGACGCGGCGCGTGTGACCGTCTCCAGCAGCCGGCGGGCGTCGAGGGGCTGATCGACGCCAGCGGGCCGCATCGGCCACCAGGGCCACGGCTGGCAGGGCCACCGCAGGGTCGGCCGAGGCCAGAGGCACGCGAGAGCGCCGTTGGGCCCGCACCGCGCGAACCTGGCACAGAGTGAGGTGGTGAGCGGGCGGCACGGCGGCATGAAGACGGTGGTGGCGGGCGGCGGGCGGCGGGCGGCGGGCGGCGGGCGGCGGGCGGCGGGCGGCGGGCGGCGGGCGGCGGGCGGCGGGCGGCGGGCGGCGGGCGGCGGGCGGCGGGGAGGATGTGGTGGCGGGGAGGATGTGGTGGCGGGCGGGGGCCACGGACCACGGGCTGGATGGTCAGGGGCTTGGTCTCGTCGCGGAGCAGGAGGCCCGTGGCGGGTCGACCACGGGGCACTGGTCCGCATCGAGGACCAGCGGTGGGCCAGCTCGCTCAGGGTCGGGTCCTGGGCCCAGCGGACGCCCACCCGCAGCGCCGCCATGTAGGGCATCGCCGGGCTCGTGCCCGGGAAGGCAGACCAGGCTCGCAGGGAGATCTGGGGCACCAGAGCAGAGCGGGAGGCGGGAGATGAAGACAGGCCGGGAGGTGAAGACAGGCCGGGGGGGGGGGGGGGGGGAGGGGATCGTGTGAGGTCGTGGGGAGGCAAGAAGGGTGCGGACCGAGGCGGAGTCGGTGGCCCAGGCGGCCTGGCGGCGCATCCAGCCGTCGAAGAGGCCCAGGCAGCCCTCGGTCAGGGCGTGCAGCTGGGCGTGGCTCAGCCGGGCGTAGGCCAGGCTGGGGTCGTAGCGGCACAGCTCGACGATCCGCTCCCGCAGCGGGGCCAAAGGCTGCCGTCCGCAGGGGCTCGTCCCGTGGGCCGTCCACTGAGCGGCTCAACCTTTTGGGGTGCGAGTGATGAGCACGGGCTGTTATGCGGGTGGGGTGCCCCGCTCGGGACGGACTCCTCCAGATGGGACCGTGCGGTGAGAGCGGCGCAATGGAGGGAGGAAGGGCGTGGGTGCGGACCTGGGTGGCCAGGAAGTGCATCCGGTGCAGGGTGGGCACCAGGATCTTTAGGGGAACCCGCTTGCGCAGCTCGGCCGTGGGCAGGAAGTCCGCCAGCCGAAAGAGCAGCTCGCCAGGCAAGGCGGACTCTGCGGCCGGGCAGCGTGTAGGCCAGCGGGCCCAGCCGCAGGAAGGGCGTGGGCTCCAGGAGCCGGGCCAGGTCGTCCAGGGTGGCGCACGGGTCGAAGCCCGACTCGCTCGCACCCCGGTCGAGGACTTCTGGTGGTTCATCAGCTGCGCCAGCAGAGGGGCGTGCGGACAGCAACAACGGATGAGGGAACATCCACAGCATCCACACCGCCATCCGCTCACCATCACCCAATCACCATCGTCCGATCATCATGTCCGGTCCGCCCCCTCCCCCCTCTCCTCTTCCTCTCCCTCTCCCCCTCCCCACGCCGGGCGGCCGGGGTGGCAGTCGCGCAGCAGATGCGGGACAACGGGATGACCGGGTACGACCTGCACCTGACCGATCCGCTGCTCCTCTGCCGCATGGAGCAGCCCGTCCGCGGAACCTCCAATCACCGCCCAATCCCAATCGTCTCGAAGAAGTCGCGCCGCTTAAGTGGCGGCCCGGCCAGCGGCGGCGTCGTCGTCGTCCTCGCCCCGCAGCGGCGGCGCCACAGGTCGCCCCGGCCGCCCGCCTCGGGGCCCATCGCCTCGGAGGACTTCTTGATCGACTGCGGTCGGCAAGAGCGCAGACAGACAGCCACGGTAAGCAGGGCAGGAGTGCCGGGCGGATGAGAATCGTGCCGGGGGGATGGGGGAAGGCAGGGGAGGGAGAGGAGGCGAGGCGGGGCGGGGCGGGGCGGGCGGACCTGCATGAGCAGCTTGGCCACCCGGGCGCAGAGGGTCTTGACCTCGGCCCAGATCAGGTCTTGGTAGACGTACAGGTCGCACGGATGCACCACCACGTCCCCGTCGGGGCCCTCGCGGGCCTGGATATCCTCGTAGCACACCGTGCCGCACCAGGAAGGGCCCGGACTGGGGCAGCCGCTGCAGCCCGCAGGGGCGGCCGCGCCACCATTGGCGGCCGCCCGGGCCAGGCGTCGGGCCACCGGGCCTTGTCGTCCTCCTCGGACTCGCTGCTGCTGCTGCTCTCGGCCGGGGCGGCCGCGGCCGCGGGGCCGGCGGCCGGCGGGCTGGGCGGCGGCCGAGGTGGGGAAACGAGTGCGTCATTCGTCGTAACGGGCGAGTGGGTGGCGGCGGGAAGACAATAAGAGAAGGGACAAATGCGATGGAACAGATCGTGGAGGGATGGGGAGGGACGGACGGGTGGGAGGTCTCGACGACCCGGGGTCTCAGCGATCCAGCAGTACGGCAAGGTCCAGCGGGGCATCAGCGAGAGAACCACGTCCGCCTGCTTGCCGAGCGACAGGGCCGAGCCCTTCGAGGGGCCCAGGGCCGGATCGAGGTTCGGCCGGGTCCCACCGGACCGAGTGATGCTCAGCATGGCCCAGCGGGGGCCCAGAGGGATGCAGAGGGTCAAGATCCGCAGATCGGGTGGGCCCAGCGGCATCATTGACCAGCCGGCCTCAGCGACCTGAGCCCAGACCCCACTGTGCGAGGGTTGGCCACTAGCAAGCAGGAGACGGGAGCAGGGAAGGGTGAGGGAAAGCAGGGATGGGGAGGGAGAGCATGAAGGGAGAGGGGCAGGCCGACTTGGTCCACAAGGAGGGGGATGGATCGGCGGGAAGGAAAGTGAAGTGAAGTGAACAGGCAATCATAAGATGATGGAGCTGAACATTGCGGTATTGTGGAACAAAAGAAATAGTCTCTTGACAAAATAAAAGTAAACACAAAACATCTTCGTATTCAGAAGGAATGCAGACCGAAACAGCGGACCGGTCTGGAACCTGAAGGGAGATGTAGTTCCGCTTGGTCAAGTGCCGCCATCAAAGCAGGAGGAGGAGAGACGGGAAGAGCGGCGACCTGAGACCCCGAG
>JAPMOS010000118.1:17500-102500 GCA_027972325.1 Paratrimastix pyriformis
CTCACCCGTCCTCTCCCGTGCTTTCCCTCATCTCCCTCCCCTCGGCTACTCTCCCTCCCCCTAGTGCTCTCTCCGCTCACACCCATCCAGCGGGCCCCACCTGCCCCGTCCACCTCCACCTCCCACCTCTCCCATCCGTCCCTTCCCTCCCATCCATCCACATCCACAGCCACCCTCCACCGCCAGCCATCCATCCACCCCTCCCATCTGTCCACCGCCCCTCCCATCCATCCACCTCCACTTCCCATCAGCCACCTCACGGCGGGACAATTTTTCGGCTGACCGTCCGCTGTGGAGGGCCCCCTGTCCGGCCCACCCCTCCCCTACAGGAAGCTCCTGTCTCTCTCTCGTGGTGGCTCCCACCCCAGGACGGGCGACCGCGGCGGCTCCCCCGGTGGGGCCGACCGGGATGGCACGGACCCCAGTGCCACACCCTCGCTCCTCTCCCTCACCTCCCCTCACCTCCCTCCCCTACCCCCCCCCCACGCTGGAGGTGTTCTTGGAATAGAATGGGCGCACACTGAAACAAGACGGATGTCACGCGCACACAGACACAGGCCAGGGCTGGGCGGGCTGGGGCCGGGCCCGAAGGCGAGGGGGCATGGTATCACCCCGGTCGAACCGCCCATAGAAATTCGCGCGGAGTTTTTATGGGTTGTCCAGGACCCATATGGGTTCGATTCCGCACTTGAAACCGCGATTTGATTTCATGTATCACGTTTTCAAAATTAAGCGAAATTCTCGCGTTTAGCTTAAGTGACCTGCTATGGGGTCGGTGTGTGTGTGTGGGGGGGGGGGGAAGTCCGCCACGAGCCCAGCAAAAGGGACGAGGGCTGGGACGAGGAGCCGCCCCGCCGGACGGCAGTGAGGGCAAGCGGCCAGGTGCGGCGAAAGGAGCCCGAAAAGTTGCGGGGGGAGGGGGGGCGGGGGGGGCGGGGCGGGCTGTCAGAGGACCGCCGCGGCAGCGAAACGACAAGGCTGACCACCTCCGACGAACTCGTGGGCCGCTGGTGGCGTGGCGGACCTGGTAGTCAGTGAGGTGGAGGCGCCGCGGGGCGGTGGCCGGGTCCTGGTTGAAGCAGTCGTTCATGGGAGCGCAGGGCTGCTCCATGAGCTGGTCGAATCACAGGTCCTTGCCTCCCATCCGCTCGGCCTCGTCGTCTCGTCAGCCGCCTGTGGACGAACCGAGTTCTAGACCGGCAGGTCCCCGGTCGAACCCGCCACCGTGGTTGTGAAGCTCGTCGGGCCGGGGCTGGCTCCGGCCCCCCCGGGAATGGCCGCGCAGCTCGATCGCCTTGGCCGCTTGCACGCCCCCTACTCGCACACAGGTACCCGCCAACACACCACCCACCACCCCGAATACGCATTCGGGAGAGGCGTGCGTGTCGTTAAAAGAGGGGAGACACCAGGCAGTTGAGGGGCGGCGCTCGGGGTAGGGGGGGGGGAGACGGCAAGGAGGAGGAGGAGGCGGACCGAGTTGCGCTCGGTTCACTTGGCAGCGCGCCCGAATGGGGTCACGATGTGCGACCGCTCGGCCTGGCAAATGCCAGGTGGTCTGCCCGAGGGAAGGGAGGGAAATCCAAACCACCGCCCTGCCCACAGCAGCCGCCCACCACCCGAGCGAAGGCCGGGGGTGAGCAGGCGTCCCGGAGGGTGAGGGATGGAGAGGGATGGGAGAGGGATGGGAGAGGGATGGGAGAGGGATGGGAAAGGGATGGGAAAGGGATGGGAGAGGGATGGGAGAGGGATGGGAAAGGGATGGGAAAGGGATGGACGGGGGCGGGGGAGAGGGATGGGAGAGGGTGAGGGCGGGGGCAGGGGCAGGGGCGGCGTGGGCGGGGAAGCCGAGCGGACGCCTGGAGGGCCTCCTGGTCGCCGTCGGGTGCGCCCTGGGTGATGCGGGTGTGCAGGGCCAGCGGGGTGACCACCAGGTCGGCCTCGTGGGGCTCGGTGTACAGCCGCAGCGACATGCGGGTCAGGGTGACCCCCATGAAGAAGTCGTCGTCCGGGTTCCCGTTGAAGGTCGCGATGTGGTCCGCTGCGCCCCCCGGACGGAACCCACGGCCCCATCGGGGTGTCAACCGACGAGCACAGGGGCGTCTGCCTGGATGCCGGGGGACAGTGGCCGTTGCAGTGGCCGTGGCCGTGGCAGCTGCTGTGGCGGCCACTGGGGGTGCGTGTGCGGGCGGGCGGGCCGAGGTCGCAGTTCCGTCGCTCGTGGGTTTTCTTCTTCAGGGTTAGAGAACAGCCCCAGGCAGTCCTGCCCAGGGGGGGGGGGGGGGAGGGAGGGAGGAAAGTGAGAGAGGCGGAGCAGGGCACCGAAAGGACATCAGTGGGGCATCAGCGGTGGAGGAAAAAGGGTCGAGGGGGGAGGGTATGGCCGTGTGAGGAAGGTCGTCCGTTCAGCCCCCACCCAAGAATCCCCCCCACCACACCCCCACCCCCACCTCCCCCCCCCCCCCCGCCCCCACCCCGCGCGGTCGGCCAGCGGCACAGCGCGGACCAGAGAACACTGAGGATCGTGATGGGAGCCGACGCACCCGGGACCAGGGCAGCGCGCACTCGCTGCGGCTGCTGTGCGACAGCACGGCAAGGTGCGAAGCACCGCCACACAGGCTTCGGAGGTGATCGGGGGGTCGCGCAGGGTGAAGCCCGGACCAAGGTTGCGCTCCTCATCGCTCGGAAGGACCCCTTTAGTGACCTGCACCTGCGCGATTGGGGGCAGGGACGGGCGATGATCATTGGACATCACGACCCGCCCGCCCACCGCCCCTAACCTCTCCTATCAGGCGCGCACACACACAGACAGACCACGAAGTTGCGATGAGACGGCTGGATGGCAACGGCCAGGGCGCGGATTCCCTGGGGGCCAGTGGAGACGGAGCTGCGCGGCGAGCGGGGTGATGCATCAACCATTGGCTCTCCAACCGACCCTCTGTGCAATGAATTCCCGCTCCTCCCCTCACCACGCCCACCAGATCCAGACCTCGAACAGAGTGTTCTGGGGCATGACAGCGGCGAAGGCACGCGCCCCATCGTCGCCAATCGGTTGGTGCTGAGGTCGAGCTGCGTTATCGTGGGTAGAGGAAGAGAAAGAGGCGAAAGATGGGGACAGATGAAGGAAGCGACAAGGAAAATGACCCATCGGAGGGGTGGCGGGAGGGGGTTGGGGATAAGAGGTGGCGGGTGATCCTTGGGCCGCTGCGGAGGAGCGGGCGGGAGTGCACGCAGAGGATCGTTGGCAAGCAGGGCAGCGGTGAGTGGAGGGGCCCCCTCGGCAGGGGTGCTGGGGGTGGGGGACGATACTGCCAAACAGCCCCGACACAATCGGCAGGGATGCTGGGGTGGGGGCGATACTGCCAAACAGCCCCGACACAATCGGCAGGGGTGCTGGGGTGGGGGCGATACCGCCAAACAGCCCCGACACAATCGGCAGGGGTGCTGGGGTGGGGGCGATACCGCCAAACAGCCCCGACACAATCGGCAGGGATGCTGGGGGTGGGGGGCGATACCGCCAAACAGCCCCGACACAATCGGCAGTGGTGCTCGGGGTGGGGGGCGATACCGCCAAACAGCCCCGACACAATCGGCAGGGGTGCTGGGGGTGGGGGGCGATACCGCCAAACAGCCCCGACACAATCGGCAGGGATGCTGGGGTGGGGGCGATACCGCCAAACAGCCCCGACACAATCGGCAGGGATGCTGGTGGTGGGGGCGATACTGCCAAACAGCCCCGACACAATCGGCAGGGGTGCTGGGGGTGGGGGCGATACCGCCAAACAGCCCCGACACAATCGGCAGGGATGCTGGGGGCGATACCGCCAAACAGCCCCGACACAATCGGCAGGGGTGCTGGGGTGGGGGCGATACCGCCAAACAGCCCCGACACAATCGGCAGGGATGCTGGTGGTGGGGGGCGATACTGCCAAACAGCCCCGACACAATCGGCAGGGATGCTGGTGGTGGGGGCGATACCGCCAAACAGCCCCGACACAATCGGCAGGGGTGCTGGGGGTGGGGCGATACCGCCAAACAGCCCCGACACAATCGGCAGGGGTGCTGGGGTGGGGGCGATACCGCCAAACAGCCCCGACACAATCGGCAGGGATGCTGGGGGTGGGGGGCGATACCGCCAAACAGCCCCGACACAATCGGCAGTGGTGCTCGGGGTGGGGGGCGATACCGCCAAACAGCCCCGACACAATCGGCAGGGGTGCTGGGGGTGGGGGGCGATACCGCCAAACAGCCCCGACACAATCGGCAGGGATGCTGGGGGGGGGGCGATACCGCCAAACAGCCCCGACACAATCGGCAGGGATGCTGGTGGTGGGGGGCGATACTGCCAAACAGCCCCGACACAATCGGCAGGGGTGCTGGGGTGGGGGCGATACCGCCAAACAGCCCCGACACAATCGGCAGGGATGCTGGGGTGGGGGCGATACTGCCAAACAGCCCCGACACAATCGGCAGGGATGCTGGGGGTGGGGGGCGATACTGCCAAACAGCCCCGACACAATCGGCAGGGATGCTGGGGGTGGGGGACGAAACATTATGGGACCGTCCAACTGGGAGGGGTGGCGGAGGTCCGGGGCGATGGGTCCGAAAATTATGGTACCCCACGGGAAGTGTGCCCGGGGCGAGGGTGATACAAATTCTGGGACGCGGCGGGAAGGGAGACGAGGGCGATGGGTGGAAAAATTATGGGACCAAACGCGAAGCCTGCCGGGGGGCGAGGGATTCTGGGACCCAACGAGAGGGGTCGACAGGGGCGCATTTGCGGACCCTGGTTGCGTTGTGGCCGACTCGCTGATGGGAGCACACACACCCCCCTCTCCCCACACCCAGTCGCTCGGTACTCGTCCGGCACACGCACATTCTGAAGAAACCGGCTGCCTGGCCACACCGCCCCAGTCCGCGTCACCAAGAAGAAGGAGCGTCAATGGCCGGTCAGCACCCGACGACTCGAAGCCTCACTCATGCGCGAGATGCCCTCTGGCTGGCGACGCGCTGGCCGGAGAGGCGGGTGGAACCGGGGGTCGGCGGCAGCGTACGGACCGTGCCTGAGCGGGGCCCCGACGGTGCAGCCCCATCATGGGTCGCAGAGCGTGCCCACCCGCGCAAGGGGCCGTGCCCCCGGGCTCCTGGGTCGGCCGACAGCGGACTCAGGGGCGCCACTCGAAGATGGTCGGCCCGGATGACCCGGCAGCCTTGCGAGTCTCCGTAGAAGCGGCGGAGGGCGGCGACCTCACAGGAAGTGACCGTGGTGAAGCCCTGGCCCCAGGGCCCCATGCCAAGTCCGTTCTCGGCGCGGCAGGCATGACGGCGACCACCGCCTCAAACCAGCGGCAAACGATTCCGCGAGCGGCTGGCTTGTTGACCTCTTCTCAGAGGACAACCAGAGGGGCCAGCCCATCAGAGAGCTGCCCCTCATGTCCGCCTCGGTACGCCATCTCGTGCGCTCCGAATGGAACCACACCCGCGGACACGGCCACCACAACCGAGGTGTCCTCGGTAGCCCATCGCAGGTGACGCACGCTGGACGTAGGGACCGGGTAGGGTACTTGGAGTGCGTGCGGTGTGGATGGGGCGGCGTGAGTGTGGTTGGAGGAGGCGTGCGTCGGGGAGTACACTGTATGACATGGTGTAGAGGTGGGGAGGAACAGACGTGGGGGTGACCCACAGGTCAGCGTGGGGGCACTCGTGGCCTGAGCCAGCAAGTCGGCTAGCAGGTCCACCAGGTCGCCCAGCAGCAGGCCCAGCATCGGCCGGTTGTTGGCCCCCCGCGCCAGCACCATCGCCATCGTCAGCAGCTGCACCGCCCAGCACCGCCCAGCAGCACATACCCGGCCTAGATATTGGCGTGAGCGGCTGGCGCGGGTTTCGAGGAGCGGGGAGGATGGCGGGGAGGATGGCGGGGAGGATGGCGGGGAGGATGGCAGGGAGAATGGCAGGGAGAATGGCGGGGAGAATGACGGAGAGAAAGGGGGGGCGGCGGAGGGCAGGGGATGGCGGGGCGGCCGACCCTGAGCAGCTCGGGGCAGAGGATGGCGAAGAGCCGGAACCAGTCCTGGCTGATGCGCTGGTCGGGGCAGTGGAAGCTGCAGCGCCAGGGCGCCCCAGTCCTCGCGCAGCGTTGATCTACAGGGATAAACGATGATGAGGAGATAAACGATGATGAGCGAGTACTTTCTGAGCGACGATGTGATGGGCGACGATGGGCGATGATGATGGGCGACGATGGGTGATGGGCGCTGATGGTGATGGGCGCTGATGGCGCGGTGACCCAAGTCGAGAGCCGGCGGGAGGAGGTGGGCAGGACAGCGGGCACCGGGACACCGAATAGGGCGTAGGGGCCGACCGGCGAGGATGTCGCAGAGGCAGGTGGCCATGGGGCCGATGTAGGGCTGCTTGGCCTGGGCCGCGCCGTCCTCGCCGAAGGTCTACCCCAGGAAGCGGGTCGCCGCCTGGCGCCGCTGGGGCCCATCCGCGTCCCGGGTGCCAAACGTTCGGACCAGCCGCACCACCGCCCCCACCGCCTCCAGCGGATGCCCGCCCTGCGTCACCCCCCACGCGCAAAAAAGCAGGCGGATTGATCAGAGGGCACCACCCCACCCAGAACGATGATGATGATGATGATGATGATGATGCGGCGGTGACCGCCCCTTGTGGGCGCGAGCCGACCCATGGACCACTTGGGGCGTTCCTTCTTGCGAGCTTGTCTCGCGGGGAGGGCGGACCGGGAGGTCTATGTTACCCGCGGGCTTCGGCCCGATAACGGACTCGGCGTAAGCCGGGAAGTATCACACACACACACACACACACGATGATGATGATGATGATGATGATGATGATGATGATGATGCTTGGATTGGATGATGATGATGAAGGCACGCGCACCTTGAAGGAATCAGAAGCGTCTTCATCACCGGCGGCCGCCGAGGTTGTTTTCTGGCATTCAAACAAGAGTCTGGGTCCGTGCTGTGCTGGGTTCCTCTCCGGAGTTGACACCTGACTGGGACGTTGATCGATTACGTTGCGGTTTTTTGTAGGGCCTCCTTTGTGGTCCCGCTTCTCCCCTCGAGATCTATGAGTTGGTGGTGGATCTGCGCTCTCTGACGATCGGCGATCAACACATGTCGGGCAACGAAAATCCCACGGACCAACACCACGATCGCCGGCAGGGTGGAGCGTCGAAGATGTGCGACTGAACATGATGTGTCATGTCAATGGTCCCCGTCCCTGTCACCGACCCGCTCATGGTCACCTCGTCCCCGTCCCCGTTCCCCGTCCCCCGTCCCCGTCCCCATCCCCGTCCCGGTCTCCGTCCCCGTCCCGGTCCCCGTCCCAGTCCCACTCCCAGTCCCGGTCCCTGTCACCGACCCGCTCATGGTCACCTCGTCCCAGTCCCAGTCCCAGTCCCAGTCCCAGTCCCAGTCCCAGTCCCAGTCCCAGTCCCAGTCCCAGTCCCAGTCCCAGTCCCCGTCCCAGTCCCCGTTCCCGTCCCCGTCCCCGTCCCCGTCCCCGTCCCCGTCCCCGTCCCCGTCCCCGTCCCCGGGAAGTGTTGGTGTGGGGTGAGGGACCACATGAACCACTTGGTGTTTGAATGCCCAGGGATGGCGGGATGTGTGGGAGAGAGATGGAAAGGGGCGGATGCGGTGAAGCTAATTGAGTGGTTGGATAAGGCGGAGGGAGCTGAAGACCCGGACCAGCTGCTCGAGGAGAAGTGGGTAGAGCCGATGGGAGAGTGTGTGAAGATAAGGGGCAGGCAGATCACGAAGGTGAGGCTATGGCAATTGATGGAGAGGTCCCGGAGGAGATGGTTCCGGGCGAGAACATGGGACAGTTTTTGGGAAACGTTCTCGACAGAGGTAGCTGAGATGTGTGACCGATACGAGGAAGGGAAAAGCACGACAGTATAGGAGGGGCGGACGCACATGAGTACGCTGAGGAACCAATGGACGACTCCCCACACTATATCTTCGTTGCTGAGGCAGGCGGGAAGCCTAACGGTGATGGCGTTCTCGCACCCAGGGAATGCGGATCTCAGTTTCCCAGAGTATAGAACGCCGAGTAAGGAAGACTGGTTCCTGGGTGGTTCGGTGGATGGGTACGTGCTATTTAAGGAGAATCGGGACTTGTTGATTTATGCGAATCCGGAATATAACCCCCAGGAGGAAATGGATCGGTTTTTCCGAGCAATTGGAGAGTGGGCGGAGAGTCCGATTGGCAGAGGAGGGAAAAGAGCGTTTAGATGCATTGTTATTGTGCCGTACGGGGAAGGGAAAGCGAACAGAATCCAGCCGGGGAGTGAGCCGAAGCACGGTGTGAGCTTGGCGATCAAGGGGGACATTCAGATGCGTGAGCTGTTCATCATCCAGGAGGGTGGGTTTGCTTTTTGGGAGCCGAGTTTCTGGCGGACTGGGAGGAAAGTGGTGGGGAAGGCGCGGTTTGATGTGGGGATTTTGATGTTTGAGAATGGGCGGGCTAGGGAGAGATTCCCGATGGATCCAGCCCCGTTGTGGGCTCTGGAGGCGATGCTGAGGAAGGAGGCCGGGAGTCGAATGGTGCAGGCGAACTATGAGGGCCGCCCGAGAGATGGGGAAACGCTGTACAACTGGAGGGGGATCTCGGAGGCGGTGGTGACGAAGGTGATGAGGAGGTTGAGAGCAAAGTGCGGCTTCAAGATGGAATCTGCGAATGCATGTAGACTGGCAGCGGAAATGGGAATTGTGGATGAAGACACTCAAAAGGAGGTTGGGAGCGAGCTGGCAGGAATCAGGAAGACGATGCTCATAGCGATTCAGCAAAGGAAGAAGTGCGAAAAATTCGAGGCAGGAATGAAAGAAGAGCCGTAGTCCGGAAGTCGGCGGTGACCGCCCCTGGAGGGACGGTAGCCGACCCATGAACTCCCTGGGGTGCTCTTTCTGCAGGACTTGTCCTGCGGGAAGGCGGCCTGGGGGGGATCATGTTACCCGCGGGCTTCGGCCCGATTCCGGACTCGGCGCAAGCCGGGAAGTATCACACACACACACACACACACACACACACCCGTCCCCGTGTCCCAGTCCCCGTGTCCCAGTCCCAGTCCCAGTCCCAGCCCCAGTCCCAGTCCCAGTCCCGGTCCCGGTCCCAGTCCCAGTCCCAGTCCCAGTCCCCGTCCCGCGTCCCCGTCCCGCGTCCCGCGTCCCGCGTCCCGCGTCCCGCGTCCCGCGTCCCGCGTCCCGCGTCCCGCGTCCCGCGTCCCCGTCCCGCGTCCCCGTCCCGCGTCCCCGTCCCGCGTCCCCGTCCCGCGTCCCCGTCCCGCGTCCCAGTCCCGCGTCCCAGTCCCGCGTCCCAGTCCCGCGTCCCAGTCCCGGTCCCCTCGAGATCTATGAGTTGGCGGTGGCAACGAAAATCCACGGACCAACACCACGACCGCCGGCAGGGTGGAGCGTCGAAGATGTGCGACTGAACATGATGTCACGCCGGTCTGCTGTTCTCCTCTTCCTCGTTGTTCGACCCCTCAATTTTGCGTGTCCACCACCGGTCGCCGACACTTTTTGTCCAGCACGCTTGCCGGACTCTTGGGGGTTGCGGATCCAGCATGCATGCTCGACCTTGCAGAAGAGTGGAATGTCGATCGCCAGCCGGTCCGCTTGTTTCTCGCTCTCGCTCTCGCTGTCCCCCTTTTTCTGCTTTGTCGCCTCAACGTGCCATCTCTCGCGCCCATTGCCTCTACGCGGCGACCACTGATGAGAACGTGAGACCGCGGCCAGCCGGCCTCGTGGGGAAGGTGGCGGTCCCCCGGCCCACACGGTCTGATGCCCGATCCCTCTCCTTCGTGTCTCATTTATTCCCCCCCCCCCCCCCTCCCCCCCTCCCCCCCCCCCTCCCCCCTACGTAGCCCTCTTGGGTGGTGACATCCTTTTTTCTCGGGACACTCCTAGTCCAACTCGACACCCATCCCTGATGCAGACTGGGTCCAGCCAATCGTATGGTCTGTTGCTCTGGTTGGATGTGTGTCAGTGTGTCAGTGTGTCAGTGTGTCTGTGTCAGTGCGTACGTGTGTCCGGTCCGTGTGTGTGTCTGCGTGTGTGTCTGTGTCTTTGTGTCTGTCTGTGTCTTTGTATCTGTGTATGTGGTGTCGGAACCCTGCGAGAACATGATGTCAATCCCATCTCATAGAAAAAACAAAAAGTCTCCCAACAACCCGAAAACCCCGCAAAAAATAGTTCATACATATACATTGTCCTCCGCCTCTTCCGGGTCCCGCGAAGCTTGTGGATGGGCCCTGCGCCAAAAAGCCATGCAGGCCTGTTCACGGAGCGCGACCGCGGCCAGCTGGAAGGACAAGCACCCCGTCGTCCCCCTCGGTTTACTTGGTCTGTGCCTGTCCTTCGCCACCACACCCCAGCGACACCACCACCGATCATCACCACCAAACATAGACCTTGCTGCGCCCAGCTTGCCAGGATTTCACGCAGAAGTCGCGAGGGCTTCCTGGTGGTTAAGGCATCGCCGTCGAGAGCAGCAAAGGAGAGGCCTGGCAGGGGAAAAAACATGGGTGAGTGTGAGTGAGAAGGGAGAGCGACACAGACAATCCGGCGCCATGGACCTGAGTCGGGACAAGGCCACATAGATCTGAGCGTGCCCCCCGAACAGTTGGCTGAAAAGCGGATGACGGGACTTTTGGGTGGTCTTCGAAGGGCAGACCTCCTGGAAAGGTCCATCAGGACCCGAGAAAATGACTGTCCCTGCACCTGAAACAACGAAAGACACGACAAAGGGACACATAAGATGGCACTTTTGTGGCAGAGCAGAAAGGGTGCACAACGAACCTTATGTACGGTCACGGCATAGGCTGGACGCAGGGGGAGCTGGGTGAAGAAGATATGTGCCATGCTTCCGCCACGCTGGACCTGTGGTGGCGAGTGACAGCCGACGGTCCGCGAGGAAGTGCGGTGATTCAGGGGAGCAGGTACCCCTCCCCCACCCCCGAGCCCGACCATCTCGCCACTC
The DNA here is from genome assembly GCA_027972325.1 of Paratrimastix pyriformis. Taxonomy (NCBI): domain Eukaryota; phylum Preaxostyla; family Paratrimastigidae; genus Paratrimastix; species Paratrimastix pyriformis. The sequence goes on from JAPMOS010000118.1 coordinate 28,499, forward strand.
CGAAAGCAGACCGGTGCTGTGAACTCTTCGATCAGAACCAGCTGGGGAGGGCATCCCGGGCGCACCGCAATCTCGGGGGGCGGAGGGACACGCCAACTTCCACCCACGCCCTCTCGGAATTCGACCTGAAAAAGGATGATGGAAAAAATCTGCGAGACGGGAAGCAGACCCAGGCTTGGCTGATGGCAACTCCGGGAGGTCGGAGGGTTTTGTCGATCGTCGTGACTGGGTAGGGGCCGCCAATGTTGACAGTGGTTGCGGAAGAAGCGGTGGCTTCGGGCGGGTTCACGGCCCAACCCCACAGGATTCCGATGGCCCCATTCACGAGGCCCTCGGACACCGACAAGTTGACCTGGAGCATCACCTTCATCTGCAGCACAACGAGGCGGTGTGAGTGACATCGGGAGTCATCGGTGTTGGGAAGACAGACGCCGGTCACCAGGTGAAGCAACAGAGGAATGCGGGACTCTTTCCGGAGGCTTTTGAGACAACTGTCCAGCGTGCGATCATTGACGGGAGACGAGCAGCTCAGCCGCATCTCGGACCAGCTTTCGTCGTTGCCTTTGGCGGCCAACACCTGGGCGGAAGTGGGAGAGAATGCAGTGCGTCGAGGAAGTTCGGGCGCTGAGGTCCTACCCGGATCCAAAAAAACGTAGGGTTGCAGACTTGCAGGGTGCTTTCGTTGAATTGATCCACCCGTTCCTTGAGACCGGCGAGGCCAATCCAGTCATCAGGAACGGCACTTGGGATGAGGTGGTGTGAGCAAGGATTGGTGGACCGCCACAAGCGCAGACCAAGCCGGTTCGGAAACCTTGAGGGGCATGAAGTAGCGGTTGATCTGCTCCGGGGTGAAGGTCCCGGTCCGGAATTGGTTTAGGAGCGTAACGAAGACGTTCTCCTGCTCCTGCCTGTGGTTCTGTTTGAGCTCGATGTAGGCAGTGCATTCCCGAAGCTGGGCCTCCAGCGCGAGCACGGTGTCCCCCACCGGGGGCAACTTTGGCGGCACATATGGGTGGTGGGGCCTCGATGAGAAGACAAGAACAAACCCGCAAACCCACGCCCAGACCTGGTAGAAATCCCCGAACATGACGGTGTCGAGACCCCCAAAAATCTCCTGTCCGCCCCAGTCGAATTCGTGCGCAGTCCGGAGCCTCCGGAGGCGTTCGTCAATCTGCCCCATGGCAGCAACGCCGATCATGGAGATCTGTATGTGGTGCGATGAGGTAAAAACATCGAGAGAGCCAAGGCCGGGGGATGGCAGACTTCATCGAAGATCACGGCTCGGCACCGTTGCTTGTAGAAGCGCGTGAGCGGCTCTTGGACCTCACCTTTGAGGTACTGGAAGGGTCGACCTGGACCAGCGGGGATCAGGCCCAGTGCCATAAAGTAGGTGGCAGCGTCGGGAATGAGACTGGCCGCGATCCCGGTTGGGGTCATGACCGCGACCCGGGAACCAGGCCACCCGGGTTCCTCGTATTGCTGCTCGAGGAACTCACTGGCGAAAGAGGAAGGGGGGATCATAGGGGGCAAAGAAAATCCCCAACGGACCGGACCACCTTGAGGACGAAGGTTTTTCCGCAACCGGCCCCTCCGGTCACCATGAGGCGAAGTTGTTCGTGTGGACCACCGGCTGAGGTTGAGAGGAAGAGCAAGAGAGAAATCGAGCCATGTTGTTCCTGACAACAACATCCAAACAAACCTTTGCGTCTGTTGAAGAAGTCCTGCAGGTAGGCCAAAACTTGGCACTGTGAGGAATAAGTCCGTCGTATCCTCGGACTTCCTGAACCCCCTCTCACCGGTTACGGTCCTGCTGTCAGGACACCATCATGTGGAGTTTGGCAGTATCTTCAGGTTACACCGAACTTGAAAGATTAAATAATTAGTTTCAAGATAAATTATTTCGCAAGAAAAGTTAGTCTTACTCTCCCTGGCGTACCTGCCTTACTCCCGCATTTTTTCGGCGGTGCACTCAAGCGGTTTTCTGAAGGTTACACTTTGAACGTTGTTCTGCGTTTACCGACGCCACAGCCTGTGGCGTCTTGTGCTTGGGTCGTTATGTTTTTGGGCCGGCTCTCGTTTTCCTCGGCTGCGGCCAAGTCTGGTTGGAGAGCATCTGATATCGGCCTCTGGCAACCACTTGTTGGACTTCTCGAAACACTTCTATGACGATGGAGCAGCTGCTCCGGCCCTCGCGGTCCCTCCTCCTCCTTTTCCTGGACGGCTTTGGAGGATTTCTCTGCATTGCCAAGGCGGCCTTGCTGGCTTTGGCCCGTCGCTGGGCTGGGCGCTCTGGTTCTTTTTCATTGTTTCGAGGTTTGTCCTAATCTTTTTTGTTTTTTCCCTTTGGTTGCGATGATTGGGCCGCGACCTTGGTCGCCTGGCCATACTGATCCGTTGGGAACGCGTGCACTCTTGGGTGGCGGTTCCGTTTGGATTCGGGCGGTTTTGGGGCTGGCCTTATCGGCCATGCTGCGCTTCGGGCGCTCCCTACCGCACTGCACTCTTGGTGCAGCTCGAGCTCTGGCGCCGACCTGGCTGACGAGCAGGTCTTGGCGGTGGCTCATGACTTTAATTACCGGACCCTCAATTGGGCGACGGTTTGAGCGGCTAGGCTTTTCAGTCTCCGCTTGGGTCCCTCGACGACAATCCCTGTTTGGGGTTTTTCTTCGTTGGTATTTTCGGGCATTATTCCGTTGAGGAAATAGATTGAAGTGCCCTCTCTTTTTCCCTTCTCGTTGATTGCTGTTTAATAAATTAAACGGCTGTTTTCGCGAGAGTCGGGAGGATGAATTGGTCCCCTCCCACAAGACGGGCAGGAAAAACGGAAAATGGGGAGAGCGCGAAAGGGGGATTTCAGAAGGTGTGGTGAAGAAAGTTGCTGGGAGACTGCGAAGACGGTGCGGGCTTAGGGAAATCTACGCGAATGACTGCAGACTGGCAGCAGAGCTGGGGATTGTGGATGAAGAGACCCAGAAGGAGATTGGGAGTGAACTGGGTGGACTGCGGAGAACTATACTTGTAGCGATCAAGCAACGGAAGAAGAACGAGAAGAACGAGGAAGGGATGGGCGCGAGCCGACCCATGGACCACTTGGGGCGTTCCTTCTTGCGAGCTTGTCTCGCGGGGAGGGCGGACCGGGAGGTCTATGTTACCCGCGGGCTTCGGCCCGATAACGGACTCGGCGTAAGCCGGGAAGTATCACACACACACACACGTCGTGATGAGGAGAATCCACGACAGCTTGGAGGAGGTACCGTGAGGGACCGTCACCCTATCGATGGCGATCACCGCCCAGCCGCCAAGAAGGAGCGGTCCAAGTCGCCTTCCAATCCATTTGCGGCACCTGCGGCACCACGCCCACTCGCCCCCACGGCGAATCCTTTCGCTCGGGGTGCACCCACGCCCGCACCTGCCCCTGTGCCTGTTGTTCATGCCCCTGCCCCTGCCCCTGCCCCTGCCCCTGCCCCTGCCCCTGCCCCTGCCCCTGCCCCTGCCCCTGCCCCTGCTGTCCCTGCTGTCCCTGCTGTCCCTGCTGTCCCTGCTGTCCCTGCTGTCCCTTCCCGTGCTGGTGTGTCTCTGTTGCCTGTGTCTGTGTCTGTGGCTCGCGCTGCCGCTTCGCCTGACCCTGCTACGGCCCCGCCTCGCAAGATTGGCCTCCGCCCCCCCGGTTGAAGTCTCGGCGTTGCACGTTCCCTTTGCTCCGCGTTCTGCCCGTTTCTGGCCATGGAGATCGCCACTGAGCATGACGAGCTCAGTAAGGACGATTCCAACTTTATTATGGATCACGCCGAGATCCAAAGTCGTGACGACCCTATGGTAGAGTATCTTCAAGATGAGTTGGGTCGGCATCTGTGGTCCCCCTCTTCAGCTCCATTGGACAAGCTCTCTCCTTGGATGCGTTTGGAGCTTATGAAGCTCTTCAGTTCATTGGTCGTCAATGAGCACCGTGCTCCACGCTATGAGATCATCGAACGCACGGTGCACATGCTGCTGGAGGACAATCCGAAGAAGCAGCCTGAAGCGATCAGCCAGTTTATTTTCCAACTTCTTGGGGCTTTATTGTTCCAGCAATCGAATGTGCGAACTTTCGACTGCCACGTGCCACAAGAATCATCGCGCGGCTCGTCTGTGGACAAACACCGCACACCGCCAGAACGAGTCCTCCTATCTGTTGGGGAGACTACATACCGTGGTCCAAAGCAACTTGGAGGTGGAGGTGGAACTCGCCACCCGATCATCGATGGCGATCGTCCAGCGGGGAAGAAGGAGAGAGCCCGTTCCCCTTCTTCGAGCAATCCATTTGCCTCTTCCGCTGCCCCAAGAGCACCTCTCACCTTGGCGAACCCATTCGCCAAGCCGGCACCTGTTCCGGCTCCGACTTCATCTCATGCTCCGGCTTTTGCGCCTGCGCCTGCACCTGCACCTGCACCTGCACCTGCACCTGCACCTGTTGCTGCCCCTGTTGTTGCTGCCCCTGTTGCTGCCCCTGTTGCTGCCCCTGTTGCTGCCTCTGTTGTTGCTGGTGTGTCCCCTTTGTCTGCTGTGCCTGCTGCGCCCGCTCGTGCTACCTCGACGCCCGACCATGCCGCTTCTGCCGTGCCTCCGAAGATTAGCCTCTCCGACCTCTCGCCTGTTGCCAACCGTGGGCCTTTGGGAAGGGAGCAACGTGTGTGGGGGTGGTGGATTCAGGGGCCCGTGCGCCTGTCCTACCGAGGTGGTAGGTCATGGTGGATGGGTTCCGCCCCCCCCTCAGGCTGGGTTCGGGAATATTTTTCGTTCTAACTGTTCTTGTCTTTTGCTTCCTTCGCCCCCTTTCATTGTTCCTCGTGTCCCGTGTCTCAGTGTTGGATCCTTTTGTCCCCCCCCCTTGCCCCGTTCTTTCTTTTGATGTTCCTTCTGTTTGCTGTCAAGTGTTTGAACGATTCTGTTTCCTGGCGACATTCCAGTCTCTCTCTTTCCCGCCATGCCGTCTGTGCGCCTACCCCTGAGGGGGTGTAGGTCGGCATGTTACCCGCCGGTTTCGACCGGATGAACGGATTTTCTTCTGTTTCAGTTTTCTGTGTTTTGCGCGCAGTTACTGGCAGTCGAAATAGTATCACAACAACAACAACAACTTGGCCTCCGCGATCTTTCTCCAGTTGCCAACCGTGGGATTTTGGGAGATGTGCATCGCGAGTGGGGGGGATGGATCGAGGGACCCAAACTATCATACCGCTCGATGCGGTGTTGGTGGATGGGGTCCAGACCCCCCTCGGGCTGGCGCAATGAGTACTTTTCGTTCTAACTGTCATCTTGGTTTCCTTTTTTCGCTTCCCTCGTCACTTTCTTCTGGTTTTCCCGTCCTTTCTTCGCCCCTTCGTCCCCATGTTTGAACGGTTGTGTCTCTGCGGTATTCCAGTCTCACTCTCTCCCCCGATGCTCTCCTGTGCTGCCTCCCCTCGGTGGGGTGCAGAGGGCATCTTACCCGCCAGCTTCGGCTGGGTTTCGGTTTTCTGGTTTCTGTTTCATTCGATTTTTTCGTTTGGTTTAGATCTCAGAATAGTATAGCACACACTTATGGTACTGGGAAGTGGGACGGCACCTGGCTCCTAACTGTAACGGAGGCAGAGAGGACAGCTATCTATGCGACCAAGGCGAGTGGACCTCCCTGCGCACGTACAATCGTGCGCAGGGAGGTCGTAAGGGTGCGTGCAAAGGGTTTTGGGTCGATACTTCCCAAAACTACAGTTATACTCTAGGGAACACTCCCGTGTTCCTCGGAGTAGAGAGTATCTCTACTCTTTTGATGTAAGCGTTGCGATTATCATCCCCCTCGCGCAATAAAAGAAAAGAAAAAGAACGGAGTACCGGCATTCCGAAAGGGGGATTTCAGAAGGTGTGGTGAAGAAAGTTGCTGGGAGACTGCGAAGACGGTGCGGGCTTAGGGAAATCTACGCGAATGACTGCAGACTGGCAGCAGAGCTGGGGATTGTGGATGAAGAGACCCAGAAGGAGATTGGGAGTGAACTGGGTGGACTGCGGAGAACTATACTTGTAGCGATCAAGCAACGGAAGAAGAACGAGAAGAACGAGGAAGGGATGGGCGCGAGCCGACCCATGGACCACTTGGGGCGTTCCTTCTTGCGAGCTTGTCTCGCGGGGAGGGCGGACCGGGAGGTCTATGTTACCCGCGGGCTTCGGCCCGATAACGGACTCGGCGTAAGCCGGGAAGTATCACACACACACACACGTCGTGATGAGGAGAATCCACGACAGCTTGGAGGAGGTACCGTGAGGGACCGTCACCCTATCGATGGCGATCACCGCCCAGCCGCCAAGAAGGAGCGGTCCAAGTCGCCTTCCAATCCATTTGCGGCACCTGCGGCACCACGCCCACTCGCCCCCACGGCGAATCCTTTCGCTCGGGGTGCACCCACGCCCGCACCTGCCCCTGTGCCTGTTGTTCATGCCCCTGCCCCTGCCCCTGCCCCTGCCCCTGCCCCTGCCCCTGCCCCTGCCCCTGCCCCTGCCCCTGCCCCTGCCCCTGCCCCTGCTGTCCCTGCTGTCCCTGCTGTCCCTGCTGTCCCTGCTGTCCCTGCTGTCCCTTCCCGTGCTGGTGTGTCTCTGTTGCCTGTGTCTGTGTCTGTGGCTCGCGCTGCCGCTTCGCCTGACCCTGCTACGGCCCCGCCTCGCAAGATTGGCCTCCGCCCCCGGTTGAAGTCTCGGCGTTGCACGTTCCCTTTGCTCCGCGTTCTGCCCGTTTCTGGCCATGGAGATCGCCACTGAGCATGACGAGCTCAGTAAGGACGATTCCAACTTTATTATGGATCACGCCGAGATCCAAAGTCGTGACGACCCTATGGTAGAGTATCTTCAAGATGAGTTGGGTCGGCATCTGTGGTCCCCCTCTTCAGCTCCATTGGACAAGCTCTCTCCTTGGATGCGTTTGGAGCTTATGAAGCTCTTCAGTTCATTGGTCGTCAATGAGCACCGTGCTCCACGCTATGAGATCATCGAACGCACGGTGCACATGCTGCTGGAGGACAATCCGAAGAAGCAGCCTGAAGCGATCAGCCAGTTTATTTTCCAACTTCTTGGGGCTTTATTGTTCCAGCAATCGAATGTGCGAACTTTCGACTGCCACGTGCCACAAGAATCATCGCGCGGCTCGTCTGTGGACAAACACCGCACACCGCCAGAACGAGTCCTCCTATCTGTTGGGGAGACTACATACCGTGGTCCAAAGCAACTTGGAGGTGGAGGTGGAACTCGCCACCCGATCATCGATGGCGATCGTCCAGCGGGGAAGAAGGAGAGAGCCCGTTCCCCTTCTTCGAGCAATCCATTTGCCTCTTCCGCTGCCCCAAGAGCACCTCTCACCTTGGCGAACCCATTCGCCAAGCCGGCACCTGTTCCGGCTCCGACTTCATCTCATGCTCCGGCTTTTGCGCCTGCGCCTGCACCTGCACCTGCACCTGCACCTGCACCTGCACCTGCACCTGCACCTGCACCTGCACCTGTTGCTGCCCCTGTTGTTGCTGCCCCTGTTGCTGCCCCTGTTGTTGCCCCTGTTGCTGCCTCTGTTGCTGCTGGTGTGTCCCCTTTGTCTGCTGTGCCTGCTGCGCCCGCTCGTGCTACCTCGACGCCCGACCATGCCGCTTCTGCCGTGCCTCCGAAGATTAGCCTCTCCGACCTCTCGCCTGTTGCCAACCGTGGGCCTTTGGGAAGGGAGCAACGTGTGTGGGGTGGTGGATTCAGGGCCCGTGCGCCTGTCCTACCGAGGTGGTAGGTCATGGTGGATGGGTTCCGCCCCCCCCTCAGGCTGGGTTCGGGAATATTTTTCGTTCTAACTGTTCTTGTCTTTTGCTTCCTTCGCCCCCTTTCATTGTTCCTCGTGTCCCGTGTCTCAGTGTTGGATCCTTTTGTCCCCCCCCCTTGCCCCGTTCTTTCTTTTGATGTTCCTTCTGTTTGCTGTCAAGTGTTTGAACGATTCTGTTTCCTGGCGACATTCCAGTCTCTCTCTTTCCCGCCATGCCGTCTGTGCGCCTACCCCTGAGGGGGTGTAGGTCGGCATGTTACCCGCCGGTTTCGACCGGATGAACGGATTTTCTTCTGTTTCAGTTTTCTGTGTTTTGCGCGCAGTTACTGGCAGTCGAAATAGTATCACAACAACAACAACAACTTGGCCTCCGCGATCTTTCTCCAGTTGCCAACCGTGGGATTTTGGGAGATGTGCATCGCGAGTGGGGGGGATGGATCGAGGGACCCAAACTATCATACCGCTCGATGCGGTGTTGGTCACTCTCTCCCCCGATGCTCTCCTGTGCTGCCTCCCCTCGGTGGGGTGCAGAGGGCATCTTACCCGCCAGCTTCGGCTGGGTTTCGGTTTTCTGGTTTCTGTTTCATTCGATTTTTTCGTTTGGTTTAGATCTCAGAATAGTATAGCACACACTTATGGTACTGGGAAGTGGGACGGCACCTGGCTCCTAACTGTAACGGAGGCAGAGAGGACAGCTATCTATGCGACCAAGGCGAGTGGACCTCCCTGCGCACGTACAATCGTGCGCAGGGAGGTCGTAAGGGTGCGTGCAAAGGGTTTTGGGTCGATACTTCCCAAAACTACAGTTATACTCTAGGGAACACTCCCGTGTTCCTCGGAGTAGAGAGTATCTCTACTCTTTTGATGTAAGCGTTGCGATTATCATCCCCCTCGCGCAATAAAAGAAAAGAAAAAGAACGGAGTACCGGCAGCGCGAAAGGGGGATTTCAGAAGGTGTGGTGAAGAAAGTTGCTGGGAGACTGCGAAGACGGTGCGGGCTTAGGGAAATCTACGCGAATGACTGCAGACTGGCAGCAGAGCTGGGGATTGTGGATGAAGAGACCCAGAAGGAGATTGGGAGTGAACTGGGTGGACTGCGGAGAACTATACTTGTAGCGATCAAGCAACGGAAGAAGAACGAGAAGAACGAGGAAGGGATGGACGAAGGGACGTAGTCCGAGTGTCGGCGGTGACCGCCCCTTGTGGGCGCGAGCCGACCCATGGACCACTTGGGGCGTTCCTTCTTGCGAGCTTGTCTCGCGGGGAGGGCGGACCGGGAGGTCTATGTTACCCGCGGGCTTCGGCCCGATAACGGACTCGGCGTAAGCCGGGAAGTATCACACACACACACACGTCGTGATGAGGAGAATCCACGACAGCTTGGAGGAGGTACCGTGAGGGACCGTCACCCTATCGATGGCGATCACCGCCCAGCCGCCAAGAAGGAGCGGTCCAAGTCGCCTTCCAATCCATTTGCGGCACCTGCGGCACCACGCCCACTCGCCCCCACGGCGAATCCTTTCGCTCGGGGTGCACCCACGCCCGCACCTGCCCCTGTGCCTGTTGTTCATGCCCCTGCCCCTGCCCCTGCCCCTGCCCCTGCCCCTGCCCCTGCCCCTGCCCCTGCCCCTGCTGTCCCTGCTGTCCCTGCTGTCCCTGCTGTCCCTGCTGTCCCTGCTGTCCCTTCCCGTGCTGGTGTGTCTCTGTTGCCTGTGTCTGTGTCTGTGGCTCGCGCTGCCGCTTCGCCTGACCCTGCTACGGCCCCGCCTCGCAAGATTGGCCTCCGCGATCTTTCTCCAGTTGCCAACCGTGGGATTTTGGGAGATGTGCATCGCGAGTGGGGGGGATGGATCGAGGGACCCAAACTATCATACCGCTCGATGCGGTGTTGGTGGATGGGGTCCAGACCCCCCTCGGGCTGGCGCAATGAGTACTTTTCGTTCTAACTGTCATCTTGGTTTCCTTTTTTCGCTTCCCTCGTCACTTTCTTCTGGTTTTCCCGTCCTTTCTTCGCCCCTTCGTCCCCATGTTTGAACGGTTGTGTCTCTGCGGTATTCCAGTCTCACTCTCTCCCCCGATGCTCTCCTGTGCTGCCTCCCCTCGGTGGGGTGCAGAGGGCATCTTACCCGCCAGCTTCGGCTGGGTTTCGGTTTTCTGGTTTCTGTTTCATTCGATTTTTTCGTTTGGTTTAGATCTCAGAATAGTATAGCACACACTTATGGTACTGGGAAGTGGGACGGCACCTGGCTCCTAACTGTAACGGAGGCAGAGAGGACAGCTATCTATGCGACCAAGGCGAGTGGACCTCCCTGCGCACGTACAATCGTGCGCAGGGAGGTCGTAAGGGTGCGTGCAAAGGGTTTTGGGTCGATACTTCCCAAAACTACAGTTATACTCTAGGGAACACTCCCGTGTTCCTCGGAGTAGAGAGTATCTCTACTCTTTTGATGTAAGCGTTGCGATTATCATCCCCCTCGCGCAATAAAAGAAAAGAAAAAGAACGGAGTACCGGCACAGATAGAGATGCCAACCCCGGTTCGCGATCGTTTTTCCCTCTGGCGAAACGCTTGTTTTCTCCCGTCCGAATGTCGAACTTTCCCATCTCTGGGTCTGTTCGCTTCGTACTATTCCCGCTGCACCTTTTGCATTGGGACGGACTTGGAGCGCGTTCGCCTCATTCATTACATCGCCTCCTTTTTCTGGTCTTTCTGCGCAGTTCTTCTGAACGTGCTGCGACTGCTATTGGGGGCTCTGAGGCTTTGCCTCTTTCGGTCCTGACGTCTGTGTCGACGTTGGTGACGTTCATTATTGCATTTCTTTTCAGTACTCCTGGTCCGGTTGCGGCTGTGCCAGTCTCGGCAAGGCCTTTACCGTTGCAGGGCATAAGTGATCGGCAGACGGGACGTGCGTTGGCCTCAACCGGGCAAGGTTGGGAGCCGGGCATCGATCGATTGTTTTTCATCCGGACTCATTCAGCGTGCTTTTGGTGCCCAAAACAAGCACAGACCAAAACAAAAGAACTTTGGAAGAAAGCGAGAATCGAGACACGCAGCATTCCGGGGTGGTGAAGAATGCCAATGCACGGAAGTGACCTGACCACTCTTATCGTCGATTTATAAAAGAATATCACAAAGTGATGTGAAAAAACATCTGGGATCGAATGGTCAACAATGAAGGACCCAGCATTTCGAAAACGGTCGAATGCAATGAGGCGAACGAAACCGCCTGACGTCGGATCGAATGAAAATCATAAAAATGAAAAGAGGATTGCAATAAAGCCAAGTGTGAAAGAGAGCTTCACATCAGGGAGGCCGGAAACGAGAACGCCGGCAAAGGAGAGCGAGTGGGACTTGCGGTGGGGTTCGGTCGGCTATCGCAACTTTGACAGACCAGAGTGGCGAGTTCGCAATTCAGCCCGGAATTGCACCAAAATGCATGAGATCACTAGCCAAAATGAGGAGAAGCTAATCGAATGATGTCCAATGCCGCTGGTCTCGGGGCGTCCAAAGATCATCTTCCGAGCATTTCAGGGAAGTCCTTGTGTCGGCACGCCTGGAAAGTGGCTCAGTCGATTTGGGTGTGCGTCAGGTCTGTGCCACGCACATTGCTTCCGCCCGGCAAATCGAAGTCTCCGCACCCCTTAATGTACCTAAGAATTGGAAAAACCCCATTTTGACGCCCTTCCGGTCTCCACCACCTCCCACCCGTCCACCGGAGGCCCAACCTGAATTGCGCAGTATAAAGAGGCCGAGTGGGGCTACACACAGGTATCTTGAGTTCCCTCCAAGGGGGGTCGGGGGGATGGTGACACCACACAGAACCATCGAGGGGGCATTTGGTCTGGAGACCAAATGGGTTAGGTCCGTTATAGGATGGGGGGATGCAGCCGTCGGGTCGACGGGGGCCGGGGGGCCGGGGGGGAGGAGGAGTGGTGTGCTGAACGCGAGGAGAGTTGGGTCTGCCACTCGGCAGGGTGTCGCGTTTCGAGTCGATCAACCATGTGACCCCCCGGGCGGCCACCTCCCCTTGATGCGAACCCCTCGATGGGGGCGATCCGGAGCGGGCCGCCTCTTTCAACCGTCGCACTCGTGAGCCCTCAGCCCCGAGACCCTGCCGGAGGATCAGTGGCAGATTGCACCCTTCACGAACCCGGACAGGGTCGTGACGATGGGGCAGGGGGTGCGAAAAAGTTGACAGGGGAGGCGAGTTCCGGGCCAGCCTGGGGGCGCGGGCAGGGTGGCCGGGCTTCCCCGGGCACCGAGGTGAGGGGAGCCTCTAGTGAACGCGCCGACTTGGGGGCATGGGGGCTGGGCGCATCGGGCCAGGAGGCGGGCCTAGTGATGACCGACACCCTCCGAACGACCCAGCAGCATGACACCGGGGCAAACTCCGAGGGACCCTACAGCGGGGGCCGGGAAGTCAATGGTTTTTTCTCGCAATAATGTAGCAAGGGTGCCTTCCCTCAATGCACCGAGGGTGTTTGGACTCCCCTGCGAAGCACCCGAGCCGCTTCGAGGTCAAAACCTGATATCGCCCATCGATGTCTTGTGTGGTCGCGGGTCGGACTCGATCACCGCGGATCAATTTCACCTTATGTCCGTTCGAGAAGACCACGAGGACGTCCGAACGCCAAGAGAAATTTCCTTTCCGGCCCCTTCGAACCGGCTGAATGGCGGGCGCAACCTTGTCAAAAATTTGAATTTTTCAAAACCTTAGGTACATTAAGGGGGCAATGCACAAGTGGGAGTGGCTACGCGATATCGGGACGGCCCCGATGATCTTGCGAAAACCAATCCCAAATGACCCCCGTTTATCCCCCGCACCTGAATACCAATTGACCCATAAAACCAACCCTGCTAGCCAGACCTCACCAAACTTTTCGCCATCTGAGCAAAAAAATCCCGTCCCAAATGACCCCCTTTTCTCTGAAGGAATAGAATCTCCCGCAAGTGAATATTGAAGGGCACCGCGGGCCGTGGGTCGAAACTTCCTCTCCAGTGAACGACCCAACAAACGGGAAAATACCAGCCGAAACGGAGAGAGGGACTAGAACCTTTGTAAAAGCGATCCTGGCATATTTGAATGCGGGTGACTCACGTGCTTGCTTACAAAAGATTTTTTCTTTAGAAAAACCGCAGTGCATCAATTAGAGGATAGTGACGGAACCACATCGTGCGATATTTTCTCCCATTCTCGCCGTGAAACCTGCATGAACGCAAACTCGCATTCTCGTGTTGCAAAGTTCCCTCCGAATCCTCCGTTTGCTTTACCTCAAGTTGTGGTCTTCTTTCTTTGGTTTCCTCAACCACAACACATTCCGATTAAGCTCATCGGCATCACGCTCAGCTGCGTGGTCAGTGGCTCAAACGATCTGTGTAATTTAGTTTCTTTGTCTTGTTTTCACAGCACACGACACGAAAAACAAAGTGGATACCTCACTCGTCTGTCTTTGGGCAGTTTTCACGGGAGAAAAAACAACAATGAGAACCAGGGGGTAATATTGCTTCGGCCGGCGGTTCAGGTGGGAGGTGCTCTTGGGTGTGCTTTGGGTGTGCCCATTCGGCAGCACCCCTAATGGCCATCCATTTGAGATAGTTGGGAGATGGCTGCGTTTTTTGGGTGAGACTTCCGGAACCCTATCATCGTCCCGGATTCTCGTGGCCGGACCCAAGTCGGAATGAGGTCCTGTAGTCACTCTCAAGGGACGTTGGCAATGGCTGAATCTCTTGGTGGGGCAAACCAGGGGGAAACAACCCTATTCCCACAACACCACCCTCCTTAGGGACGGGTTTCACGCAAGGATGCGGCTGGAAGAGGGTTGGTAGGTAGGGAGTTCCGAAGGTTCCTCCCCCCCTTGGAAGGAAGGAAGAGGGCCAACGAAAAACCCACACGGATTAGCGACGATGGCGACGGCGGCGCTTGCCGTGGGTTCCACCCGTAGAGTCCACAGGGGCGACTGGGACAGGGGCGGGCGAAGAGGCAGACGGAGACATGGGCGGAGATGGGCGGAGACGTGGGCGGAGGTGGAGGAAGGGACGAGTCAGACGGGGGCGCGGAGGCGGGGCAGGGGCAGGGGCAGGGGCAGGGGCAGGGGCAGGGGGGCAGGGGCAGGGCAGGGGCAGGGGCAGGGGCAGGGGCAGGGGCAGGGGGCAGGGGCAGGGGCAGGGGCAGGGCAGGGGACGGAGCAGGGAGTCCGTGAGACCGCGGGGTCTATCACGATGGCATCTGACGGGCACAGAGAAGAAATGACATGCATGTGCACGACGGTCGGGGCAGCCTCCAAAGGAGAGAAACGGAGCGGCAGCTCCAGGGTCTCTGTCCGCCGGCTGTCACGATGGGAACGGCTTCCGGAGGGGCCGAGGGAACGAGGCCGAGATGCGTTGCCAGGGCTTGGCTGATGGCGTTGGCTTGGGCACCGCTGTCCAGGATGGCATGGACAGGGCGCCCGTCCGGGAGGACCGCGGTGGTGCGGAAGTTCCTGTCAAGGGTACCGCAAGGCGGGTAGGGGGGGTCCGGGGCTGGGTTGGCGACCAAGACACGGAGGAAGTGCTTGGGGTCGCCCTTGGCGGCGAGCCTGGCACTCCGTCGGACTGGGGGATCAGCCGGGGAAGCGCTGAAGGGCTGGACCACTGGTGGTGGCTGGGGCTGGGTTGGTGGGAGGGGAGGGTGCGGGGGGGTCCGAGGCCGCACGGGGGCAGTCCCTCTCCTGATGGCCGGGCTGCCGGCACCTCACGCAAATGCCGAGGGCACGCAGGCGGGCCTTCTCCTCAAACGTCAGCTTGGGAAGCGACGGAAAGAACGGGCGTGAGGAGGGGACGGCGGCGATTGTCTCATCGTCACCGGAGGAGGACATGGAGGCTGAATCGGCCGGGTCCGAGGCAGGAGGGGCGGCCGGGTCCGAGGCAGGAGGGGCGACGGGCTGGGGGGCTTGTTGGCGGGGGCGAGGCGGGGTGCTGGTCGGGAGCTGAAGGCCCGAGGAGACGAGCGTCTCCTTCGCCTCGTGTAGGCGCTTGGCGAGCGCCAGGGAGCAGTCGAAGCAAGCCTTGAGTGCCTGCTCTTCCGGGTCCTCAGCGGTGTCGGTGTCGGTGTCGGTGTCGGTGTCGGTGGCGGTGGCAGCCGGGGCGCGAAGCTCGCTGGCTCCCTGTCCTGCCTCCGGGAGGCGGTCCTGCCTGCCCACCTTTACCTGTAGCCGCCGCTGCCGCACTGTGCAGGCCGGGGGACCCTCATTTCCGGTCACCTGACCCATGGTTTGCGCCTGCCCCATGGTTCGAGCCACCCCCGCCGTCGCCACCATCACCCCCTCCGCCGTCGCCACCACCTGCAGCGCGCACCCGTCGCGTTGTTCTTGACGATGACTCGACACCGCCACCGCCGCCGCCGCCGCCACCGCCACCGCGCCGCAGCCGTCGCAGGATCGACGACGACACTGACGACACTGACGACGCTGAAGACGATGACGACGCGGACGACGAAACCGACGCTGAGGCCGCCCCCGAGCTCCCGCTCATTGAAGGTCTGGGCCACTCGCGCGGCCACCACCCAAAACAACACAAAAAAACAAAACTGACCAAGCACATTTTCCGGGGGTATGGTTGGGGGAGGGCAGGCGTCGAATGCCTGCCCCCCAACCCCGAACTCCGCTGGCTGGCCACTCTGCCCACCCATGTCAGGCTTCAAACTGAGAAATTGCACCCACAAACGGAAGGCACCGGACCACCCGAGAAGGAGTTCTGGCTCCGAAAACGACGGCGGGCGGCCATCGTGGGAAGCCCCCACCTCAGCGAGGAGAGAGACCCCGAGACCTACTACCGGAGCCTCCTCTTGCTTCACCTGCCGTGGCGGGACGAGGCCGCCATTGTCCCTCCCGGATCGACTGCCAAACAGGTCTTCCTTCAACGGAGAGCCGAAATGGTAACCCTTGGAGGCCAACCGGAATGCGTCACCGAGCTCACGCTGGCTCTCCGCCGTGCCGCCACGGCCGACCTTATCCAACACGCCGCCACCGACACGGCCACCGCCCCTGGCGGCTCACCGTTGCAGCCGATGCCCGGTTTTGCGGGACCCGACCTCTCTCCCCTGGAGCAGCAGCACACGCCCCCGACCGCCGGGCGGTCCGTTGCAAGGGGCAGAAGTACTTGTGGGGCCGTCCCAAAACCCACCAAGGAGGACCAGCCTTCCACCCTGGACTACCTCAAGAAGTGTGAGCAGCCGTCGGCAAGGCCCTCCACAGCGGTAGCGACGGCTGATTTCGTTCGAGCCTTGGCCGATCAGAACCCCCCGAACCCTACGGGACTGCTGTCAGGACACCATCATGTGGAGTTTGGCAGTATCTTCAGGTTACACCGAACTTGAAAGATTAAATAATTAGTTTCAAGATAAATTATTTCGCAAGAAAAGTTAGTCTTACTCTCCCTGGCGTACCTGCCTTACTCCCGCATTTTTTCGGCGGTAGAAAAGACAAGCATCCAAGATTAGACTCCCATCGAGGGACCCCCCAAGGGGGGCCAGAGATAGACGATCCCTCAGCCATATAGTCCGGAAAAGAGGTGATTAGAAAAACCGGACGGCCTTCACTCACATTCGATCTCTGACCCCTTCGCTCCGGGGCCTCCCTCAACCGCGCTGCGTCCGCGGCCGCCAGGGGTGGGAGGTGGGATTCTGGTGTCCTGACAGCAGTCCCGTAGGGTTCGGGGGGTTCTGATAAGTCCGTCGTATCCTCGGACTTCCTGAACCCCCTCTCACCGGTTACGGTCCTGCTGTCAGGACACCATCATGTGGAGATTTCAAAGATTCGTCGGGCCGTGTCCACACCCGCAGAAGGGCGCGGACGTACCTCCCGACCTGACCCCGTAACGACGCTGCCCATCAGGCGAGCGACTTGTCGAAAAGGGCAGAGAAAACCCCAGCAGCAACGATCGGCCTGCTCATGGAGCAAGCGGTTGTATCCCAAGGCACATCCCAATAGTCAACGAGTCGGGATGGCCAAAGCCCATTCAAAGGGCGAAACACAATTCTATTCCACGGGAAAAAACGAGGGAGCTATCCACTCGTCAAAACGCTAAACCCCATCGGCCAACGGCCACGCGGGTCGCGCCCTGAAAAACACATCCATGTTCTGACCGGAAGGTCAACGAGCCCCGGAGCATCAGCCGATGAAGGGTGGAAACGCATCCGACCCGACAAGAGAAGGGGGAAAACTCTGCGACTGAACAGCGTCAGCCAGCCGTGTCGTCCCACAAAACGTCCGGAGGCCCCGGATGATACCGTGGCTGACCGCCACGAAACGTGCCGCTCCCGGGGCAGCTGCAAGGGGCAGGCCCCAGAGCGAAGAGCGACCACCACCGGTGGGATCAACAGGTCCGCTGGCGGACCAGCCAGGGGCACCCAACAAATCCGAAGCCCGGCCAAGCCGCCGCAACGCACTCGGCCAGACACTGCGCAAGGTACCCGCACCAGATGGGAAAAAAGGGGGGCAGTGCCCCCGACCATCGCGGGGAACCCATAGCTGGGCCCGAGCCAACAGCAGCCCCTCTCACACTGGAGAAGGGAAGCGACAATGTCCGCATGATGATCCCAAATATGCGGAGGAACGCGCGCCGGTCCCGAGACCCGCAGCCCAAGAGAGCCGCCCAGGAGAAGGACAGACACTATCTCCCACGATGGGCCACAGAGGAGCCGGACGAACCCGGTTGCCTCAAGGGAAACAGGCGGAGTAGCGCAGCAAGGCCGACTTGAAGCCAGCTGCAACGCACACCCGCAAAGACGGATTGAAAAAACCCGTCGCGCGACGCGGCATCGCGCGTCACCTGCGGAAAGCGCTCTGCGTTCCGCACCAAGCTCATCGCGTCCAGCAAACAGCACAGGTCACCGACTGCAGAGCACCGCACAAGGCGTAGAGCTCAAGGTAGACGAGAGTGCCAGGCGCGGCGCACCGCATGATCGCGCAAGGCGAACCGCATGATCGCGCAAGGCGAACCGCATCATCGCGCAAGGCGAACCGCATCATCGCGCAAGGCGAACCGCATCATCGCGCAGCGGAAATCATCACAGCGGACGTCATCACAGCGGACGTCATCACAGCGGACCGCGCCAACGCGGACGGCGTCACAACGGCATGCGTACCGCGTAGCGTCCAGCGCGCACCAGGAACAGAACCACGCGAGCGCCACGCGCAGCTCCGACGCCGAAAGGGGGTAGTACCACGGAAGGGAAACTGCGAACCCCCTTTGAGGGAGTTCACCCGCTTGCATCAGTGACCGACAGCAGATTTGGACCCATCCCCACAGGGGGTGGCCCTGTATGCCAAAAGCAAGCCCTGGCATTCTGCCAGAGGCACCGGGCATCAGGCAACGAGCCAGCTCGCGGCAGCGCGCACCAGAGAGGCGCAGACTCAACCGACAAGGCAAAGCCAGAGACAAGTCTCCCTCTTCAGCGAACCGCCATGGGCCATGGGCGAACCAGGCGCAAGGTCCCTCCATCAAACACAGTAATGGAGATCTCAAGAAAAGAGGCAACAGTGCCCGCCCAGCGGTCCGCACCGCGGAACGGATGAAAGTTCACCCACCGAAGTCCGATAGAGATGGCAGTCAACCCCATCTTGGTCCGGACAGGACAACAAGAGGCACTGCCTCCGCCCCAAGGGCGCTCTCCAGCCCCAGTCGACCCCCGTCGAACCGACACCCAAAGGAGGGGCGGCCCAACAAGGGTTGCCCGCCCAGTGTCGGGCAAAGTCCACAGGACGTCGTGCCCTGGTCAGCCGTGTGAACGGCGTGAACACCCGGTCGGCCGCCAGCAACGTGGCAAAGAGGGGGGAAAA
Source organism: Paratrimastix pyriformis (assembly GCA_027972325.1). NCBI lineage: Eukaryota > Preaxostyla > Paratrimastigidae > Paratrimastix > Paratrimastix pyriformis. Next base: position 47,113 of record JAPMOS010000118.1, read on the forward strand.
CCACCCCGCGCGGAAACCACACCCCACATACGTGGGGCTGAGTCAACACTGGTCTCGCGGAACAACACGAGGCCAAGCCGGCAAGACCTCCAAGGCGGCTTGGGGGCAAGACCCCCAAGTCGGGCGGGGGACAGATCCGCAAAGCGGGAGGGGGCTAGACCCCAAATCGGGTGGGGGCAAGGCCCCCCACCCCCACGATCAGTCGGCTCGCGACGCGAGCCCGAGACCCAACTAGGTCGAGGAGACAAAGAGAGATGAGCGCGGAACCGGTCACGACCGACCAGCATGAGCATTGCATGCGCTCTTTCGCGCAAAAAGCATAAACCGCTCCGCTCGCCTGAGGCACGAAAGAAGCCACCCAAAGAAAACGGGGGGGGCGCCGAGCAAGCCTCAGCGGTATCAGAGGGGCAAGGCCCCATCATCTGCGGAGAAACCGGCATGATGTCCAGAAAACAGAAGAACGGAAAGCAACCAACCCTTCTGCATCAAAAAAGGCCGGGCCGAAACCAAATCGGGCCACCCAGAGAACCAGCTCCAAAAACTGGTGCCAATGCCGCGAAGGGAATGAGATCCCCTTGGCCCACTAAGGGTGCGCAAAGAGGGAACAATTCGCACCAACTCGCCGGCTTTCTGGGAATGAGCCGCGAAAGGAATGGCAAACAGAAAAGGTCCAAGAGAAAGGAACGGACTGCGTCCCAACACTGCCTTCATCCCTCTTTCTTCCGGGACGGACCAGGAATCTGACACCGGTGGGTCCACCGCACTGGCAGTCCCGGGTCTTACACGTGAGCGGGGAGCTCGCGATGGTAGCAGCGGCGAGACAGCGGTGGGGGGAGAGGCTTCCCCGGCTCGACCTGAGCCTGCTGTCGCAGTGGCAGGACTGAACGAAGCCGCACAAGACCTCATTGCGCGGTCGCTGGAGCCCAAGACGCGCAAGGGCTATCAGACGGCGGTGTCTCAGTTCGCCGAATTCCTGGGCAAGTCCGAGGCGGACTGTTTACAGGCCTCGCCCACTGATCTGGCCAACTTTTTGGCAGAGTGGGGAAAGTCCAAAGGTTGGGCACCAAGCACGGCTATGAAGAAACGATCAGCCATCACCAGATTCTTTCTTATGCATGGCAGACCGGACCCAGGCTCCTCAGCCACCGTCCGGGCCGTTCTCACAGGCATGGAGAAGGCAAAACCGGCGCGAGAGAAGAAAGGGACCTTCGAGATCGATGTCCTTTGGAGGCATCTGGAGGGCCTCGGCGAGAATGGGTCACTTGATCATCGCGACCTACTGGGAAAAGTGGTTTTGTTGGGTGAAGCCCTCGGGTTGCGAGCTGCTGACCTGAACACGGCCTCTAAAGCAGAATGCAGGTTCGATGATGGCACCCACCTCTGTGAACTCAGAGTGCTGCCGAAGGAAAGGAAGAAGAAAGAGTGGGTCAGGCAGAAGATGGGCGGAAACGTTTCGAACCAGCGTCTTTGCTTTCACTGCGCAATTGCGGAATTGAATTCGCGCCGCCCCAAGCGCTGCACGAGCTCTCTCCTCTGGAAGCTCAAAAACGGCGAGAAATGCTCAACCGATTGGTTGCTTTCTTGTGGCAAGCGGCTGATGCTGGCCGCCGGGTTGAAGAAGGAGTGGGGTCCACACTCCGTCAGGGCCGCTGCGGCCTCGAAGGCAGCATCCACTGGTTTGGACGGGCTGGCTGTGTCTGCGCAGTTTCGTTGGTCGCGCAAGGCGACAACCCTCACCAGTCATTACCTTCATCAGTCGACAGGCACGGCAGTAGCCTTGGCAAAAGCTGTCCTGGGTGCGGAGGAGGCAGGGCCTCATCTCCAAGAATAGCTATCATCACAGGTCGGCACCTTTCAATTGTTCACTGGAGCACCAGTCCCATCTCCTCGACAGTAGGATCCCTTCTTCCTAATACTTACAGGAAGATGAGGGTCCTACGGAGAGGGGAGTGGTGCTCCGGAACCCACCCACCCTCCGCTATCTCATTGCATTGGCCGACCTGTGTTCAGTTGGGACCAAGATCCGCCGCCCTATGAGGGCTTACTGGCGTTGAGTGTTCTGGCGGGGCTATGAGCTCCGCGGCAAGGTTTGGGTCCACTCACTCACCTCATCACATGCATTTCGACCTTCTCTCTCTTTTCCCTTCCTCCCTTTCCGTGTCCTTCTTGGCTCTGTTGGCCGGGGTTGTTTGGGCTTTCCCTGTGGACCCGGGCGCCTTCTTCGTCTTGCGGGCTGCAGACAAGATTGCCGGGAACAAGGCAGCTGCCTCGCTGCTGAAGGCAGCGAAGCTGGAGAGTCCGATGACTGGCCGCAAGCACGCGAGGAACTTCTTCCGTGGTTCTCGCTTCGCCGCCGCAGCGGCCCCGACCGGCGCAGCGGCCCATCCTGCGGCTGCACCCTTCCAACGCTTCCGTGGCCCGCCACGCCGGCCGTACGTTGCGCGTGCTGCTGCCCAGGGCGCTCCGGCGGCTCCCGCACCGACCCAGCGGCGTCATTTCGCGCCCAAGCGTTGAGCGGCCTGCTCTTCCTTCCCGCCTCTGAGCGCCTCTGGGGCTTTGCTTTCCTCTCTTGCGCGGGGCGTCTTTCCTCTCTCTCTCTCTCTCTCTCTTTACACCTCGGGGTGTGAACCCTGATTTCCTTTTGTTGTTTATTCTTTGGCCTACCTCTTCCCCGCCCGCCGCCCTCATTTCTCTGGGGTGCGACTCGAACCGGGGTGTGTATGGCTATTTTTGGTTTTCATTATTTCTTTCGTTGTCGGGGGAACACGAAGACGTTCACTGGAGTACCAGTCCCCTCTCCGTAGGACCCTCATCTCCTGCCCGTGCATCTTCACCCACTTCCCTGCATCATCCAACAGCGGCTCCCGCGTCGTCCACAATTTCTGCAGCAGCGCGATCTCCTCCCTCAGCACCACTCCACACCCCTGCTCGTCCGCCATTCTCCCCAGAATTTGTGTCATCACCATCATATCGTGGACATCAATCGGGTCCTTCAGCCCCATACCCCCTTCCTCCTCCGGAAAGAACAGCACCTCTGCCGGGTCGCATTTCCCGATACAACCTCCGATTTCCCTGAACACCCTCGCATATCTTTGCTTCAGTGTTTCCAAGTCCCTTGTCGGCATTGGGCACTGCCTCGCCGTGTACTGTAGGCAAGTCGAGACACACTCATTAATCATCTGCACCATCATCCTCGGAGGGACCTTCTTGTCCATAAGCCTGTGCAGTCGCCCACACATTTTCTGGATCACTTTCTCCGTGTTGACCTTCATATTCATCTCCTCATCTATCCATATCCCAAGATACCGAATTGCCCCACCCTTTTGCTGTACTCTGATCTTCCGACCCTCTCCCAGATCCAAATCCGTCTTCCCCTTCACCCCGCCACACAGGTAATCACACTTGCTCCACGACAGCTCCATACCAGCCTCTTCCACTTTCCGCCTTACCGTGTTCACCAAACGGACCATCTGTTCCCTTGTTCTCGTCACCAACATTGTCTCAGAGTTGGATCCCTTTGTCCCCCTACTGGCCCCCCGTTCTTTCTTTTGATGTTCCTTTTGATTGCTCAAGTGTTTGAACGATTCTGTTTCCCGGCGATATTCCAGTCTCTCTCCTTCCCGCCATGCCGTCTGTACGCCTACCCCTGAAGGGGTTTAGGTCGGCATGTTACCCGCCGGTTTCGACCGGATTCACGGATTTTCCTCTGTTTCAGTTTTCTGTGTTTTGCGCGCAGTTACTGGCAGTCGAAATAGTATGACACACACACACACACCTTTACCTTCCTCCCACTATCCAGAATATATCCCCCCTCCTGTCGTCTCACCTCCGCCAAGACTCCCTCCATGAAGGAGATGAACACTAGGCAAGACAGCGGGTCCCCCTGACTAATTCCCCTCTCAATGTCGTAGCTATCCGTCAACCCATACCCCGTGATCACACGCGCCTTTCTCCCCTCATACAAGCTGTCCACATACCCAACAAATCCCTCTTCCACTCCCATCCTTCTCAACCCCCTTCTGAGCGCCTCCATGTCCACTGTATCATAGGCCTTTTTTATATCTAGCGCACACATGTGGAACTCCTTACCTCCCATAATCTTCGAGTCCGTCAACACCCCCAAAATCTCGGCAATCGGTGTCTCAATCCTCCGATCCCTCAAGAAACCAAACTGCTCCGCCCCGAAGACCCTCTTTCAACGCACCAGTCTTGAAATCTCGATGCAATCACTACCTGCAATCCTTTTAGAAAGACCTGAATAAAAGTTATAGGCCTTCTTCCCGCCGGATCCCCCGGATGCTCCGTCTGCGATTTGGTTGCCATATAGACCGAGCTGAGTTTCAACTCCTTAGGAACCTCACACTTCTCCAACATCTCATTGTATCGCCTCCCCAACCACTCCTTAATTTCGTCCTGACAAGCATGGACCATCTCCGCCGTCACTCCATCCGGGCCAGCCGCTTTCCCGTCCGGCAAAGCCCCCAGTATCGTCTGGATATCATGCATCGACAGAGGGGCCATAATTACCCTTTCACCCACGCCTCCCTTCGCCTCCTTCTGTCTCTGCCCCCCATCCCCCAACGGCAGTTTCCTTCTTGCAAGCTCCGCCATGAAACCCCACCATCCCCTCTTAACCTCCGCCGGGTCCGACACCACCCTGTCCACCTTCCCCTCCGCATTACGAGTCGCATATGATGTAATTGGCGCCGCACCATCCGTCATGATACCCTTGTCAATACGCCTGCGCTTTCCCTCCAACGCCCTATCTCTCTTACAGTAATGCACCGACCTCATCTTCGCCAACTGTCTCAACATCTCCTTCCGCTTACTCAAGTCCTCCTCCGCCAGCGCTCTCCTCCTCAATTTCTTCATTCTGAAAGGCTCGTAATCCCGATCCGTATTCATCATATCTCTATAGCCGAAAACGCAGCCCGCTGTCACTCGAAGAAACTCACTCATCTGTTCAAATGATGGCTCCTCCCCCTTCACCGCTGCCTCTCGCAGCATTTGCGCAACCTTCCCGCGGTACTTTTCCATTTTCCCGACCATAGCTTCATACTCCTCCTTTTTCTTGTCCCGCAACAGTGCCTCCACCTCAGTCCGGGAGGGGCAGATAGCCACCTTCCTCCGAGCCATTTTCACCGCAGAGGGCGCCATGTTCCGGAGATCCGTTACAATCATGTGGTGATCCGTAACCGCCTGCCACTGAATCTCATCGTTCCGCCAAACAAACAAATTATCCAGCACCCTCCCCATCGTCCCCTGCGTCGACAGGCACAAATCCAACCGGGCCCTCCCCTTCCCTTCATGTCCTTCTTCTTTCGCCACCACCCCACCCATCGGCTCCGGATAAAAGTTATCTCCCCCGCCTTCCCCACCATCTTTGCCACATCATACAATCCCAGTTTCTCTTGCTCCCCTCCTTCCTTAGCCCATCCGTTCGCATCTGTGTACACCACGACTCCTCTCCCGTCCGACGCCCCACCCGCCACACACTCCTCCAACCGCTCCAGGATCACACTCCTTACCCTCACATTAGCCTCTCCGTCCCCAGTAGGAAAATACATGTTGATGAGTCTCATCTGATTCTTCCCCTCCGTCCAGTCCATAAACATGAGATAACCAGGAATCACCTCCGTAATCTTTCGCACTGCCACTTGCAATGTTTTTCTATACCCAATCATCACCCCCCCTCTCGGGTGCCGCTTAACAGACTCCTCCGCCACAGAGCTCCTCCAGCACCACCCCTTCATCCATTTTTCCTGCAAAAACTCCTTGTTGTCCCTCGTTCCTTTCGTCTCCTGCAAGAGCGCTATGTCCGTTCGACCCACCTTCAGCAAATCTTCTACATTTTTCTTTTTCCATTCCGAGCCCAGCCCCCGCACATTCCATCCGACCACCCTCACCCGATCCTCCTCTTTCCCCGGCAGCCCCGCCCTCAAGTTAGCCTCCTTTTTTCCGCAGCACCACTTTTCCACCCCACAAAATTCTTCCGCCTCCGCCTTCTCATCATACACACGCTCGATATCCAGCATCTTCGCTTTTTGCCTCTTCTTCCTCTGCGCATCCCTTTTTCCCTTCCTTCTCCGCGCCTTCACCCCCTTCCCTTCCCCCGCAGGTACCCTGACTTCCGGGTAACTATCCCCCACTGCGGCTAGGGTTCCCACTCCTACCCCCGTGCACTGCTCCGCCCCGGCCCATCCCCGCTCCCCAGCCTTCCCACCTCCCATCTGCATCTTCTCACCTCCGAACGCCGGTCCCAGGGCCGACTTCCTCATCCTCGACGCCTTTTCCTGCCCCTCCACATATAGGAACACATCTCCATGACTTGCTTCCTCTTCCCCAACTTCTCCAACCCTGCTGTCATTAAACCTCCACCATCGGTCTCCAATCTTTTTGACCGCCACCCAGTGTCGCCCACCCCCCCTTCTCCCACAAACCTCCGCCACCGCCACCAAGTGATACACCTTACCGCCCACTTCCACCAGATCCGGCTGGACCCTCCATTGCCTCTTATCAGTCATCCCTTCCCTACTCCGCGTCACTTGGACGATCATAACACCCTCTGTTCCCACCACCCGCTCCTCCCTCGCATGCCAACGATCCTCCCCACACCCAGGGCACCTTTTCCGTATCCTTTGATTTGAGAGGGTCACCCTTCCCACAGCGTCACTCATTTTCTCAAGATCATGCTCCAGTCTCACCGTAAGATCGCTTCTCTCTCTCTCTGTTCCGCTGCTCATAAGCTCACACTCCTGACATGTGTCCTCCACTTCCACAGTTACCTTTGCCGATATCCCAGACCTCCGTAATAACTCAACGAGGGCCTCCTCCGCTTCCCCATCCTGCCCTTCGTCCAAACCCCTCGTCCCCTCCCTCCACACCCCTTCTTCCCACTCCAGGGTCCCATGACCTCCCCGCAATATCTCATAAATCTCCCCCACCCCCCCAACCGCCTCAACCACCTGGAGGGCCGTGCTGATCCAGCACCGGTGGCCAGTGACATTAACTACACCTCTATACATTTCGCAGCCATTACCATCCTCCAGGTCTCCATCACCCTCCCCCACTCCATTTCCACCTCCATAACAATCCTGCTCCCCACCATAGCAATCCTGCTCCCCACCTCCTTCAATCATTTCACAGATGTCCTCGTTATTCAAAGGAGACTCAACCAGTCCAACCTGTTTTTTCAACCAATCAAACAAGTCAATGACACCCCGACCCCTTTTCCACCCCTCTTTCATCCCCACCCATCTCTTTAACCTGTCAACGATAAATTTCCAATTGGCCTGGCATGCGAGCCCTTCCAAGTCCCCCCAAGCTGACATTATCACTTGCATCCATAATATCTTAGCTTGTCTCCCTTTCCAAACCTCTCTGTCCCAGGGAGACTGCCGCAACTCGAAGGAGTCTACGAGGCAAACGGCAACAAGGGCAATATTCACACAGACCGTAAGCATAAAGGAAGCCAGCCCCAGCCACCTGAGCCGGAGCAGTATGCCACCCATGCCGCCAACCTGTAGCGCGTTCCCATCGCCGCGGTCCTCCATCCCATCATTCGAGGTTGTCCCCTTTGGGGTTTTCCTCCACTACGGTGAGGTTTGCCTGCCACATTTTAGCCAGGTTGTCTCTACCCTCTCTCTGGCCACCCCAGGGGTAACGATCCCTAGGGCATCCCGCCGACGTGGCTCAGCGGCCCCCTCCTCTCTAGCCTCCGCAGGAACCGCTGCGGAGGTTAAGGGGGTCCTGGTTTGACCGTTGACCCCTTGACCGGCCCTAGCGCCACCACCAGTCCTAACGAGATCATCGATCTCAGAAAATAAGTACCCAGTAAGAGAGTAATACTTACGCAGACCTTGTCGTAACACTCTTCCATTGGAATCTCCAGACATCATCCAAAGTTGCCTCCATCCAGCACACGCGGATGCAGGCATTGGGACCATTCCGGTTTGACCGGCCACAATCCCAGACAGGCAGGCCCTGTAGTAGACAATGGCAAACTAATAGGCCGGGGTCACATAGTCGACCGGAGCTCCCATCTGCTCCGACCAGTATTGGAATTGGATGACTGAAAAGAAGGGTACACGCAGACCACCTCCACTCCAGGAAGCCTCAAAACAATAACCAGGCTGCCCTTGACCGGCCATAGCAAATTCAGCGGCAACATTCCTAAAAGTTTCTGAGAATGACAAAAAAGAATACCGGAAAGACAGACTCCCTCCCAAAGAACGTGCCGCGTCAGCAACATCCCAGAGAAGGATCTTCCATCTGACCAGACGGTCAGACAGGCATCACAGAGGGCCAGATGCCTGAAATTCTAAAGATGAGCCGCCTCCCGTCCCAACAACCAACAAACCGGTCGTTATTTCCAGCACCAAACAGGGCCCACCTCCGAGGCAAAGCACTCTGTCCAGCCGGGAGACTATGATCAAAGTTGGATTAGAAACTCTCCATCCATCTTCCTCCATCCACAGACCAACAAGACATCGGCTAGACATACCACACCAACCTGAGGGCAGCCGCCACCCAATGCAGCCACCACACCAAGCCGGCACACCATCCAACCACAGTTGGAAAGTAGGGGCGCTCAGCCCACCAGAAAGCGCGGGAGAAAACAGCCATCCCAACCCCCGCCAACCCTCCTGATCCCATCTCTCTCCCGTCCACCACCGGCCCCATCGCTCCTTCCAGAGGTCTTCCCCATCTCCGTACCAGCATTCCCAGTTCTCATTACCAGTCTTTATCCAACCCAGACAGCCACGCTTCTCGCCCCTCTCTTTTTGATCAACTACATTTACCCCTTTATTAATTCCCCACCCAATTCCCGTTCCCCTCCTTCTTGTCTGTGTCATCTCCACCCACTCCAATTTTACCTTCCACCTCTCTCCCCCAATTCCACCAACTGTTCCACCCCTCAGTTGCATAATGATTCCCCTCCTCATTCCAACCAGGCCCCCACCCCCTTCTTTCCCTTTTCCCATATCTCCTCGCCCCCTTTCCCCTCGTTTTTCGGTATTCTCGAATACATCGTGCCACCCAACCGTACTCGCAATTGCACGATCCACCTCTCCAATTGCGCCCACCCCTTCCATTATTCTCCACCCAGTCCCCTTTTCGCACCCTTCACCAGCTCCCTTCCACTCGTTTTCAGACAGTACCAACACAGAAGGACAGGGAGAAATAGGGGGGGGGCCGATGATCACAGCAGCTGCCCACCCCCACGTGCCCGTCCACAACCCGCCCGGATACTTCACTCACAGCCCGCCCGTATCCGCAACAACAACAGCCCCCACTTCTTGCCCCCTCCGCGCCATAGCCCGGGCCCTGGGGACCTCGTCGGTCGGGATGCGGAGGACGAAGCCTCCGTCCCACCGCCCCGAATCCAAATCGCGATCTTTCAATTTGATTTGGTCCGGGGCGGTGAGACCGCTCGTCGCAAACCACCGCATCACGTCGGCCACCGATCTGCAACCGGCCGGCCTCAGTACAATGACCGTCTTGCCAGGCACATTCTCGAACTGCTCCGACCGCTCCCCGGCAAAAATCGGCCGGCGACCCGCCACGACCGATGGCCACACTGGCGGGCCCCTCACCACGCATAGCACTCGGAACACCTTCATCATAGGGTCTTGCACCTACCAAGAGATGATCATTCCCAACCCCCACCTGACAGACCTTGCCATGAACTTGTTTCCCAGTCACAAAACAGCCGTGATTGGCTTCCCTAATCGCTTTCAGGAGCAACTCCAGGGAGAAGTCCCCAACAATCGTAGTGGCTGAGCGCGACTCAGGTAATTCCTCCATTCGGTGGTCCAGGATGTCCAATCCCTTCACCCCACAAAACTTGTCCAATAGCTCTAAATCGTCTTCATAGATGAGCACCTCAAAGGAGGGGTAGGAGCCCTCGCGAGGAATCATCGAGACTCTTCTTCTTCCCAAACCCCCAGGAAAATAGACATCACGTCAGGCAACGCAAAAAGCGGCACTGACCACAAATAGAAAGAAATTCCATGTCAGATGACACGAATAGTGGAACCCGCCCTTGCGTAAGCACGCCAAAGGGGCCGGGCACCACTCCGAAGGTGTGGTCAGGCCCAGACGCATCCCAAAGAAAGAATGTAGACAGAAAGACGAGAGAGACAAAACAAAAGAGGCTTTCAAAGATTGATCAAACATCGGCACAATCAAATTCAACTTCTCCTCCCCATGAGCCGCCGAAGCTCACCCCGGTAAGCATGTGTCTGCGGAGGGAAAGAGGAGGGTGGAGAAACCTCCGGCTTACCAGGTCACGCAAAAAATCAGGAAAAAATACAGAGGGGGCGAAGCCTCAGAAAAAGACCCCCGGGGGACGAAGCGCCTTCCATTCACTTCTTCCCCCCCTCCGCAGCAGACTCCTCAGCGGAGCTCTTGCCACGGGCAGAAGAGGCGGCCGAAAAGAACTTCCGGCCGCCACGGCCACGGCCACGGCCACGAGTAGCACCCCGAGACCATCCTCGGACCGCGCCTCGAACAGCAGAGCCTCCGCGTCCGCGCGACGAGACCCAGTGTCCACTGCGGCCGCGGTGGGTGTTCGAGACGACGACGCGCGACCCATCTTCCAGAGTGAAGAGGCGCGTAGCGGCCTTGGGGTGATCGTAGCCTCGCTTGGCCGCGGTCAGACGCCGGTTGGCGTTGGAGACCGAGAGTTCCTTGCCCGGTTCCAGCGCGAGGGCTGTGTGCGGGCGCGTGTGGTGGTGTTGTGACAGAGGGGGGGAAAGGTAACATGACCTGTCTCCCCTCCCCACCCTTTGCTCCTCAAAATGGCAGGGAGGGCAAGGGTGGTGTCGGCAGGCTCAGGAGGTGGTGAGGCAGTGGGGCTGTAAGCCATGTGGTGCTCCACGCCACCAGGGAGGCGGGTGGGAGTATTTCTGGGGGTTTCGATGATTCCTCGCTTCAGCCTCGGAGCCTCGGCGAACGAGTAATCAATCTCGACGACCTTCATCTTCCCAAACCCCCAGGAAAATAGACAGCATGCCAAAGGAATCACACTGCCTCCCAACTCGTGCCTGCCAAAAGGGGGAACCCCCTAGGGGTCCCCCTTGTCAGGTTCAGCGGCCCCCGACGTTTCATGAGGTTTGCTCCTGAACCGACCCGCCAACAGTGCCTCGTCGAAGCTATCCGTGACTCCTTCCACTGCACGACCATAGTGCATTTGGTAGGTGCTGGACCTGGAGCTCCAACGATACCTGGTCAGAATCTGTGGCAGTGGAATGCCCAGTGCAGCGGCTTTCGACGGGGCGGCTGAGCGAATTGAATGGGCACCCCACTGCAGGGGAATGCCTGCCACCGTCATCGTCACGCACGCAGTTCCGGATCCAGTCTGCCGAGATGGCTTTGCCCACCCTGCACTTCACTGAGTGATCCCGTGGAAAGACGAAGAAGGTGTCCGACACTGCCTGAGCTGGTTCCGTCGGCCGCTTGGTCAGCCACTGTTTCATGGCGCAGTGTAGGCACAGTGGGTTGTCGGGAGCCCCGACCACCTGGACCCATCGAATCTTGGTGTTGTGTGTCTCCTTCGGACACACCTTCAGCCGAACTGAGTCCCCGGCTGGCCGAACTCAAAGCGTGAGTCGGAAAAAGAGATCGAGGTCGTGTCCATGACCCTCAACCCCGCGATCTCCAACAAGCTGGCGACTTTACCAATGAGCCGATTTTGGTCAAGGGTCGCATTGTCGGCCCATTCCCCCTCGAGCAATTTCAAGAGATCTGCTAGGTCCCAGATCGGACCGAGGTCTTTGCCCCCCGCCGGTTTGTCCTTCCCGATGCCGGTGACGACTTGTTTCACCAGTTTGCCTTCCGGTGATAGAGGGTGGCCACTCATGGTGAAGAACATGGACAGTGCTGAGCGACGTGCCCCTGCTGAGCCCGAGCTGAGGTCCCTCTCCATGGCTTCATCCGCAATGAACGAGGCGACCTGGACCTCATTCTGGTCGGTCGCCTCCGTGATCGGAGCCAGGTCTTTGAGCGCGCACCACTCTTCATAGCGGCGAATGATGTGTGAGTATTTCTTCGAGGTTTTCTCTGCCAATGACCTCTGAATGAAATAACCTGCCGCTGCCGACAGCTCCGGATGCTTGGGGGCCCAAGCAGGTGCCTCATCTGAGAGCTTTTTCCGGGCTGTGGGTGTGGGTGTTGCGCGTCCTGGGGCAGGACCTTTCTTGCCCGGGCGGAACAGAGTTCCGTCCACGGGTGTCCCCGCGACGTTCTGGGCATCACAGGCCCCGCTCGTGGGTGCTTCCGACCGACCCGGGGGGTTTGTCACACAGGACTCCGGGTGGTGCGTCATGGGAGTGGGGGTGGTGGTGCTCTTTGAGCGCAGAGACGCTGCCAGCTCGGCTCAGGTCATGTCCTCTCCCGAGTCTGCGTCGACGTCTACAGCTCCCTGTCCCACTGTGGGATCAGGGGCTCGTTGCTCCCCCACCAGGCCTCCGGGTCGTCGAAGATCCGGGCTGGACCCATGGGGTGCAGCTGTCGGTCCTGGAACTTCCGGACGAGGGTGAGCATAGCAAGTCGGGTAAGCTCGATCATACGCTCGAGCGCGGTATCGGAACTCCGACGCGTGGTCTTGTTTGCCGTGTGGAGGTGTCTGAACATGTCGGGGGTGCCCGGCTCGATCGACCGTTAAAATATTCCAGTTCCTCCGGTGGGATCCACCATTGCCAGTTTTTTGGTCGGACCTCACCCCGGGGAGATATCCACCGGACAAATCGTGCGGTTTTGGAAAAAATGAATGGGCGGCCCAATTTCGAGCGTACGGACTACGCTCGATCGAACGGTCGAACATTGACTCAAGCGTATGTCCGGTGGGGGAGAGCCACCATACTGGTGGCTATCACCTCCGACCTGACTTGGGTACCCATGAGGTGGGTATCTGCCGGACGGGGAAGCGATGACGTGTCAGATGAGCACCGCCGATAATCGAGTTTTCAAAAGCCCGCCGAAATCCCATAATTATGTAGCTCAGCCGGTAGGACGTTTGATTCGAATGACCAAGGTCACGGGTTCGAATCCAGGCAATCCCAGATATTTTCTGAATGGACAAAAAGAAACGCACCCGCGAGGGATCGAACCCATCGCCTTCAGTAAACGGAACTAGCATCTTACCGTTGGACTACAAGACCCGAAAAATTTACCATCTTCAAAACTGTATTTATAAAGAAGAGGAAAGAACAGCGGGGGTTACTGCGGCATGACGCGTGCAGGCCCTCACGTTGCGAGCCGACTCGTCTGCGGGGAGTGGTCGATGACACGAGAGGGGAAGCGACGTGGGCGCGGAAGAGGGCGGAGGGGGCGGTGCCGGGCAGAGAGTGAAGAAGCAAAGAAGGGTTGCGGGGCAGAGAGGGAAGGATGTTCGGAGGGTGAAGATGAAGGGCGGAGGGGCGGAGGGATGAGGGGCGGAGGGATGAGGGGCGGAGGGATGAAGGGCAGAGGGATGGAGGGCGGAGGGATGAAGGGCGGAGGGATGAGGGACGGAGGGATGAGGGGCGGAGGGATGAGGGGCGGAGGGATGAGGGGCGGAGGGATGAAGGGCGGAGGGATGAGGGGCGGAGGGATGGAGGGCGGAGGGATGAGGGCGGAGGGATGAGGGCGGAGGGATGAGGGGCGGAGGGATGGAGGGCGGAGGGATGGAGGGCGGAGGGATGAGGGGCGGAGGGATGAGGGCGGAGGGATGAAGGGCGGAGGGATGAGGGGCGGAGGGATGAGGGCGGAGGGATGGAGGGCGGAGGGATGAGGGCGGAGGGATGAGGGGCGGAGGGATGGAGGGCGGAGGGATGGAGGGCGGAGGGATGAGGGGCGGAGGGATGAGGGGCGGAGGGATGAGGGGCGGAGGGATGAGGGCGGAGGGATGATGAGGGGCGGAGGGGCGGAGGGGCGGAGGGCGGAGGGATGGAGGGCGAAGAGATGAAGGGAGGGCGGAGGGATGAGGGCGGAGGGATGGAGTGAAGGGCGGAGGGATGAGGGACGGAGGGATGAGGGGCGGAGGGATGAGGGGCGGAGGGATGAGGGCGGAGGGTGAAGGGCGGAGGGATGAGGGGCGGAGGGATGGAGGGCGGAGGGATGAGGGGCGAAGAGATGAAGGGCGGAGGGATGAAGGGCGGAGGGATGAGGGGCGGAGGGATGAGGGCGGAGGGCGGAGGGGCGGAGGGACGAGGGCGGAGGGATGAAGGGCGGAGGGATGAGGGGCGAAGAGATGAAGGGCGGAGGGATGAAGGGCGGAGGGATGAGGGCGGAGGGGCGGAGGGATGAGGGGCGGAGGGATGAAGGGCGGAGGGACGAGGGGCGGAGGGATGAAGGGCGGAGGGATGAGGGGCGGAGGGATGAGGGGCGGAGGGATGAAGGGCGGAGGGATGAGGGGCGAAGAGATGAAGGGCGGAGGGATGAAGGGCGGAGGGATGAGGGCGGAGGGATGAAGGGCGGAGGGACGAGGGCGGAGGGATGAAGGGCGGAGGGATGAGGGCGGAGGGATGAGGGGCGGAGGGATGAGGGCGGAGGGATGAGGGCGAAGAGATGAAGGGCGGAGGGATGAGGGGCGGAGGGATGAAGGGCGGAGGGCGGAGGGATGAGGCGGAGGGATGAGGGCGGAGGGGTGAGGGGCGGAGGGATGGAGGGCGGAGGATGGAGGGCGGAGGGATGAGGGCGGAGGGATGAGGGGCGGAGGGCGGAGGGATGGAGGGCGGAGGGATGAGGGCGGAGGGATGAGGGCGGAGGGATGATGAGGGGCGGAGGGGCGGAGGGGCGGAGGGGCGGAGGGATGGAGGGCGAAGAGATGAAGGGAGGGGCGGAGGGATGAGGGCGGAGGGATGAAGGCGGAGAGATGAAGGGCGGAGGGATGGAGGGCGGAGGGATGAAGGGCGGAGGGATGAGGGACGGAGGGATGAGGGCGGAGGGATGAGGGGCGGAGGGATGAGGGGCGGAGGGATGAGGGGCGGAGGGATGAGGGGCGGAGGGATGATGAGGGGCGGAGGGATGAGGGGCGGAGGGATGAGGGCGGAGGGATGATGAGGGGCGGAGGGATGATGAGGGGCGGAGGGATGATGAGGGGCGGAGGGGCGGAGGGGCGGAGGGGCGGAGGGGCGGAGGGGCGGAGGGGCGGAGGGGCGGAGGGGCGGAGGGGCGGAGGGATGGAGGGCGAAGAGATGAAGGGAGGGGCGGAGGGATGAGGGCGGAGGGATGAAGGGCGGAGAGATGAAGGGCGGAGGGATGGAGGGCGGAGGGATGAAGGGCGGAGGGATGGAGGGCGGAGGGATGAGGGACGGAGGGATGAGGGCGGAGGGATGAGGGGCGGAGGGGCGGAGGGGCGGAGGGGCGGAGGGGCGGAGGGATGGAGGGCGGAGGGATGAGGGCGGAGGGATGAGGGCGGAGGGATGAGGGGCGGAGGGATGAGGGCGGAGGGATGAAGGGCGGAGGGATGAGGGCGGAGGGATGGAGGGCGGAGGGATGAGGGCGGAGGGATGAGGGGCGGAGGGATGGAGGGCGGAGGGATGAGGGGCGGAGGGATGAGGGGCGGAGGGATGATGAGGGGCGGAGGGGCGGAGGGCGGAGGGCGGAGGGATGGAGGGCGAAGAGATGAAGGGAGGGGCGGAGGGATGAGGGCGGAGGGATGGAGTGAAGGGCGGAGGGATGAGGGGCGGAGGGTGAAGGGCGGAGGGATGAGGGGCGGAGGGATGGAGGGCGGAGGGATGAGGGGCGGAGGGATGGAGGGCGGAGGGATGAGGGGCGAAGAGATGAAGGGCGGAGGGATGAAGGGCGGAGGGATGAGGGCGGAGGGATGAGGGGCGGAGGGGCGGAGGGCGGAGGGGCGGAGGGACGAGGGGCGGAGGGATGAAGGGCGGAGGGATGAGGGGCGGAGGGATGGAGGGCGGAGGGATGAGGGCGGAGAGATGGAGGGCGGAGGGATGAGGGGCGAAGAGATGAAGGGCGGAGGGATGAAGGGCGGAGGGATGAGGGGCGGAGGGCGGAGGGATGAGGGGCGGAGGGATGAAGGGCGGAGGGACGAGGGCGGAGGGATGAAGGGCGGAGGGATGAGGGGCGGAGGGATGAGGGCGGAGGGATGAAGGGCGGAGGGATGAAGGGCGGAGGGATGAAGGGCGGAGGGATGAGGGGCGGAGGGATGAGGGCGGAGGGATGAAGGGCGGAGGGATGAAGGGCGGAGGGGCGGAGGGCGGAGGGATGAGGGCGGAGGGATGAGGGGCGAAGAGATGAAGGGCGGAGGGATGAAGGGCGGAGGGATGAAGGGCGGAGGGGCGGAGGGATGAGGGGCGGAGGGATGGAGGGCGGAGGGATGAGGGGCGGAGGGATGAGGGGCGGAGGGGCGGAGGGATGGAGGGCGGAGGGATGAGGGCGGAGGGATGAGGGCGGAGGGATGAGGGGCGGAGGGATGAGGGCGGAGGGATGGAGGGCGGAGGGATGGAGGGCGGAGGGATGGAGGGCGGAGGGATAGAGGGCGGAGGGATGAGGGGCGGAGGGGCGGAGGGGCGGAGGGGCGGGATGAGGGGCGGAGGGCGGAGGGATGAGGGGCGGAGGGATGAGGGCGGAGGGATGAGGGGCGGAGGGGCGGAGGGGCGGAGGGGCGGGATGAGGGGCGGAGGGCGGAGGGATGAGGGGCGGAGGGATGAGGGCGGAGGGATGAGGGGCGGAGGGGCGGAGGGATGAAGGGCGGAGGGATGAAGGGCGGAGGGATGAAGGGCGGAGGGATGAAGGGCGGAGGGATGAGGGCGGAGGGATGAGGGGCGGAGGGGCGGAGGGATGGAGGGCGGAGGGATGAGGGCGGAGGGATGAGGGGCGGAGGGATGATGAGGGGCGGAGGGATGATGAGGGCGGAGGGGCGGAGGGATGGAGGGCGAAGAGATGAAGGGAGGGCGGAGGGATGAGGGCGGAGGGATGAAGGGCGGAGAGATGAAGGGCGGAGGGATGGAGGGCGGAGGGATGAAGGGCGGAGGGATGGAGGGCGGAGGGATGAGGGACGGAGGGATGAGGGCGGAGGGATGAGGGGCGGAGGGGCGGAGGGGCGGAGGGGCGGAGGGACGAGGGCGGAGGGATGAGGGGCGGAGGGATGGAGGGCGGAGGGATGAGGGGCGGAGGGCGGAGGGGCGGAGGGCGGAGGGCGGGATGAGGGCGGAGGGGCGGAGGGCGGAGGGATGAGGGCGGAGGGATGAGGGGCGGAGTGGCGGAGGGATGAAGGGCGGAGGGATGAGGGCGGAGGGATGAAGGGCGGAGGGATGAAGGGCGGAGGGATGAGGGGCGGAGGGATGGAGGGGCGGAGGGATAGAGGGCGGAGGGATCGAGGGCGGAGGGATGAGGGGCGGAGGGGCGGAGGGGCGGGATGAGGGGCGGAGGGGCGGGATGAGGGGCGGAGGGCGGAGGGCGGAGGGATGAGGGCGGAGGGATGAAGGGCGGAGGGATGAGGGCGGAGGGATGAGGGCGGAGGGATGAGGGGCGGAGGGGCGGAGGGCGGAGGGGCGGAGGGATGGAGGGCGGAGGGATGGAGTGCGGAGGGATGGGGCGGAGGGATGAGGGACGGAGGGATGAGGGGCGGAGGGGCGGAGGGGCGGAGGGGCGGAGGGACGAGGGGCGGGATGAAGGGCGGAGGGATGAGGGGCGGAGGGATGAGCCGCGGAGGGATGAGGGGCGAAGGGACAGAGGGGGATGAGAGGCGGAGAGAGTGAGAGGGGGATGAGGGGCGGGAGGCACTCAGGGGCGGACCAGCCCGACCTGGTCGAGATCGGTCCCCGGTGAAGCCCCTCGTCGGCCCTGACCCCGGCCCTGGCGTCAGTTCTGTGGAACTGAACTGCGCAGCTGAGCCACGCGTGCAACAGCCGACCACCGAGGGCCGGACTGAGGGCGGCGACAGGCTGCCCAACAGCGGCACCACCTCGCGGAGGACGGGGCGCCCGCGATGTGGATCGCCAAGTGACCGTCAGCCGCCTGCCGCCGACTTGGGCCGCCAGCAGCAGCGGGCTGACGGCCTCGTCGGAGCGCGCGCGCGCACCAGGCTCTTCAAGGGCCTCCGTGCGCTCGCCATTCTCGCAGACGTATGTACACCCAGGCTTTTCGTGTCGTCCGCGGACGACTGTGAGAACACAAGGGTGGGGTGGGGTGGGGCGGGGGGGAAGGAGGGAGGAGGAGGAGGGTATTCGTGGCAGGGTGGTGGCTGCACGGGGGAAGGCTCGCAGGCAGACCCTGGGAGGAACCCACGGCGGCCTGTGCAAATTCCGGGAGGACGGGGGCGGGACGCGGGCGGGGAGAGGCGATTGAGTCGAGGAGGACTAGCAGCCGCACCAGCGGGATCGGGTGCTGCGGGTGCCTGTGCGGGACGGTCGAGAGCACGAGCAAGCGGGCGGCCGGGGTGGAACCAGCGAACTGTGTGTGTGTGTGTGGGGGGGCGAATGAGGTATGGGGACGGAAGGATGAGCAGGACAGGAATGGGATACGGAAGGGGAGGAGGAGAGGGGGGTGGAGAGGGAGAACCTTTGCAGCAGCTGGTGAACCCGCACGCTGATCGGGGCTGCGAGGCCAGCTGGGCCAAAGACGAGCAGGCGAACGGGCTCAGGAGCAGGTGGACGGCCTTCTCGAGAAGAACGCGCATCGCCTATGGGTCCCCCATCAGCGCAGTGGAGACCCACGCGGGAGGGATGAAAGAACAGCACACCTCGTCCTGCCACCAGCCACCAGCCACCAGCCACCAGCCACCAGCCACCAGCCCCAGGGGGGGGGGGGGTAGGGGAAGGAGATGCTGGTGGGGTCCGAAGTGGGGTGCTGGTGGGGTACTGTGCATGTTCCCACCACTCCAAGTCCCTGTGTGACTCCTCCGAAAGGGTCACCAGTGCATGCCATCCCCCCTGCGCCTTGATCGCCGTGGACAGGTCGATGTTCAGGTTGCGCAGGTACAAGCAGGCCGGGCGAATCGTCTCCCTGCACGAAGACATGAACCCGATCACCGCCGCCAATGATTTGGCTTTGATGGTGGTGCACTGTTGGGTGTTGTGCGCCATCTCTCTCACCTTCTGTGCCTTCTCGGGTGGGAGTGAGAGTGTCATCGCTCGAGTGTCGAGGACAAACCCCAGGAACTCCAGCATTTGAACTGGTTCCACTTGGGTTTTGTCCCAGCTGATCTCGAACCCGAGTGAGAGAAGGTGACGAAGGAGTGCCAGTGTATGCAGTTTGGTCTCCTGTGGTGACCTGCCCAACACCAGGAGGTCGTCGATGTAGTGGACTACCAAGATGCCGTGTCTCCGGGCTTCCTTGATTGCCACTCTCATGGTCTTTGTAAAGATTCTGGGAGCCACATTCAGGCCGAATGGGAGGGCTTGGAAGCGATATTCCGTGCCCTCCCATTCGACTCCCAGGTATTTCCGGTGAGGTGGAAAGATCGGGATGTGAAAGTATGCATGTTTCAAGTCGATCTTGGTGGCCCACATCATGGGCTCCACCACGGCCCTCACCGTCTTCCACCCCTCCATTTTGAAGGAGGGGCAGAAGATGAAGTGATCAACCTCCATTTCCCGCCGGGCTTGGGCCGCCCAAAAATGGGAGATCTCATCCCTTTGTCCGACCCCCCCTGGATCGTTTTCAGTGCCGATATCCCAAGGTACTCCTGGACCACCGCCTCCAAGCCCAGTTTCTCCTCCCCCACCAAGTGGTAAGGGTCCCGGGACCACGCCCCCGGGTTGGGTGGGGGTCCCTTGAACGGGATGTGAAACCCTTCCGATACCACCTGTGCCACTTCCCGAGGTGGTCTGAGGGCCAACCACTCCTCCCGGTGCCGAGCCAGCCTGCCTGCCAGTGGTCCCCGAGGTGGGTGCTGTGCCAGCAGCCGCAGTTTGGCCTGCTCCCGGTCCCATTGAGGGTCCAGTCCGAGAAGGAAGGGGTCCCTCCCCCCCAGGGGTTGGGACTGTCCCTCCCCCCCGGGCTGAGCCCCCCTGGGCCGTGTTATGGGGTGAGGCAGAGTTTCCCCTGAGGGGTGGGGGGTGAGTGGGTTCCCGAGTTGGGTGCCTGCCCTCCCGGGACTTGTCACCCTCCTCTGGTCCCGTGACGGGGGTGTGGGGGGAGAGCGGGGACAAGACGGGGCGGAGAGGAGAGGGAGTGCATGCAGGGTGGTGCGGGTGTGCTGGACAGACTGCTGCCGCCCTCCCTTGTTCTGGTCCCACTCCCGGGCCAGGTAGGTCTTGCCCTGCCATTTGATCTGGCCGTTTTGGGGGGTTACTTTTATCGGCGCCACCCCCCAGGGGCGCCTGGTCCCCCCCCCCACCCCCGCACTCGGACCGGAGGGGGTGGTGGGGACGCGAGTCGCTGCCACTGAGGTGCATGGGCTTCACCGCCAACGCTCGCGGAACGCGTGAGTGGGTGTTTCCGGGACCCTGCCTCGCAGACCTCCCTGCGTGTCCCCGCATTGGTGACCGCCTCTGACTGTGTATCGGTCCGTCCCGGGTTCACAAACCCCTCGCCCAAGGTCGGCGGATCCTTCTCGCCGGCCTCTGTGCAGCCCCCCACGTTCGGGGCCTCCGTGGGTGACGCTCGCCCCGCTGTGGTGATGACGACGCTAACCTGGGGTGTGAGTTGCTGTTCGAGTCCCCAACCTCGCAGACCTCCATGAGGGTTTCAGGTTTGCCCAACGAGATTGCTTCCGCATGTCCTTTCGTCAGCTCCGTGTGCTGCCCCTCTTCGGGGGTCTCCCTGTGAGTCGCCCCGCTGGCTGCGAGCTGTTCGACCAGCTTCCCCGCAGGTGTTTCGGGCTCCATCGACCCGTCCGAGCCTGGACTGGACCCAAGGGCCTGCCCCGACTGTGCCCCGGGTCTTGTTGTCCTGTCCTGCTCTGAGTGTGAGCGTGGGTGTGCGGTAGGGGTCATACAGACTGCCCCTCCGAGTGCTGGCGACGACGCTTGCGAGGGTGTGACTGGTGCTGGTGCGTCCAGAGCCGGTAGAACTGGTGCTGGTGAGGAATCGCATTGATCGAGTCGTGTGGACGACAAAGATTTCAGACCAGAAGTTGTTTCCCCTTTAGCCACGGTTGTGCCGAGTGGAACACCACAAGGACTGGCTTCCCGGACCAAAGACTGGGGAGTATCGAGTATTTCAGCATTGTGCGGTGCAAGTTCGTGAGCAGCAGACCCTTCACCCTTTCCTTCTTGCCGATTGTAACGTGTCTCTTGGCAAGACAAAGCCCCAGAGCGAGGAAAAAGGGGGGCTGCACCCGAATTGAATGCCAATGAGCCTTCTCTGACCCCAGTTGGTTGTTGTTGGCTCTGTGATGATAAGGCCAATAAGGTTGGTTGAAAAGCGTGCGCCAACGGAGGACCAGAGGGCAGACAAAATTCTGGGGACAGGAAGTGGGTTTTCTTGCGCCGTCTTGACTTTGGAATAACCCAGAGGTAGTCCGTGCTGTTTGACTTGGTGTTTTTGGGAGTGCCCGTGTCCACACACAGTGTGGCAGAGGAGGCCATGGGCAGACCCGGGTTTAGTGGCTTTTTCCTGGCCTCGGTGGCCATCGTGGCTTTGTTCTTCAAAGCCTCCAGCTCGCTGGCCTCGATGATGCAGGCCTCGGGCATCTTCGTCCCGTCCTCCAGCCGGCACAGTGGGCGCCACTCGCTCCGGCGGAGGTCGCTAAGGGTCCTCGTCGTTTCCTTGAGGGCATCCAGAGCCAGGATGCCAAGGTTTCGAGCGGCCTCGAATGAGAGCTCAGACGGCGATGATGCCGTCGAAAGGTTGGCGAGTGCCACCAGAGTCTGTAGAGGGCGCATAGCGGAGAACACCCCTGCTGTAGCCCGAGCCAGCGCGCTGTCCTGTTGAGTCGCCGCCTTCCGCAGGTCTGGATCAATGAGGCGCAAGGCACTAACTGGTGGTGCAACTGCCGGATCGGCCTTGCCTTGTTCTCGAAAGTTGGGAAACGCGCGGCCGACGTGAACAACGCGAGCGAATTCCTCTTGTGTCGGAGCTTGGCCGTTGGTTTGAAATAGATCTGTTGGAGAGTATCGAAGTAGTACAGTCCGCTCTCCTCTTGATCTTGATCGTTTTCACCTTCATTTTCTTCAGTATTAGGTGCACCCAATACAGCGTTGTCACCCTCCGCTCCAGTGTCGCCTTCAGGGTCAGGAGGTTGGGTTTGGGGGCCAGGGTCGGCCGGATGTTCAGGGTCAAGGGCGGGCCCCTGTTGCTGCTGGGTCTGTTGTTGTGGTGTTGCTTGTTGATCTGCTTGATCCATTCTTTGCCCAATAGGGATGCGTCTTGAAGCGTGCGAAACGCAAAAGGGCGGGTTCCACTATTCGTGTCATCTGACATGGAATTTCTTTCTATTTGTGGTCAGTGCCGCTTTTTGCGTTGCCTGACGTGATGTCTATTTTCCTGGGGGTTTGTGTTGTGCATTGCCTGCGTGTGCCTGTTGCTCCCCGGCTATCCCCCTTGCTTGGAACACGCTCGAACTCTCGGTCTATCCTGGGAACTCCAACAGTGAATTCACTGGTCATCATCTCTTTTTTCTCTGAATCAAGTTTTCACCGCAATGCAAATTCCACCGGAGCTTCTCGAACTTTCAAAGAATCCATTCTTTGCCACCTTTCTTGCAAGCATCGTACCCCAACAGCCTGTGGCCCCCGTAGAATTACTTCCCAAGCTAAGAAGCATTGATTTCCTCGCTCTCGTTCAGTGGAAATCTGAAATCGAGCATTTCATTCTTTGCCAACCGCAGCTTCAATTGCCACCTCTTGCGTCATTGCTGAGTGCTGACATTGTGACCTTTTTGAAAGTGAGCACTGCATCAACTGAGTTTCCTAAAGGACGCGAAGAGTTCATGGCATTACTTGATCGGGCATTCCGCCCGAGCAGCGCTTCCGACCGAATGGCGCTTTTGAACACGGTCTTCCTCTTGTCTCCCACGCGGCTCTCCACTTATCGCCTGGATGCCGCGAAGTACATTGACGAGTTCGATCGTCTCTGCACGGCACTCGCACTCCCCGACGTTTCTTACGCGGCATGTTTCCGCCGGGGGATCCGCGATCCCCATCTCACACGCTTTCTCTCGGATGTGGTTCTGTGCACCCCGGACACCGCCAAGACCAAGGGGGGGCTCGCCAAGGCCCTCTTGGATGCCGCCGAACAGATGGACACCCTGCAGCGTGAAGCGTCTCGTGCTGCCGAGGTCCTCGTCACCACCACCGACCCGAACACCAACTCCACCTCGGTCTCCGTCGCTCCTCCCGCTGCGCCTCGCAACAACTCGCCTCCTCGTATCTCCGGTGCCTCTCGTGACTCCACCCCACGGACCACTTCACCCCGTCGTGTCCCACCCCTTGACCTCGCGGAACGCCAGAGATGCGTCCATGACAACCTCTGTTTCCGTTGCAGGATGCCCAACCATCGTGCATCAGACTGCCCAGTCTTCACCACTCCCGCGACCGCTCCCACCTCGGCCCCGGCCCCACGCCCATCCTCCTCAGAACTCCCAGCTCGTCGATCCACTCGTGAGTCGAGACCTCCGGAGAGGCTCGGCTTCGAGAAGCACGCTGCCGCACTCATTGCCACCGGTGAGGGCTTGACCTCGCCACCTCAGTTCTCGCTCCAGACCCCAGAGGGCACTCGCGTCGCCTGCATCGTGGACACCGGCGCCAACGTGAGTTACGCTCCGCTACACTACCTCCGTTCTTTGAACCTCAAGATCGAGGAAGTCAGGGGTGATCCGGTGATTACCCTGGCCGACGACACTGCTGTCCCGATTGCTGGCGTGGCAGAGCTTGATCTGATCATTGCCGACCACCCGCACCCGCACTGCCGAGTCTATGCCCTCGATGCCCCGGACGCATCTGCCCAGCAGCCCGAGATCCAGGACTACCTCATCGACCTCCGAGCCCCCTGCCCCCTCCTGTCCCGCGCCTCTTTCTTTGGTTAAGAAAGTTCGTGTTGTGCATTGCCTGCGTGTGCCTGTTGCTCCCCGGCTATCCCCCTTGCTTGGAACACGCTCGGACTCTCGGTCTATCCTGGGGAACTCCAACATTTGGGAAGATGAAGGTCGTCGAGATTGATTACTCGTTCGCCGAGGCTCCGAGGCTGAACACAAGCGGCTCAGCGAATCCATCCCTCTCCATTGCCAATGTCAAGTTTCGATAGTTGGGCGAGGACGAGTCCAGAGGCTTCTTGAAACGAACCGGAACACGGACTCTCTGCGACAGAAGAGACACCATCCAACAAACCACCAGGAAGACCACGATCACATTGATAGGGCCAGGACCCAATGCAGGTCCCCCCCTCACCCCACCACAAAAGCGAAATATACCGACCTTGCCCTCACGTCTCATTTTGCTCGCAGCCTCCGATTGCGCGACAGCTGCTTCTGCTTCCCGTTTCTTCTCCTCGATCTTCCCGGCTTCTTCCATTTGCTCCATCGTCATCCCAGATTGTTCTTCAGTCTTGCTCATTGGAAAATAGCAAAAGGCAGCGAGAGAATCGACGCAAAAATCGGGGCAAAGGAATTCAAAACTCAAGGGTCTATGCGACCGGGGAGGGAAATCGCGGATCCCCCGGCGGAAACATGCCGCGTAAGAAACGTCGGGGAGTGCGAGTGCCGTGTAAGTGGAGAGCCGCGTGGGAGACAAGAGGAAGACCGTGTTCAAAAGCGCCATTCGGTCGGAAGCGCTGCTCGGGCGGAATGCCCGATCAAGTAATGCCATGAACTCTTCGCGTCCTTTAGGAAACTCAGTTGATGCAGTGCTCACTTTCAAAAAGGTCACAATGTCAGCGCTCAGCAATGACGCAAGAGGTGGCAATTGAAGCTGCGGTTGGCAAAGAATGAAATGCTCGATTTCAGATTTCCACTGAACGAGAGCGAAGAAATCAATGCTTCTTAGCTTGGGAAGTAATTCTACGGAAGTCCTTCGTGGACTCGGACTTCCTAGATCCTCCAACGCTGTTGGTACCCCCCACCACCACTCTCTGATGGAGTGGCCCTATTATTAATCACGTCCGAAACTTTAAAGATAAAAATTATTTGTCGAGTTATTTTACTCGGAATAGATACCCTCTCCCAGGTTCTAAACCCCCAATCCCCGCGAATATTCGCGTGCTGTCTTGCTTCACTTCACTTCCGTTTCGTTTCCATATGTCTGCACCTACCGCGACTGCAACTGTTTCCGCCGCTGTTTCGACCTCTGTGACTGCTCCTGCTGGCCTTGCGACCCCTGCGCCTCCTGCTGGTCTTGCGGCTCCTACGGCCCCTGCGGGAAGTCAAGTTGCGGCGCCCGTGGCGCCGCCAAAAACACCATCCGCGGGAATTTCAAGCCCCGTGGAAGACCCTTTTCTCACCCTGTTGGAAGGCGTGCCTCGTTTTCACAAGAAGCGCAGTGTGAAGGCCGGTCCGGCGGCGTGCGCTGTGGGTGGACCTGTGCCTATGGAGATCGTTGACATTGATGCAGAAGAACCTGCCAAGAATGCCGTCCCTGTGCCCCCTCCTGTGGCCACTACTGACGTCCCGAGTGTTGAAGCTCGGAATCTTGCAGGTCTGTGTGACAATCGTGCACTTGCACTATCTCATAATGCCGGTCCTTCAGGTTTTCCTGACAAGGACGACGGTTTGGTCGTTTTGCCGGACGATTCTTCGTCTGTGGTGAACGACGGTGCTGAAGGCGACGCGGAAGCGCTGCCTGAGGACGCACCTGCTGAAGAGGACTTGGACCTTTTTGCTCCCAAGTCTCTGGCATCTGTGCCGGCCCACCTCATCGAGGCCGTCAAGGCGGGCAGGGAGGCGGTTCAACACGCACCGCTCCCTCACGCGAGCTTGCTGGCCTTGTGCAAGCTCTACCCGAGTCTGCCCTTTGATTTGAGACTGCCCCTGCGGCAGCCTGAGGCTGCCGCCATCGATGCCGCGGCTCTTCGCGGAAGTCCTTTGGGCTCCCCTGACGTCGAGAAGATTCTCGTCGCCATCGAGGGCCAGGCCGTGCTTTTGCGGCGGGTCCTCGTTTCTGCCCTGGGGCAGATGCTGGCCCCCGAGGCTGACCCAGAGCGGGTTGGCCGGGCCCTCCGCCACGCCTCTCAACTTACCGAGTATCTTCTTTCCTCGGTTGAGCGGACAAGGAAGCAGCGCTTGACGCCCTTCCTGCGCCCTTCAATGATGCTGGCTGCAGCCAGAGGCTGCACTGATGCGGGCGACATGTTCACCCGTGAGGAGGCCCTGGCACTGGAGAAGAGCGTCTCCGGCGCCCAGGCCACCCGCACCGCCCCCACGCTTGCGCAGGCCACACGGCAGTCGGCGAAGGATTCTTCTTCGACCGCACCGGCATCGGCCCGCCCTGGAATGCACCGTCAGCGCCCGAATAAGTTTGCGCGCTTCGGTAAACGCAACCCCACCAAACCCATTCCTCCCCCTGTTGTTTCGAAGAAACCGAAGGAGAAGTATGCGGGTTGCGAGGATGAGCTCGACTTTTTTCCTTGCAAAAGTGAGGGAAGAGTGCTCAAAGACACAGGCTTTGGAATTTTTTCCAAACAAATTACTGGCAAAACTGGACGCGTGGAAAGCGCTACAGGCGCCCTCAAGGGCGTTTGCCCTCGATACTATCGAACATGGGTTCAAAGTGCGGAAAGAGGTGATACCAGACAAACCTTTCTATCCAGCACATCGCCCGCTGGCACTCACGGCTCAAGCAGCGCAGGCTGTAGCCCTAGAGATTGCCGAAATGGTAGAGCTGGGAGCGGCCAAAGAAGTGCCGCGGGAAACGCCTGGGCTCCTAGTACAGCAGTTATTTGCTGTCACGAAGCCAGACGGATCTTACAGACCTATACTGGACTGTCGGCCATCAAATCAGGACGTGGCGGATGTCCACTTCAAAATGGAGGGCATCCACGATGCCCTCCTGTTGATGGCCAAAGGCGACTTGATGAGCAAACTCGACTTACGGAAAGCCTACTGGCATCTGCGCGTCGAGGAACATTCCCAGCATCTGCTCGCCTTCCAATGGCAGGACCGATTCTTCGTGTCCCTTGCTATGCCGTTTGGAACAAAGTTAGCGCCATACACATTCACGAAGGTCCTCAGACCAGTGATCGAGGAACTTCGGCGCAAAGGCGTCAGGTGTGTCACTTACCTGGACGACTTAATTATTCTCGCCGGCAGCCGCGAGGAGTCCCAGCTTCACACCCTTTGGGCTGTGCAGCTGTTCGTCAAACTCGGGTTCACAATATCCGAGAAAAAATGTGTGTTCGTGGGAACACAGAAAATTGTTTTTCTGGGGTTCGTCCTCGACTCCAACAAGATGACAATCTCATTGCCACCCGAGAGGGTGGAGAGCATCCTGTCACTGTTGGGACAGGTCAGGGGCAGGCCGTCAATCTCGACAGCCCTTCTGGCCCGACTGGTGGGTTGTTTGGTTGCCACCAGACCGGCGATCGAGCCGGCACACCTCCACCTGTTCCACTTGAACCGTTGGGCACGGCTTGGGGGCGGACATGTTCTTGGCGAAGCCGAGCGACTTGCGGAAGAAGGCCTCGGCGCGGGCCGTGCAGAGGTCGGGTTGGGACGGGACGAGCCTGCTCAGCAGCGAGGCTCTGGACGAGGTGGAGTGGTGGGTTCAGAACCTCCCGTTGAACGGGATGGCTTCGACGGACCCTCGGCCCACCAGGACCCTCCATACCGATGCCAGCAACCTGGCATGGGGGGCAGCGCTTTACCATACAGACACACCCGCTTTTTGATCATCTCCTCATACTGCGGCATCACCCCTTTCCAATGAAATCTTCCCCCTATGATGAGGTCCGCCACACTCCGAATCTTCCTTTCATGAGGGTCTGTCTGTGCTTCTTTGTTATCTTGCAGGGCTCCGCCATCTCTTCCAGTGTCGTCGGCATACCGTACTTCACTTCCTCCTTCAGTTTCTCACCGTCCCTCAGGATCGCCATGTCTCTCCTGTGCATCACCTGCAACGCCCCAATCACCACCCCCGGCATCTTCTCCTGCCCGTGCATCTTCACCCACTTCCCTGCATCATCCAACAGCGGCTCCCGCGTCGTCCACAATTTCTGCAGCAGCGCGATCTCCTCCCTCAGCACCACTCCACACCCCTGCTCGTCCGCCATTCTCCCCAGAATTTGTGTCATCACCATCATATCGTGGACATCAATCGGGTCCTTCAGCCCCATACCCCCTTCCTCCTCCGGAAAGAACAGCACCTCTGCCGGGTCGCATTTCCCGATACAACCTCCGATTTCCCTGAAAACCCTCGCATATCTTTGCTTCAGTGTTTCCAAGTCCCTTGTCGGCATTGGGCACTGCCTCGCCGTGTATTGTAGGCAAGTCGAGACACACTCATTATTCATTTGCACCATCAACCTCGGAGGGACCTTCTTGTCCATGAGCCTGTGCAGTCGCCCACACATTTTCTGGATCACCTTCTCCGTGTTGACCTTCATGTTCATCTCCTCATCTATCCATATCCCAAGATACCGAATTGCTCCACCCTTTTGCTGCACTCTGATCTTCCGACCCTCTCCCAGATCCAAGTCCGTCTTCCCCTTCACCCCGCCACACAGGTAGTCACACTTGCTCCACGACAGCTCCAACCAGCCTCTTCCACTTTCCGCCTTACCGTATTCACCAAACGGACCATCTGTTCCCTTGTTCTCGTCACCAACATAATATCGTCCGCAAATGCCAAAACCTTTACCTTCCTGCCACTATTCAGAATATAGCCCCCCTCCTGTCGTCTCACCTCCACCAAGACTCCCTCCATGAAGGAGATAAACAGCAGGCAGGACAACGGGTCAGCAGGGTTGGAGAAGTTGGGGAAGAGGAAGCAAGTCATGGAGATGTGTTCCTATATGTGGAGGGGCAGGAAAAGGCGTCGAGGATGAGGAAGTCGGCCCTGGGACCGGCGTTCGGAGGTGAGAAGATGCAGATGGGAGGTGGGAAGGCTGGGGAGCGGGGATGGGCCGGGGCGGAGCAGTGCACGGGGGTAGGAGTGGGAACCCTAGCCGCAGTGGGGGATAGTTACCCGGAAGTCAGGGTACCTGCGGGGGAAGGGAAGGGGGTGAAGGCGCGGAGAAGGAAGGGAAAAATGGATGCGCAGAGGAAGAAGAGGCAAAAAGCGAAGATGCTGGATATCGAGCGTGTGTATGATGAGAAGGCGGAGGCGGAAGAATTTTGTGGGGTGGAAAAGTGGTGCTGCGGAAAAAAGGAGGCTAACTTGAGGGCGGGGCTGCCGGGGAAAGAGGAGGATCGGGTGAGGGTGGTTGTTAAGCGGCACCCGAGAGGGGGGGTGATGATTGGGTATAGAAAAACATTGCAAGTGGCAGTGCGAAAGATTACGGAGGTGATTCCTGGTTATCTCATGTTTATGGACTGGACGGAGGGGAAGAATCAGATGAGACTCATCAACATGTATTTTCCTACTGGGGACGGAGAGGCTAATGTGAGGGTAAGGAGTGTGATCCTGGAGCGGTTGGAGGAGTGTGTGGCGGGTGGGGCGTCGGATGGGAGAGGAGTCGTGGTGTACACAGATGCGAACGGATGGGCTAAGGAAGGAGGGGAGCAAGAGAAACTGGGATTGTATGATGTGGCAAAGATGGTGGGGAAGGCGGGGGAGATAACTTTTATCCGGAGCCGATGGGTGGGGTGGTGGCGAAAGAAGAAGGACATGAAGAGAAGGGGAGGGCCCGGTTGGATTTGTGCCTGTCGACGCAGGGGCGATGGGGAGGGTGCTGGATAATTTGTTTGTTTGGCGGAACGATGAGATTCAGTGGCAGGCGGTTACGGATCACCACATGATTGTAACGGATCTCCGGAACATGGCGCCCTCTGCGGTGAAAATGGCTCGGAGGAAGGTGGCTATCTGCCCCTCCCGGACTGAGGTGGAGGCACTGTTGCGGGAGAAGAAAAAGGAGGAGTATGAAGCTATGGTCGGGAAAATGGAAAAGTACCGCGGGAAGGTTGCGCAAATGCTGCGAGAGGCAGCGGTGAAGGGGGAGGAGCCATCATTTGAACAGATGAGTGAGTTTCTTCGAGTGACAGCGGGCTGCGTTTTCGGCTATAGAGATATGATGAATACGGATCGGGATTACGAGCCTTTCAGAATGAAGAAATTGAGGAGGAGAGCGCTGGCGGAGGAGGACTTGAGTAAGCGGAAGGAGATGTTGAGACAGTTGGCGAAGATGAGGTCGGTGCATTACTGTAAGAGAGATAGGGCGTTGGAGGGAAAGCGCAGGCGTATTGACAAGGGTATCATGACGGATGGTGCGGCGCCAATTACATCATATGCGACTCGTAATGCGGAGGGGAAGGTGGACAGGGTGGTGTCGGACCCGGCGGAGGTTAAGAGGGGATGGTGGGGTTTCATGGCGGAGCTTGCAAGAAGGAAACTGCCGTTGGGGGATGGGGGGCAGAGACAGAAGGAGGCGAAGGGAGGCGTGGGTGAAAGGGGAATTATGGCCCCTCTGTCGATGCATGATATCCAGACGATACTGGGGGCTTTGCCGGACGGGAAAGCGGCTGGCCCGGATGGAGTGACGGCGGAGATGGTCCATGCTTGTCAGGACGAAATTAAGGAGTGGTTGGGGAGGCGATACAATGAGATGTTGGAGAAGTGTGAGGTTCCTAAGGAGTTGAAACTCAGCTCGGTCTATATGGCAACCAAATCGCAGACGGAGCATCCGGGGGATCCGGCGGGAAGAAGGCCTATAACTTTTATTCAGGTCTTTCTAAAAGGATTGCAGGTAGTGATTGCATCGAGATTTCAAGACTGGTGCGTTGAAAGAGGGTCTTCGGGGCGGAGCAGTTTGGTTTCTTGAGGGATCGGAGGATTGAGACACCGATTGCCGAGATTTTGGGGGTGTTGACGGACTCGAAGATTATGGGAGGTAAGGAGTTCCACATGTGTGCGCTAGATATAAAAAAGGCCTATGATACAGTGGACATGGAGGCGCTCAGAAGGGGGTTGAGAAGGATGGGAGTGGAAGAGGGATTTGTTGGGTATGTGGACAGCTTGTATGAGGGGAGAAAGGCGCGTGTGATCACGGGGTATGGGTTGACGGATAGCTACGACATTGAGAGGGGAATTAGTCAGGGGGACCCGCTGTCTTGCCTACTGTTCATCTCCTTCATGGAGGGAGTCTTGGCGGAGGTGAGACGACAGGAGGGGGGATATATTCTGGATAGTGGGAGGAAGGTAAAGGTGTTGGCGTTCGCGGACGATATTATGTTGGTGACGAGAACAAGGGAACAGATGGTCCGTTTGGTGAACACGGTAAGGCGGAAAGTGGAAGAGGCTGGTATGGAGCTGTCGTGGAGCAAGTGTGACTACCTGTGTGGCGGGGTGAAGGGGAAGACGGATTTGGATCTGGGAGAGGGTCGGAAGATCAGAGTACAGCAAAAGGGTGGGGCAATTCGGTGAACATGAAGGTGAACACGGAGAAAGTGATCCAGAAAATGTGTGGGCGACTGCATAGGAAGTCAGATAAGCTAAACGCGAGTATCGTGCGTTCGGACGGGAGCATCGTGCATTGAATGAAATAGCGGGTTCAATGTCGGAAACGATGGGTTACGGGTCCAGGACAACCCATAAAAATTCCGCGCGGAAGTCTCTGGTCGGATCGACCAGGGTGATAGCCACCTGCATGCGCTAAACGCGATCTATGTAACACCGCGCGTCCTGATCGCGGTGGCATCGCGGTGGCCGATCTGAGAGTCGGAAACCCCGGCCCCATGGTGGGGGCCCCCTGGGCGCGTGTCGGGGTTCCATCCCCGCCGGTTATGGGACGGGTAATAGTCGCACAAGTTTGTATAGGCCGAAAACGCGTTTTGCCCCGAATCGACCCCAGGAAAAATTTTGCGGGGGTGCACTCCAGGTACTCGAATGACGCTCCACCACGACCCCGATCGAGTGGCTACCTCAGATTTTGAAAATTCAAATTTTGAATTCGGGGTATGGTCGACCGCGCCAATCACAACTCATACAACGCTCCGGAGCTCGTCCTGATCGCGGTGGCATCGCGGTGGCCGATCTGAGAGTCGGAAACCCCGGCCCCATGGTGGGGGCCCCCTGGGCGCGTGTCGGGGTTCCATCCCCGCCGGTTATGGGACGGGTAATAGTCGCACAAGTTTGTATAGGCCGAAAACGCGTTTTGCCCCGAATCGACCCCAGGAAAAATTTTGCGGGGGTGCACTCCAGGTACTCGAATGACGCTCCACCACCACCCCGATCGAGTGGCTACCTCAGATTTTGAAAATTCAAATTTTGAATTCGGGGTATGGTCGACCGCGCCAATCACAACTCATACAACGCTCCGGAGCTCGTCCTGATCGCGGTGGCATCGCGGTGGCCGATCTGAGAGTCGGAAACCCCGGCCCCATGGTGGGGGCCCCCTGGGCGCGTGTCGGGGTTCCACTTTCTCTACAAGGGGCGTGCGCGTCCTTTCTATTGACCCCTTCACATATCAACCATTTTCGCAGCAAAAGTTTCGGGAGAAGTCACCAAAAGATCCAGATCCTCACGTGTAACACGACGGGTCACATCATCAGCCAGGATAATATCAGGATCCATCACAAATTCATCCCACCGTCTGGCAAGAAATAACACGTAACTGCAGACTTCACACAGGCACTCGGCACCCAGGTGTTGATGCCGACGCGCCACATCCAGAGGGATATAATCGGTCACACCAAACAGAGGAAGGAGGTGCCCACACTCAGACGGGGCTGGGCTTTGGAGAGGCCGCATAGAATCCAAAAGAAAAAGGATCTGATCCTCAATGTCATACACAAACAACACAAAGTGCCCGCCTCCGCGTACCTCGGTGTGAATGGGGCACGCCACAAATCGACACCCCGGCATGCCACACACATAGCGCGCATTGGGCTGGAGGTGACAAAGGGATGGGATAAAATCAAACGGGGTTCGAGAGGCAAAGAGGTGACGGATAGCACGCAGGTAAACATCCATGAAACGAGACGGCAGAAAATCATGGGATCTCACACAGGCAAGATCCTCATGAAAAATATTAAAAGCAAAAAAATAAGACTGGACTTGGGAAGGGATGTTCGAGATCGGAAAGCAGAGATCGTACTTAGATCTGGCTTCACTCTGCGACCATGCCCCCGGGGCCGATAAACGGGGAGTCCGACGACGAGAAACGAGAGCAGGAGAAGGGGAGGGAATCACCGGGGGAGGAGGTGAGGAAGGCAACAGCGGGGGAGGCAAAAAAAATGGGGACGGCTCCAGCAACCCCGGGGTGAAAGCATCTTGGCGGAGGGGAGTCGATGGCCGAAGTGAGGAGGGAATAATCGCCTGCCGGGACGGGGCCAGGGACGGTGGCGGTGGCGGGGGCGGGGGCGTCACCTGCGTGTCGCCCGACTCGCAGAGCGGGGACCGGGGCGGGGGTGGGGGCGGCTCGTCGGTCTCGGCCGACTCATTGGGCGGGGGCCTGGTCGGGCCGGCCGACTCATCGAGTGTGGGTGTGGACGGTGGCGGTGGCGAGGGCGGGGGCGGTAGCGGGGGCGGTGGCGGGGGCGTCACTTGCGTGTCGCCCGACTCGCATAGCGGGGACCGGGGCGGGGGCGGGGGCGGCTCGTCGGTCTCGGCCGACTCATCGGGTGGGGGCAGCGGGGACGGTTGCCGGGGCGGCTGCTGGAACGTTGTCGGCGGCGGGGGCGAGGGCGGGGGCGTCACCTGCGTGTCGCCCGACTCGCATAGCGGGGACCGGGGCGGGGGCGGGGGCGGCTCGTCGGTCTCGGTATGGGGGTTATAGCCACCACCGGCATCCGGGTGTCCGGTATGGGGTGATAGCCACCACCGGCATCCGGGTGTCCGGTATGGGGGTTATAGCCACCACCGGCATCCGGGTGTCCGGTGGGGGTTATAGCCACCACCGGCATCCGGGTGTCCGGTATGGGGGTTATAGCCACCACCGGCATCCGGGTGTCCGGTATGGGGGTTATAGCCACCACCGGCATCCGGGTGTCCGGTATGGGGGTGATAGCCACCACCGGCATCCGGGTGTCCGGTATGGGGGTTATAGCCACCCCATAATCTTTATGGGAAATTATGGGAAAATTATGGGAATTTTATGGGAAAATTATGGGATCACGTCTTGAGCTCGATCGTGCGTTCGTCGTGTGTTCGTCGTACCGCTCGAGTGTTCATCAGACGGGGTCACCCTGGGCTTTACCGGAAACCACCCATTTTGCGGTTGCTATAACCCCGGAGGGGTTGATATCCCAAAGTTTTATGGAATTGCGGATATCTCCGGAAGACCTGCCGGAATAACCCCCCTATAGGGTCCGAGGTCCGATTCGGTCATCCGCGCCCTCTCCGAAGAAAACCCGTCACCCCATCGGAAAAAAAAGCCACGCATCGTGCGTTATCGTGCGTCGCGTTTAGCTTATCTGACTTCCTATGTGCACAGGCTTATGGACAAGAAGGTCCCTCCGAGGATGATGGTGCAGATGATTACAAGATGAATCAGCAACCTACAAAAAACGACAAGAATTTTACAAGCCGCTACAAACCGGTTACAAACCGGTTACAAACCAGGACAAGACCGGACAAGAGCTGACAAACACCTTGACAGACACGAACTACAAGAATACTGGCTTGTCGTTCCAATTTGACAAGCGGTCTTGTACAAGTCTTGGTACCACAAGCACACGACAAGCGGAATGACAAGAAAAGTCCGAGTGACAAGGCAGTTCTTGTAACAGAACCGGATTTGACAAGCCGACAAAGATAATTCTTGTACGTCCATTGGTGACAAAAAAAAAATCTTTCGCTTTCTTCAGTCACCTCTCCATGAATTTATACCCGTTTCCCCAACACAAATTCAGAATGAAATCGCCACCCAGCCGACCAGTTACATCCGGTAGGACCATCGCCTGAGCCAGAAGGTCACATGGGAGAAATCGGGAAACCACCTTGGAAGGACGGAAGGTGGGCATCGGGCACTCGGGGTGTGTGGAAGTCCGTTCGAAAACCGTGCCATCCACCCCCGCAGGGTCCACCGAAGACACTCGCAATAGCACGAATGAGGCCCCATCGCGAGCAATGAGATGGTCGTCACGGGCAATTTCTGAGTCTCCAATCGTGAGAACTGGAGGACGAGGAGCCGGGCGAGCGATGGTGATGGTGTGCCAAGTGTTGATCAGGAGCCATGAGGCAGAGGTTGATGGCGACATGTGGGCAACCTGTGCGGCCGCCTTCTTCATGAATTTGTGGAGACTCTCTGTTCGTTGCGATCTGTACAACGCCGGACTGCCGAAATTGCGGATCAAATCGGGAAGCCAACAGAGTGAGCTGTGGAGATTGACCGCTGATTCAGCCGGTTTGTCGAAGCACAAGTCCAGAAATGTTCTGTGACTCTGAACCAAACTGCTCACCGCAGCCAATTCAGACCGGGTTGCAAAGCGGTCATACATCACTGCAAGATAGCGGCACTGTGCCCTTAGGATGATCAAATGCTGTGTCGGGAGACGATCCCACAGCAATGGGGCCAAAAGTTGCACGAGCAAACGTAGTTCCGAAAACGACATTTTTTTCTGATGTTGGTAGCGGGGGAGTATGCCACATTCGGAAGGGAGGAGGCCTTGAAGCATCCTCAGGCGCTCAATGACCAAATTCCGGAGAGGAGCCGTAACAATTCGGCTCACAACAAATCGGGCCACATGTCCACTTTCAGTGTGGTCCAGATCCATCAAGCTGCATCGGAAAGGGTCGAAGCCAAGTGGAATGGCAGGACAGGAGTCCAAACGGTACCCGGAATCTTGTTGAATACGAAGCGCACGAGCCTTGGATGAAGCAGCCTTGATTTTTGCCTACGCGAAGAGAAGGAAGAGGGTGCGAAGATGAAGCGAGTGAGACCTCGGAGGAGGGAATTGCGAGGACCAGTGTAACAGATCATCATCATCATCATCATCATCATCATCATCATCATCATCATCATCATCATCATCATCATCATCATCATCATCATCATCATCATCATCATCATCATCATCATCATCATCATCATCATCATCATCATCATCATCATCATCCAATCATCATCATCCAATCATCATCATCATCATCATCATCATCATCATCATCATCATCATCATCATCATCATCATCATCCAATCATCATCATCCAATCATCATCATCCAATCATCATCATCATCATCATCATCATCCAGTCATCATCATCATCATCATCATCCAATCATCATCATCATCATCATCATCATCATCATCCAATCATCATCATCCAATCATCATCATCCAATCATCATCATCATCATCATCATCCATCATCATCATCCAATCATCATCATCCAATCATCATCATCATCATCATCATCATCATCATCATCATCATCATCCAATCATCATCATCATCATCCAATCATCATCATCATCATCCAATCATCATCATCATCATCATCATCCAATCATCATCATCATCATCCAATCATCATCATCATCATCCAATCATCATCATCATCATCATCATCATCATCATCATCATCATCATCATCATCATCATCATCATCATCATCATCATCATCATCATCATCATCATCCTCATCATCACCCGATCATCATCATCATCATCATCATCATCATCATCATCATCATCATCATCATCATCATCATCATCATCACCCGATCATCATCATCATCATCATCATCCAATCATCATCATCATCATCATCACCAACATCATCATGTGTGTGCGCGTGTGCGTGTTGGGGGGTCCTGCAGACCGCGACTTCAAGAGCTCTCGCAGGTGTTCGGGGAATCCGACGAACAGAGTCACGAGTTCCAAATGATTCACAAGTCAGACAGCCGTGGATTGCCCTGAGATGTGTCAGATGAAGCGACTCCACAAATTGGCAGACCTTCCGGGTCGGACGGTTCCAGCAATCTCGCTCAGTCCCACGTGATCCCCCGTCAGGGCGAAGAGCTCCAACCTCAGCGTCGGGTCATTCTGAGTGGCTATCTCCTGGCAAATTGCCTGGAAAAGGGCCATCTTCTTTTCTCGAGTCGGTTGTGCAATGACTGCCAGAGGGACCCACCCTCCGATAGAATTGCGTTGTTGGTGGGAGATCAAGGGGGTTGATAGGTAAACCGCAGTGTACGGTCTGCAGGTGTGTAAACCATTGTACTCGCCATAATCATCCCAAAACAAAATGATTGGAAACCAGCGAAACGGGGGGGTGGTGGTTCCTTGCGCCAGCCCAGCTTTGAAAAGGAATTCTTCGGCATAACAGAACTCGGAGAGATCTGGATGTGGGGCCAGCGGAGGCGTAGCAGGAAGGTGAAAGTGCCCGAAAAACCAGAGAGCGGCTTCAGCGAGGGCGAA
The DNA here is from genome assembly GCA_027972325.1 of Paratrimastix pyriformis. Taxonomy (NCBI): domain Eukaryota; phylum Preaxostyla; family Paratrimastigidae; genus Paratrimastix; species Paratrimastix pyriformis. Next base: position 84,455 of record JAPMOS010000118.1, read on the forward strand.
CCGGCGGCTCGTTGAAGAACCGAGCACACTTGGATGTGGGAGCGCGGTTTTGGCCCTGAGCACATTCCTGAACGACAAACTGGTCCCACCGTACTTGTTGTGAAAGGCCAAAATAGACTTGACAGCCTCGTGCGTGAGATTGTACCTCAACCAAATGGCCAGGAATTCATTTGCGGGATCGTTGGGGTCGGCATCCGTAGGAGCAGGTTTGAACTCCTCTTCTTCGTCATCCTCCTCGCCGTCATCCTCGCCGTCATTCTCGCCGTCATCCTCGCCGTCATCCTCCCCGCCGTCATCCTCCTCGCCGTCATCCTCCCCGCCGTCATCCTCCTCGCCGTCATCCTCCCCGTCGTCATCCTCCCCGCCGTCATCCTCCCCGCCGTCATCCTCCCCGCCGTCATCCTCCCCGCCGTCATCCTCCCCGCCGTCATCCTCCCCGCCCCCGCCGGCATCGCCGTCAGCCTCCTCGCCCTTCCCTTCATCCTCCTCGCCCTCGTCTGAATGCTCCTTCTCCATCACCTCGTCTTTCTGGCGGTCGTGTGAGATAACGCACTGAAAGCTGTGATGGGTGGGGTGGAATAACTCCAAACTCCAGACCAAAGCCGGTCGTTTGCGACGACGGACTTGTGTATAGAGTGCACCTTCTGTTTCACTCAGAAGAAACACTTGATGGTTCTGTTCAACATGTTCTTTCTTGATATGAAATTTGTAACTGGTGGCATAATAACGGTCACAAGTTTTGCAATAGAAAGCTCGGCCAGGATTGGATGCAGTAGCCATTCTCCACCCGGGTGAATCCGCAACGAATCTGGTTTGTTTTTTTTTTCTGCATGATCAGGCAGTACAGCCGCCGGCGCAAACCTCAAGAAACGCAAGAAGAAACGCAATCCGATACCAGGTCAGATCCTCATTCCTTCATCAGTCAGCTTCATCCATTTTTGAAGGTCACCTACTCAGCAGGGCCCTGCTCGGGTTGAGTTTGATGATGACGACGATGAGAAGGGCGGCGGATCGAAGAGGTCCAGGATTGACAAGCTCGAGGCCATCGTAATGTCTATGGCCGTAAAAATCGACGCACTTTCTCAACCGCCAACTGTGCCAGCTCCCTCACTTCCTTCGCCCGCAGCGCCAGCACCTCCTTCGCCCGCAGCGCCAGCACCAACCCCCCAACCGTCATCCACTGCAACAACAACTTCTACTCCTTCAAGAACCAGAAGGAAGCACAAGTTCGTCAATAATGAGCCTGCTGACGATCAACAGTTTTGGTGTAACGGTTGGGATATTTTGAGGCATCGAGTTGCAAGCGTGAATCTTTTCAGCCAGTCTGTACAAGTCTGCCTTGTTTTCGCACACTCTTTCCATTTGAGTAGGTATTACAAGAGGCTCGAGGCGTTCTTATTTGACCCTAGTTATGGTCCCCTCGGGCCTGGGATGGCCGCTATAGTGTCCGAACTACGGTCCAAACCAGGGTGCCCTCAAGATACTGACTTCCTGGAGGCAGTGGCCTCAGATATTTTATCATGGCGCTCACAGAAGAAAGGAAACAAGAAAAAACTCGAGAAGAAGGCCGCATCCAAGATTGCTCCTGCCCCACTGGTCCCTAATCCACCACCGGCTCCAACTCTCGAGTCACTCCCCAACGCACACGCTGTTCTGACTTCGCAAGCTTCGCAAGCCTCGACTTCCGAGTGATTGCCAACCCCGAATCGCCCCTGCCCTGGAGCAGCTGCACCTCAGGCTCCCCGCTCTACCATGGATGGCCCAAAGATTGGATAATTTCTTTGGCGGTGATGGGCTTGTCCATCCCCTCCTCAAACCACCCCCACCCCAACCGACCCAACCGCCACCCAACCCCCATCCCCCCCCCCCCCCCCATCCACACCCACCCCACCCCACCCCCCACACCCTTTTTCAATTTTTCCTTTTTCCTTGCCTTCTTTTCAGCCAGTCCGGAAGAACTGTAACACGACAACACTTGCGCATGGAAATGACAAACATCACGACAAACATCACGACAAACATCACGACAAACATCACGACAAACATCACGACAAACATCACGACAAACATCACGACAAACATCACGACAAACATCACGACAAACATCACGACAAACATCACGACAAACATCACGACAAGGATTTCACAAGCCAGCAAACTCACAAGAAAAACTAATGACTAAAAATACAAGTTGGTCAGCTTGTAGAGTTCTTGTACAAGTCTTGTAGAATTCTTGTCATAAGTGATTCATCTTGTAATGAATGTGTCTCGACTTGCCTACAGTACACGGCGAGGCAGTGCCCAATGCCGACAAGGGACTTGGAAACACTGAAGCAAAGATATGCGAGGGTGTTCAGGGAAATCGGAGGTTGTATCGGGAAATGCGACCCGGCAGAGGTGCTGTTCTTTCCGGAGGAGGAAGGGGGTATGGGGCTGAAGGACCCGATTGATGTCCACGATATGATGGTGATGACACAAATTCTGGGGAGAATGGCGGACGAGCAGGGGTGTGGAGTGGTGCTGAGGGAGGAGATCGCGCTGCTGCAGAAATTGTGGACGACGCGGGAGCCGCTGTTGGATGATGCAGGGAAGTGGGTGAAGATGCACGGGCAGGAGAAGATGCCGGGGGTGGTGATTGGGGCGTTGCAGGTGATGCACAGGAGAGACATGGCGATCCTGAGGGACGGTGAGAAACTGAAGGAGGAAGTGAAGTACGGCATGCCGACGACGCTGGAAGAGATGGCGGAGCCCTGCAAGATAACAAAGAAGCACAGACAGACCCTCATGAAAAGGAAGATTCGGAGTGTGGCGGACCTCATCATAGGGGGGAGATTTCAGTGGAAAGGGGTGATGCCGCAGTATGTGGAGATGATCAAAAAGCGGGTGTGTCTGTATGGTAATAGGGTGAGTCCGGACTATCTGCAAGTGGCGAGACGGATTCGGGAGGAGGAGTCGGCGGAGGAGGGGCGGAAGAGGCGGAGAGTGGAGAGGGAAAAGGAGGAAGACAATGCTGATAAGGGGAATGAAGGAAGGAGTGAGGGGAGCCGGGGGGTTGGGACGGGCGGGGGGGAAGCGAAACCAAGAGTCAAGAGGCAAGCAAAGCTGCAGTGCGTCGGGGGGAAGGTGGCAGTGGTGAAACAGAGGAAACATGGGAGGGAGGATGGGGTGGGAAAGTGAAGGGAAGGAACGAGAAAGAAGATGGGAGGAGGGAGGTCGGATGCAGATTGAGGCGAGCGAGAAGAAGAGGAGGGCGGAGGGGCATGTGGAGGGGAGGGGGAACAAGAAGGGGAGGGCGAGGGCTGGTGAGTGGGACGAGGTACTATGGAAAAGGCGGGAGGAGTTGATGGCGGAATGCGATGAGGTGGAAGTAAGAGTGGTGGAGCCAGAGGCGGAATGGAGGTTGTTTTATACGGATGGGAGTGCGACAAGAAGCCGGAAGGAAAGACGGGCGGCGTTTGCGGTGATTGAGAGATTAAAAAATGGGGCGCTGGCGGTGAGAGCGGGGAGGAGGTGTTCGGGTCGGGGGCAGACTAACAACGAAGCGGAGTTGGAGGCTATTCTGGAGGCTATTCGGATTGGACAGGATGCGAATGTGGAAGTGAGAACGGACAGTAAAGTGGCAAAGGGGTGGGTTGAGGGGCTGATAAAGGGGTGGTGGAAACCAACGGATCTGATAGAATCGAAGGCGGAGGGGCTGCTGCGGAGGGGGCAGCGGATTGTGAAGGAGCATCGTGGAGAGATACGACTGGTCTGGGTTAAGGGACATCAGGAAACTAGTGCGTCGCTGGATGCGGAGGGGAACAGATTGGCAGATAAGATTGCGGGACGGAGCATAAAGATGGAGCCGAGCGTGGTGCCCGAAGAGAAAGGATGGGGATTCAAGCTGGTGCGGAGAAGTGACGGGAAGGAAGTGGAGACAGACTTCAGAGAGGTGATGAAGGAATGGGGGAGGAAAAGTCGCATGTGGAGGGCGGCTCGTAAAAAGAAAAATGAGATTGTGTTAATTAACGCAGAGAGTCGCAACGGAGGGATCAACGTGCAAACGATGAGGTGTGAGATGTCCGGGAAGCTGGCGATGATGGCAATCCTGCAGCGGTATATCACGGCCAACATCCGGTTCTACATCAACGGGGAGGGGGATGGGAAGTGTTGGTGTGGGGTGAGGGACCACATGAACCACTTGGTGTTTGAATGCCCAGGGATGGCGGGATGTGTGGGAGAGAGATGGAAAGGGGCGGATGCGGTGAAGCTAATTGAGTGGTTGGATAAGGCGGAGGGAGCTGAAGACCCGGACCAGCTGCTCGAGGAGAAGTGGGTAGAGCCGATGGGAGAGTGTGTGAAGATAAGGGGCAGGCAGATCACGAAGGTGAGGCTATGGCAATTGATGGAGAGGTCCCGGGGGAGATGGTTCCGGGCGAGAACATGGGACAGTTTTTGGGAAACGTTCTCGACAGAGGTAGCTGAGATGTGTGACCGATACGAGGAAGGGAAAAGCACGACAGTAAAGGAGGGGCGGACGCACATGAGTACGCTGAGGAACCAATGGACGACTCCCCACACTATATCTTCGTTGCTGAGGCAGGCGGGAAGCCTAACGGTGATGGCGTTCTCGCACCTGCGGATCTCTTTCCCAGAGTATAGAACGCCGAGTAAGGAAGACTGGTTCCTGGGTGGTTCGGTGGATGGGTACGGGCTATTTAAGGAGAATCGGGACTTGTTGATTTATGCGAATCCGGAATATAACCCCCAGGAGGAAATGGATCGGTTTTTCCGAGCAATTGGAGAGTGGGCGGAGAGTCCGATTGGCAGAGGAGGGGAAAGAGCGTTTAGATGCATTGTTATTGTGCCGTACGGGGAAGGGAAAGCGAACAGAATCCAGCCGGGGAGTGAGCCGAAGCACGGTGTGAGCTTGGCGATCAAGGGGGACATTCAGATGCGTGAGCTGTTCATCATCCAGGAGGGTGGGTTTGCTTGTTGGGAGCCGAGTTTCTGGCGGACTGGCGCGGTTTGATGTGGGGATTTTGATGTTTGAGAATGGGCGGGCTAGGGAGAGATTCCCGATGGATCCAGCCCCGTTGTGGGCTCTGGAGGCGATGCTGAGGAAGGAGGCCGGGAGTCGAATGGTGCAGGCGAACTATGAGGGCCGCCCGAGAGATGGGGAAACGCTGTACAACTGGAGGGGGATCTCGGAGGCGGTGGTGACGAAGGTGATGAGGAGGTTGAGAGCAAAGTGCGGCTTCAAGATGGAATATGCGAATGCATGTAGACTGGCAGCGGAAATGGGAATTGTGGATGAAGACACTCAAAAGGAGGTTGGGAGCGAGCTGGCAGGAATCAGGAAGACGATGCTCATAGCGATTCAGCAAAGGAAGAAGTGCGAAAAATTCGAGGCAGGAATGAAAGAAGAGCCGTAGTCCGGAAGTCGGCGGTGACCGCCCCTGGAGGGACGGTAGCCGACCCATGAACTCCCTGGGGTGCTCTTTCTGCAGGACTTGTCCTGCGGGAAGGCGGCCTGGGGGGGATCATGTTACCCGCGGGCTTCGGCCCGATTCCGGACTCGGCGCAAGCCGGGAAGTATCACACACACACACACACACACACACACACACACACACACACACACACACACACACACACACACACACACACACACACACACACACACACGAGTTGGGGCCGGCGGCTTGGAGTGATCCTGACGATCTTTTTTGTGCTGCAGGCTATTGGTGCTACGCTCTTGTTCCCTGATGGGAATCCTCTATCCTATGCTGAAATTCAGGCGTCTTTTGCTGGCCTTCCCCCGCCTTCCCCGTGCTCCGGAAGTGGAGCGCCTGTTTGTGGCCTTTGAGGGTCAAGCTGTGCTCATTCGGCGGGTGTTGGTCTCTGCTTTGTCGCAGATGCTGGCGCCGGAAGCAGACCCCGAAAGGGTCGGGCGCGCGCTGCGACATGCATCCCAGTTGACGGAGTACCTGCTCTCTACGCTCCGCGGTCGAGTAGACTGCTAAGTTGAATTTTTTCTCCGCTCCGATTTTTGCTCGATTGCCATGAGCACTTCTACTGTTACTGGATCAGTCCCAATTGTGATTGAGGACGGTGCGGCGGGACGCCAGAAGAGAAGCCATGAGGGTCATGAAGAGGGGACGAAGAGGGACCGGACCGTGTGGGAGAAGGTCTGCTGTTCACACATGAAATCACTGCACGGTTGCTGCGGCTGCAAAGGGTGGAGCTCCGAGTTGGAGCCTGCAGTCTTGAGAAGTTCCATGTTTCTCACCCTCGCCATTTCTTTTCTGATCGTGGTGCAGGCGATTGGAGCGATGATTGTTTTCAAGCCGGAGATCGAGCCGATCAGCTATGCTGAGATCCAGGAAACCTTGGTGGGGACCATTGTGGAGGGGTCTCCCCTCGGTTCACAGCCCTCTTTGATGAAGTGACTGAGGGCTTGGTGGTTGCCATTGAAGGCCTTGCTGACAAGTTTGGAGCGGAGATCGAGCCGATCAAAGGTGAGGTTGCGGCGTTCGAGCCAGATGTCATTGTGGAAAAGGTGTCGAAGGTGACCTTGGCTGGATTTATGCAGACCACAACGGAGAATGACGTTGCAGCATGGCTGGGAAGGAGGAGTCTGTGCATCACTCACTGTTGTTGTCAGCCATATGGTCATTGTAGATTCGCTTCGTATCTTTATGCTGTTCCCGGGCGTCTTTCAATGCTCATGGATGTCCTCCCCCTCCGACAGGGCAGAAAAAAATAGCCGTCGCGGCTAAAAATAAGCCTTGGCGCACGGCTAAGGGTTTTGACGAGAAAAACGGAGAGGACGGGCCCGGATCTGGTGGCCCCGGAGAGTGCCCCCACTCACTCTCTGACGCTTCCGGGGGGTCTGGTGGATGTGGGTATCTCCCCTGGGGTAGGTCGACATTGACAAAAAATAGCCGAGGTACCCATGGCTAAGATAGCCGTGGTCGTGGCTAATTTAGCCGCGGTCTCAGAAAAATCGCCGAGGCGTGCCACGGCTAAGAGGACACAATAAGGAAAAATCGAACGTGGTCGGTGAGATCGAACCCGGGACATCTGAAGTAGCCTCCGAGACCACCCCATGTCTTTGTATTCTCCCCATTTTGGTGGTCTGTTTGGGGGACGTCCCTCTCTCACAGGCAAAGGGGCGAAGGGGCAGGCGGGTTTCAGATGCTCAATGAGAAAGAGGCGGCGCTCGAGGCCCGAGACTGCACCTAACCTCAGAGTAGCAGCACCTTAATCTTATTCCTTTCCCCTCTCCGAAATAGAGTGATAATGCGCACAATTCTTCCAGTGTTACAGTCATGATTATTACTCGCCTTGTTGCACAACTGCAGAACCATTCGTAGCACAACCAGGATGAGGCTGAATGGGGGGGGGGCTGCAGGTATGGGACAAGTTTGTGCACCTCAGGCATGTCCTTCAGCAGGCGACGCTGCTGTGAAGACCACCCACCAGCGTCGCCCTTGGACAAGAGAAACATCAATTGGGGAGCCTCCGCGCTGGAGTTGGAGTCGAAGGCGTAGACAGCGTCTTTTAGAGCTAACACATCTCCCGTGGTCAAACGCACACGCACCGGCCTGTGTACTTGAGGTGGTAGCCGAGCATAGGGGGGTCCCCCAAGGGTTGCATATCGGACCGTCCTCCGCACGGACTCGCTGATCATCGGGAAGACCACCACGGACGTCGTGGTGAGCGCCAGAAGGAAGACGCAACCCGGCTCGTACATAAATGGTGTGGGCTGAGTTGGACTCCTAGCAGACGCGGACGGAGCCCCGTACACAAAACAGTCTCCCCATTCCGACCAGGTTGGCTCGTCGGATGCTCTGAGCTTGGTCAACAGCATCCGTTTCAGAAGGCTGCCGCATTCCATGCTGACCAGGCGGTCAGGTTGGATTGCACAGCAACCCACGTGAAAAATCCTGTGATGGATATTTCCGCAAGGGGCGGCATCAGGTTGCCCAGAACCCGTCCGGGAAAGAGCTTCTGGAAGCGGGAGGGCCAGCGGGTCTGCAGCAATGTCCTTCGCCAAATCTGAAATCGACGCTGTGAGAGCATCACCGATGCCAGGCAAACAGCCGCGCCGAACAACAAAGTCTGTCAGATCACCAAGTCCAACTGGAAGGGCCCAGTCCCTGCCCCGTTCTAGTCGAGTTCCCGCCCAATCGTAGGTGTCATCAAGAGGCGCATCTACGCACAGGTAATGTCCATGAATGAAATTTGGAGGCAGGACAGACCGTGAATGTCATGAGGCTTGTGCGGTGGTGCGATGCCTCCGGCCGCGGCGCCTCGAGAAGTCTTTCCAGGGGGTTTCACTGCTCCGGCAGCGGAATCTAGGAGGATGTATGGAGAATCGACATTGACCATCACAAAGATACGATTGCATCCGTGATCCTCCCGGGCACACCACAACACAAAGCCACCCCACCCCCCCCAAACCCCCACCCCCACAAACCACCCATTTAGAGGGTATGATGAAATACTTCAGGAGTCTGCGGTTGGCGGGCGGTTCGTCTTCGGGAACAGAGGGGGTGGGTGGGGTGGTGAATAAAAGAAAACAACCGAAATGCACGAGAGACATGCTGAGTATTAATACCAGCCACGGCAAGTCATCGAATGACAGAGGCAGGGCATGCCGTGCTTGCCGGCCCGGGATGCCCGGTTACGCTTGCCATCCATTTCGTTGTAGCGCAGAGTGAGCTCGGTCCCTGCGGGGATGGCTTTAAGGGTATGGACTGCGTAGTCGTCCTCAGTCTCGTCGAGGACAGCTTCACAGTTTGGATCGCATGAGTGCGAGAGGCGTGCCAAGACTGTGCATACATTGCGGCAGCACAGTAGGTCACCACCGGGGAGGGAGAGGCTGCAATGTTCCCAACCCGGGGGACGGGTGCCTGTGGCTGAGAAAAATGGCATGATATGCAAAACGAAAATCAAAAACAAACCTGCCACAACCTCGCCCTCGAGGCGTCCCAGGGTGCATCCAGAAGGGATGTCTTCTGTTGCAATGACCCCCCACCCTGTTCCCTGAAGCGAGAAAAAATTCTCGCATCGGGCGACAGGCTTGCAGACTTTCAGGCCTGTCTGAGGGCTCCCCAGGGAGGATGTCTGGGGGACGAACATGGACAAGTCATGCGCGCATACCTCGGGGAACCCGAGGAAGAGAACACTGCTCCACTGGTCCACACGGGCCCGGAGGGCACTGGGTCTGATGACAACCAGGCGATGCCTGCGGCGTTCCTCGACCGTTGGTAAAATATCGGTGATCAGCGCGAGGGGGAGGTTCCACTCACCCGGAGGGATTACCTCGGGCGGTGGTGTTCTCAGTGCAACACGCGGCAGAGGTTCCGCGCGGTGGGTGAACAGAAAGACCCAAAGTGTTCCTCCCATCACCGGACCCGAAAAGATTTTCTTGGGCGCTATCCCTGCTGGCACTTCCGGAAGAGAAATGCCTTGGCCAGGAGGAACCAAATGCGCCGCCAGTATTATGGAGTCGCCTTCCACATCGGGGCAGGAGAGCCTTTGGCCATCGGAACATTCGAAAAACAACGTGAGTTGCTGTTGCCCACCTGGGGGGGCCCGCCTGTAGAGAGTCAGGGGGGACGGAACCCCGTCCGAGGATGGGGGCTTTCCGACGGCTGCGGGCGGTGGCCGAGGCAGAATATGGGGAGAAGCAGTCGCAGGGAAACAATGCGTGATCGGGGGCTGCAAGGATGGAAACAACGCACGAACTGGGGCGGGCATCCACGCGAGTGGTTGCCGCTTTTCGGTGCCGGCGCTGTGGAGGAACAGAAGCTGAGGAACAGGAGCAGATGACGCCACTGCGTAGACCGCCTGCTTGAAGACGAGCACTCGACCCGGTGGGAGGTGAAGTAGAACCGGGGAATGCTTTTGGGCTGGATTGTGCGCGTAATCCGGCGCACAAAACTTGTGCAGCCCATGGGCAAGTCGTAGCACTGGCCCGATCACAGGAAAGATCCAGAGCCACACGGAATCGCTCAACGCCAGAGCCGTGACGATTGTAGGGTGGTAAAAAAAGATTGTTGGCGGATTCCGGCCGGTTGGGAAGGTTGCCGGGGCCGAAGACACAAAAGAACAATCCTGTACCAACATCTTTCCACGCGGCTGGTTTTGATCTTGAGCCACGGCGTCAAGACAACGGGCCGCTGTGTCCAAGAGCACTTGACGGGGCGCAGAGGTCGCGTCTTTCAAGTCTCTGAGTGGCAGTTCACGGTGCGTTTGTTTCCCCCAATCCAGCATCTTCCTTTCACCAGCTTCAGGGGAAAGATAAGCTTCAGGCAGGGGATCGGAAAGAGGGTCCTGCTGGACAATGGCGGCTAAGTCGGCCGGCCAAGTCAGGGACTGAACTTGAGGAGACACTTCGAATAAGAAGAAGTCCAGATATGATTGCAAGGGTGGGGCGGCTTTCGTCCACTCGTAAGTGTCCACTATGGCCATTTTGGACAAATCAGACATCCTCAGAGCAAACGCAGAGACAGACCTTGAACTTCAGGATCAGGATGAGACTTCTCATCGGAGGCCTTCTTGGCCGCGGCTTTCGTGGTGGTGGCCTTCTTGGCAGGGGCGGGCGCTGTGGACTTCGCCCCGGGGGCCTTCTTTGCCGCGGTTTCCGTGGTGGTGGCCTTCTTGGCAGGGGCTGGCGCTATGGACTTCGTCCCGGGCTGCGGCTTGGCCTTGGCGAGCTGCGGCTTGGCGGGAGGCTTGGCGGGGCCTTTGACCTTCTCCTCCTCTTTCTCCTCCTCGTCTTCCTCTTCTTCCTCTTCGTCCTCATCCTCATCCTCTTCTTCCTCTTCCTCCTCCTCTTCCTCCTCGCCCTCCTCCTCGTCGTCTTCCTCCTCACTGTGATCTGTGGACTTCGCCCCGGGGACCTTCTTGGCCGCGGCTTCCGTGGTGGTGGCCTTCTTGGCAGGGGCTGGCGCTGTGGCCTTCGCCCCGGAGGCCTGCTTGGCCGCGGCTTCCGTGGTGGTGGCCTTCTTGGCAGGGGCTGGCGCTGTGGCCTTCGCCCCGGAGGCCTTCTTGGCCGCGGCTTCCGTGGTGGTGGCCTTCTTGGCAGGGGCTGGCGCTATGGACATCGTCCCGGGCTGCGGCTTAGCGGGCTGCGGCTTAGCGGGAGGCTTTGCGGGGCCTTTGGCCTTCGCCTCCTCTTTCTCCTCAGCGTCTTCGTCTTCCTCTTCGTCCTCATCCTCATCCTCCTCCTCCTCCTCACCCTCCTCTTCATCTTCGTCCTCCTCACTGTGATCTTCAGTGCTCGTTCCTCCAGACTGCGCTGGAGCTTCCTCCTCGTTGCATTCCTTGCGCCGCTTGGCTCGTATTGGTGAGCAAGGCGCCGAACGAGGATGCTTGCCGTTGGCGTCTGACTCATAGCCCGTACGCGAATCGGCCGAGAGCCCCGAGTGGACGATCGGGTTGTCCTCGCCCTGTCAAATGCAACACTTGATGAGATGGGGACAAGATCCACGGTGAGACAGGCCTCCGGAATCACGACAAACGGCATCAAAAGATTTTCATTTTCGGCGTCCTTGTCTGCCACCTTCCTGGTCTTCTCGGTCGCCTCCCTGCTTGCCTCTTTGGATGCTGAGAACCAGAAGGGACGGGATGGTGAGAAAAACGGATGATGAAAGGTGACGAGACCAGTGGGGGTTGGGGGCAGCTTTTCATCTTTGTGAGCAGGCAGAGGTCGAGGTCGGTCGCTCCGTCGCGATGTAGAACGCTCCCGGACTTGAAAACAATGTGTTAAACGAAAAGAAAAAAAACACAGCAAGACAAACCGTGCTTGTGTTGCGCCGCTCGCATGCTCTGCTTCTGCTTCTCCGCGGCCTCGCGTGCCCGCTGCTCGGCCTCCTCCTGGGCCATCCGATCGCCCTCCTCGCGGGCCTTCTTCTCCGCGGCCTCGCGTGCCCGCTGCTCGGCCTCCTCCTGGCCCATCCGATCGCCCTCCTCGCGGGCCTTCTTCTCCGCGGCCTCGCGTGCCCGCTGCTCGGCCTCCTCCTGGGCCATCCGATCGCCCTCCTCGCGGGCCTTCTTCTCCGCGGCCTCGCGTGCCCGCTGCTCGGCCTCCTCCTGGCCCATCCGATCGCCCTCCTCGCGGGCCTTCTTCTCCGCGGCCTCGCGTGCCCGCTGCTCGGCCTCCTCCTGGGCCATCCGATCGCCCTCTTCGCGGGCCTTCTTCTCCGCGGCCTCGCGTGCCCGCTGCTCGGCCTCTTGTCGAGCGGCAGCGGCACTGTCCCTTTTCCTCTTTTCGAGCTCTTCTGGTGTTATCGTGCGAACGGCAGCCCGGACAAGAGGGAGCACGGTCACGCCTGGCAATCGAATTGGGGCCGGGGTGGACGAAATGGGTGTCGGGGTTGGTGGTGTCATGGGAATTGGGTTTGCCGGTCCGGGACCTGGTTGCCTGGGCGCTGAAGGGGTTCCCTCGTCAACCTAACTGTGTTTGAAACAACTCTGCGAGTACTCGCCTGGACTGACCTGAAAATCACTGGCCGCGGAAACGCCCGGCGGCCCGATCCCTGGCTCCAGCTCGACCGTCACACTCTGCCCCCCCGGATCGAGCCAGCCCCCGGCCGACTGCGGGGGTGGGGTGGTGAGGGTGGTTGGTTATGGCGCGTGGGGGGGGGGGGGGGGTGGGGGTGGGGGGGTGGGGGGTGGGGGGGGGGGTGGGTGACGTTTAATCCAGACCCGACAATGAAGGTGCTCCTTCACCTTCCTGCCGTCGTAGGGACTGATTCCGCCCACAACGGCCGACCATGATAATGTGAATTTATCCGCCCAGCTTGCCTGGGAGAAACGAAGGTCCTTCTGGCAGAGGAACGGGATCGCTTTGAATGCGACGTTCACCATCTCTCCCAGGAGCGTGATTTTGAGGGACCCGAGGAACCCTGCCAAGGCAAGGACAGTCCAGAACCACAAAATTAAACAATCCCAGACCTTCGTGGCGCTTGATATTTTGGTACGCTTCCCAGGTCAGAAGTTTGATTGGCCTTAAAAGTTTCTCGGGTGTTGCAGGAACAACACCCGGCCTGAGAGCGACGAGCGCCGCCTTCAAGTCCGCCAGCGAGATGGGCATGCCAGCCGCTGCTTGATACTGTAGGAGGTGTGGCCGATTCGCCTTAAAATAGTGAAGGACCCTCCACAACAAGTCGATCACTCCATCGGGGCGCGCCTGATCGGCATCGCGCGCGCGGCGGGACATTGCGTCGAGAGACCACCCGTCCCGGGGCTTGGAGACCCGGACTCTGAACAAACGATCGGGGTTGTCCCTCTCAGCTGTTACGCGATGTACACCATTCAAAATAAGGAACTTGTCGGGGTCCAAGAGCTCAACGTTCAACGCCAGGAGCTCGTGGCGTTGTTGAACGTTGAGCTCGCACACACGGACAGCAATGAGATTTTCCTCGAAAGGAAGGACTGGCACAGAGGCCAGAAATTGGGCAGTGTGGCTAACATTTGGGATGGCGAAAATAATAAAGTGCATCATCGAATTGGACACCTGTCGACCAGTCGACATTCAGCAGCCAGAAGATCGCGGACGGGAAGTTCACAGACAACAGGCGCTTCTGACATAAAGAGTGTAGCTGGAGCATGTGTGAACGAAGAAGGCTGCGCTTGGGCGAGGAAATTTTCTTCAGACTGGAAGGAGGCAATAGATGATGCCGATTCGTCCCACAAAAAAAAACCAAAAAGGATGACAGACTTCCAAGGCCTTACGCCAAGGCAAAATGTAAAAATGTTTTGCGGACATGAGGAGACGAGCGAACGAATCAGGAGTTCAAATAAGATGAAGACGGGGTTATAGCCAGCAATCTTCTCGCCGAGAAGAAGATAGCCGCTTTCACAAGGGGGAGAGCCGCTGACTTCGGAATCACTTCTGCTCGTCCTCTCGCCGGTCAGTGGTCTCGGAGCCTCGAACCCTCGAACGAAATACGCTTTCGAAAACACCTCGAAAGAACACCTTGCTGCCATTTCAGCAACCACAGCCACGGAGCCGAGAATCAGATGTACTCGTGACTATAGCTCGTGAGAGCGACAGTGGAGCAAGGTCGCGAACAATGAAAAATCAACTAAAACAACGACGACTTGCAATCACTAGCTCGTTTTTCCATGATCAGGCCCTTGATGATCGAAGATCTTCGAACATCCAGTGGCGACCAATTCGAGTATTTCTTTGAGCATGACGAAGTTCTTCCGGCACCTTCTATTGCCATCGTCAACCAGATCTATGGAGTGGATCAGGTGCAGCAATTTTCTGGTGATGCACAAGATCGTCGGCGAAGGAGACCCACCATGACTCCCCACTATCGATGGTCCTCCTCGGCCTCGATGAAACTTCTGTCTCTCGTCCCAGCCTGCTCCTCTCCAACTCGTTCATCCGTCTCTCCCCTTCTTCCTTCTCCCTTCTCCTCATCCTCCTCACCCTCCTTCTCCTCCCAGCTGCAGCAGAACGCGGCCAAGGTGCGAGGTCTGTTGATAGACATCACCCACATGATCACGAACGCTAAACCGGCGAGCCCGTGGCTATTGCCCTGGCGGGTGTGCGCATATTCACCGAGGAGGGCTTCGACCTGATCATTTTCGAAACCTCTGGCCGCCTCATACAAGACCCGGAGCTGTTTGGCAGGTTTGTGTTCGCTTTTTTTTTTTTTTGGGGGGGGGGGGGGGGTGATATCCCCATGTGTCAATACCCCCGTCTCTCTCCCCACACCAGGTTGCGGACGCCATCCACCCCAACGATAACGTCTTGGTCATGGTTCCATCGGTCAGGCGGCATGGCGATGTGCAGGACCTCGTGGCCAAGGTCGGCTTCCCACCCACCCACCCTCACCACCCCAGCCCCACATCACCCGGGGACTCCCCCACAGACCAGCCACAGACACCAGATCCTCCTCCCCCCCCCCCCCCCACATCACCCCGGGGATATCCAACAGGGATCATGCGCACTCTGCCACCCCGCCCTCCCCCTTCCCCCCCTCCATGGAGGAGATGGCACTCCGGGGATATCCGCACATGACTTGTCCTCCCCCCCCCACCCCCACCCACCCCACCTCCCCCCCAGATGGAGGAGATGGACCTGGAGAAGAAGCACCCGGAGCTCATCCTCCAGAAGCTGACCGAGGCGTCCACCTACAAGGACCTGCGCTCGGTGCTGGAGACCTTCATGCAGGCCGGCTCGCGGACCAGATGTGGATGATGCCCGGCTCCGTGGGCATCTTTCATGACATGCAGGGCGGCGACGCGGCCAACGCCGACCGGGAGGCTGAGGCTGGGGTTCATGACCATCATGGATTGGATGACCGAGGGGAGTTGGACTCGGTCAAGCCCTCACAGCCGAGGTGCAGGCCCTGATCGAGGCCGTCCTCCTGCCGTCCTCCTCCTCCTCCTCCTCCTCCTCCTCCTCCTCCTCCTCCTCCTCCTCGTCCTCACCCTCCTCCTCGCCCTCCTCCTCGCCCTCCTCCTCCTCCTCCTCCTCCTCCTCCTCTCCTCCTCCTCCTCCTCCTCCTCCTCCTCCTCCTCCTCCTCCTCCTCCTCCTCCTCCTCCTCCTCCTCCTCCTCCTCCTCCTCCTCCTCCTCCTCACCCTCCTCACCCTCCTCACCCTCCTCACCCTCCTCACCTCCTCACCTCCTCACCCTCCTCCTCCTCCTCCTCCTCCTCCTCCTCCTCTCCTCCTCCTCCTCCTCCTCCTCCTCCTCCTCCTCCTCCTCCTCCTCCTCCTCCTCCTCCTCCTCCTCCTCCTCCTCCTCCTCACTCCTCCTCACGTCCTCCTCCTCCTCCTCCTCCTCCTCCTCTCCTCCCTCCTCCTCCTCCTTCCTCTTCCTCCTCACCTCCTCACCCTCCTCACCCCTCCTCCCCCTCCTCCTCCTCACCCTCCTCACCCTCCTCACCTCCTCCTCCTCCTCCTCCTCCTCCTCCTCCTCACCCTCCTCCTCCTCCTCCTCATCATCCTCCTCCTCCTCCTCCTCCTCCTCCTCTCACCCTCCTCCTCCTCCTCTCACCCTCCTCCTCCTCCTCCTCCTCGTCCTCACACACCTCCTCCTCCTTCCTCTTCCTCCTCCTCCTCACCCTCCTCACCCTCCTCCTCCTCCTCCTCCTCCTCCTCCTCCTCCTCTTTTTTTTTTTTTTCAAAACCTATTGCCATGGGTGGGAGTCCATGGCAACGGTACAGTGGCATATACACCGCTCACAGGTACTCAGTACTCTCTGAGCAGTAACACTACTGTCCCATTATTTCTTACAGTTTCGATCTCAACTGAATCTTCCTCCCTCTCACCCCCTCATCATTCCTCTTCTTGCCCCCATCCACTTTATCTTGCTTCCACCCACAATCCCCCGTCCCCACACCCCCACCACCTTTCTTTCCCATCATCACCACCCTCTCCCCCCACATCCATCCGCCTTTTTCTCTCCCCGTTGTATCTTCACCTTCATCATTATCATCATCCAGCACATCCCATTCCTTCCCTCCAACCATTATTCTCGCCACAACCCCACTCCACTACCAATCGTTCCCACTTCCCCATCATACCTCTTCTTCTTCTTCCCCACCTCGCCTAACCGATTCCGTCCACGCTTCCTCCTACTCAAACCATCACCACTTTCCAAACTTCGATCCACTCCCTCCTTCCTTCCCTCAATAAGTTTCTCCAAATTCTTTTCATCCCAATCCTGATCCCTAACTGATGCCACTCTTTCTCCGTTCTCCCATCCAAAATCCAACTGCCGCGGAATAGAGAGTCTGTAACGACCAACTCTCCTTATAGTTACAGCATTCCCTCAGTCTTCTTTGTATAATCCGCACAACATCTCCCATAAACAAGCCTTTTCCACCCCTCCACTAGAACCTTCCCACCGAATTTTGACCCAATTTCATCTTGAGTAAATCCAGTCCGGAACCCCTCCCAGACCGCCATCTGGTATTTCGGCTTTACCAGCCAATTATAGATCCTCTCCATCCCACCTTCCACCACCGGATATTTCATCCTCGCTTCCACATTGTCACACGCAATTATACTCACAACATGATTTACCGGCCTGACGTATTTCTTCCCCGTCCTCCAAAAGTTCCCCCGGCCAGCAAGAGGTGTTCTCATCCATTTTAAAAATTTCTGCAATCACAAGCTTCCCGTCCCCCCGTCCCCCCTAGGTCTATACCAACCTTCTCATTCCAATTAACCACTCGGCCATCATGTTCCACCACCACTACACATCGGAATGCTCTACTCTTCCTCCCCCTCCGACCAATTCCCTCCCATATCCTCCGACCAATCTCCGCATCAAGGAGAAATCCACATTCAGACACGCCATCATATCATAGTCCATTTCAAATTGAGCCAAACTATCAAATCGAGCACCAAAAAACATATCACTACGATTCTCTGTACAGAATTCACTAAAGGACATATCCACGCTCACAGGGTGACTTAGGAGCATCATATTCAACGAAAAGACTTCCGCACATATCGACGAAAAGTCCCATGGTATCACACTCCCCCCCACCATTCCATCTTCTCCATGCCGACCAACCAATCGGCAAACTTCATTTCTCAGTTCAACCATTAACTCAGCCCAGCTACTCCAGAGTAATTTCCGTCGGCACCTCTCATATAATAGCCAGATGCACTCCTGGGAAATTGTGCCTCCGTTCCCCAGCACTACCAAGCCATTCTTTCTCAGCCCACCCACCCCCTCGAGCACCTCTAGATATTCAGGACACATCACCAGCATCTGAGACTGTCCTTCCACCCACCTCGCCAATTTCTCAATGACCGCTTCACTTTCAATCTCCCGGACCATCTCCCTCCAAATCCCACGCACCCTTAAGCACCCATAAACTGCATGTTCCAATGTGTCTTTCAGACCACAAGTACACATCAACTCCTCCCCACCGAAGAATTGCCTTTGTTTTCCTTAGTCATAATCCTTTGGAAATAAGCTGCGAAAAGCCACCCAGCCGAGCATTCTCTACAAAACCGAGAGCAGTTCATCTCGGCATTTCCTGACTTATCATTTATCATCAAAACAGCATTC